>CM037637.1:39153303-39294949 GCA_015227895.2 Colaptes auratus
TGATTCAGTTCCAGTCACTTCAGAAGCTGCTTTTACTCCTTCATAGGCAGCTAGAATCTCTTTCTCTGTTGGAGTATAATTAGCCTCTGAACCTCTGTAACCTCTACTCCAGAAACCAAGAGGTGGTCCACGTGTCTCACCTGGAGCTCTCTGCCACAAGCACCAGGTTGGACCATTGTCACTTGCAGCCGTGTACAGAATGTTCTTAATGTCTGGACCATCTCGGACAGGTCCCAGACCCATTGCTTGAACCACCTCTTGCTTTATCTGGTCAAAAGCTGCTTGTTGTTCAGGTCCCCAGTGGAAATTGTTTCTCTTTCGAGTCACATCATACAGAGGTTTCACAATCTGACTGTAACCAGGAATGTGCAGTCTCCACAATCCCACTCTCCCCAAGAAACGTAGAGTTTCTTGCTTGCTCATGGGATTGGCCATGGTAGAGACTCTATTTACCACATCCACTGGAATGTGTCGGCGTCCATCCTGCCACCGCACTCCCAGAAACTGGATCTCTCTGGTAGGTCCTTTCACCTTGTCTCGCTTGATGGCAAAACCTGCATTCAGAAGAATGTCAATGACTTTGTTACCTTTCTCGAAGACTTCCTCAGCAGTTTTACCCAGACGATGATATCGTCGATGAACTGGATGTGTTCTGGAGCACCACCTTTCTCCAGAGCATCGTGGATCACCGCATGAGAGATGCTGGAGCTGTGGATCCAGCCCATTGGCAATCTGTTGAAAGTGTACTGGATTCCTCTCCAGGTGAAAGCAAACTGAGGCCTGCATTCCTCTGCTATGGGAATAGAGAAGAAGGCATTAGCAATGTCTATGGTAGCATACCATTTGGCCTCTTTGGATTCCAGCTCGTACTGGAGTTCCATCATGTCTGGTACTGCTGCACTCATAGGTGGAGTTACTTCATTCAGGGCTCGGTAGTCGACTGTCAGACGCCAGTCTCCATTCTGCTTTCGCACAGGCCACACTGGACTGTTGAAAGGGGAATGAGTTTTGCTGATGACTTTCTGACTCTCCAACTGACGAATCAGATTCTGAATGAGCAACAAAGAGTCACGGTTGGTTCTGTATTGTCTGTGATGCACAGTCTGAGAAGCAACTGGCCATTTAATGTCCTGAATCTTGTGTTGTCCCACAACTGCAGATTCATCAGAAAGCTCAGGTCTAACAGACAGCTTCAGCTTTTGTCCATCAATTTCTACAGATGCTACTCCAAAAGCCCATTTGTAACCTTTAGGGTCTTTGAAAGCCCTTCTCTCAGAAAATCAATTCCCAGAACACAAGGTGCGTCAGGTCCGGTCACAACTGTATGCTTCCTCCACTGTTTACCAGTTAAACTTATATCAACCTCCACCTTAGTTAACTCTTGAGATCCACCAGTGACTCCCAGAATAGTTATAGCTTCTGATCCCTGATAATTTGATGGCATTATGGTGCACTGAGCCCCTGTGTCAACCAAGGCCCTGTACTTCTGAAATTGTGAAGTGCCAGGCCACTGGATGTACACATCCCAATAGATTCTGTTATCTCTGTTACCCCTCTCCTCCCCCTGGCGGGAGGCAGGGCACCCCTAGTTATGGGGAACATGCCCACATGTGCAATGAGCACATGGTGCAGTGTTAGAACTGGAGCCACTGCTGGAGCTACTAGAGTTGTCCTGGGGGACTGTAGAAGTAACAGCTACCCTTCTGGTATTGCTACCTCGGGCTCTGCCACTTTGCAGTTCCCTCAGCCTCCTGAGAAGATTAGCAGTTGGTTGCCCACCCCATCTGTTCATGTTCTCACCAAACTGATCACGCAGAGTTATCCAAATACTTCCACGTGATTGCCTTGGTGGTCTGTTTTGGTTGGATCTGTTTTGGAATGACCTGTTTTGGAATGACATCCTTGGAGGACGCCTATTCCTCACAGAGGAAACTTGTATCCATCTGGAGGAAGAATTGGAATTATTTCCTTGTGTCAGTTGGGAGATGGTATTTTTAAATTCATCCTTCAGCTCTTTCATGCAATTCTCAATTTTTCCAGACAGAGTTTCAATGGCTGAAACCAACGAAACACGTGTCATGCTATCCTCCAATTGTCTCATTGATCAGTGAATTGGCCAACCGTAGGAGAAGCTCCGCCATAGTTTCTTGCCACAATCCTGCTTGCCAGAATATTTGCATAGTTAGGAGGAGCAAGTTTGATGAGCTTTTTAGCAAGACCAGTTCCTACAGGAATTTCATCAGGATTCAGAGTCTCATGGTCACCATAGAGTACCTCTCTAACAGCAAATTCTCTCAGACGCTTAATTCCTTCCTCTATGGTAGTCCAGGGCTTAGGATTCCATGGGAGATCATCTCGGGAAGGATATCTCATGAGGGTTGCCATTAAAAGGCGTATCCACAGAGTAACCTTACCGAGAGTCCTGCCTAGATGTCTATCTATTCCATTATCCTTTGAGAGAGTTCCTAGTTGAGCTGCTGACTTGTCTCCAACCATTAGAGCTGGAGCACCTGTATCATAGCATCTACCAAGCCAAGCTAGGATTGGCTCCTTATCTGCTCTGATGTAATCTTTACGCACATTCCTTATCTCTTGGGGAAGAACAGTCCAGAATATCATCTGACTCCTCCTCTTCCTCCTCTTCCTGAACTTGTTGCCCCATTAATCTCATTGTCACTCTCCTAAGAATCTCTTTAAGGTCAGGAGTACCACCTCTAGTTGTTCTGCTGTCAGCAATTTGCCCTGCATTTCCATCCAGTGATGTTCTCAATAACTCAGCTATATCTTTAAGACAAATCTTCTCCTCCTCCTCAGCAGGGTCTCTTAAAGCAGAAGGTCCCTCACCAGCATCAACATCTGAATCAGCTTTGGTCTTTCCACCTCTCATCTTTAAAACAGCTACCTGCTTAACTGGAGCTGTGTTTGAATTTACAGCTGGCTTAACAGAAGCTGACAGGTTCTGGGACGGATCAGCTGCTGTGGAGGACACTTCTGGTCCTGCTGAAGAAGAAGGAGGAACTGGCTTTGCCTTGCTAATGGCTGCCGAGGACGTGGGAGCCGCCATGTCAGGCGCTGCCGCTGGCTGATTGCCAGAACCGCCAACAGCACCGTTCAGAGCAGCCTTTCCCATGGAATTTTTAGCTTTCTTTTTAACTGATACAGATCCTCCATTCTCCTCATCACTAGATATTTCTGGGGTCGAGTTAGAGCTGTTCCTTCTCCTCTTGGGTCTACGCCTAATTACAAAGCAGGTCTTAGATACTTTCTTCTCCCGGTACAGAGCATATAACAAGTACGCAATCACCATCACCAGCAGCAGATTCAAACACATCACATAAATCACCTTCGGATCCCAGCCATCACTTAAAACTACTCTTTCACCTACTGGGATCTTAAACTTGTTTATCTCTATGGGCAGAGTGGTTGAGGTCACATTCCTGTATCTATTAAGCCAAAAGAATCCCAGGCACCGGTCATAGAGAAGCTGAATCTTATACTTAAACCATAAATACAATTTATACATCAAGTATCTGCTTAAGCGATCGAAAATCAATCCCAAGAGGTACTTGTAGACCAGTACCGAACAAACTGAAAAGACCAAACGCTCTAAAATCCAAAACACTTTCATCCTTGCAACTCCGACCTGAGCAGACAATAAATCAAGCAACTTTTGCTCTGCTTCTGGACAGCAACTATCCACAAGCCCCACGTTGGGCGCCAATTAAAAATATGTGGTGGGGTGAGAAAGTTCCCTCCCCACACACAGGGAAAGAAACCACAGCTAGCTCAGTCGGAAAAGCAGATGAAAGCTCTATTGACAGACATCAATGGGATGCAATGAATATGTACACAAATATACAATATTTACAATATATACAGGAAAATACAGCAATGAACACAATGCAGCAAAGTCTTTTCCCTCCAGCCGGCCAGGGGGGTTCCCTGAACCCCCCTCTCTCCCTCCCCACCTCCCCTTTTTTCCCAAAAAGGGTTAGAGAGAGAGAGAAAGGCACTTAAGGAAGAAAAATTCTGTTAGCTCAAAAAGCACATGCGAAAATTAGTGTTCTTATCTGGTTAGCTGTTAACTCAAGGCCGTTCCTGCTTCAGAAAGAGAGAAGCACAGACTGCACCCAGCCTGAACCCAGACCAGACACAGACTGAACTAACAGAACCCAAACTCCAAACTGCACCCTACAATCTACCAATGAAATTAGTTTAGACTATCTTGTTTTTGTTCAAATATCAAAAACATTCAGCCAGAGTGTTCAGCAACTGTCTCTTTCTTAAAGGCATAGCATCAACCGGTCACAGCCTGGTTGATTAGTTAGGGTTGGGTGATCACTTGGACTTGGTGATCTTGGAGATCTCTTCCAACCTGGCTGATTCTGTGATCTCTAATGTCTCTTCCAGCATAGGCTGTTCTATGATTCTGTGGCACATCTGCTTTAAGAAATACTGCAGCAGAGTCCTTTAATGTCCAAGCCTACTGTATACACTCCAAGGGAATCTGGGGAATGCTGCTCCTTCCATTTTACAGATGGCAAACTGAGGCAAAGGGAAATGGAAACAATTTGCCAAAAGTCACAGAGGGTACCTGTGGCAAAACAGAATATTGAATCCATGTCCCCAAAGCAGAGGGCAAGTACCTTAACCTCACAGGCCTTTTTCCTCTCTGTAGAAGAGAAATAGTCCAAATAGCATTTGCTAGACACAGAACAGCTCCTTTACAAGCACCAAGTCCTGGCTTTGCCTGGGAGTTAATACACGTAGCACATACAGGTTGCCCTCCCCTTTCCTTCCATATACTGCAAATGCTAGTAAATAGATTCTGCTTGGATGTGTTTTTGGGATTGTCCTGAGTGGCTTATTCTGCAACAGGGAACTGGCTGAAGCGTTCCTCCCTCTCTGGCCTGGCTGATGGAAGATCTCCTAGATATCAGCTCTGTTCACAGTCTGTCTTTCATCAGGCAGAGTTCCAAGGTAAACGTGTCAGACCGGCTTACAGACAGCCTGGGAGGCCAACACCTGGCTGGCTTTAGCTTTCCAAGGAAACATGATGATCTGGATGAGGGAATTGAGTGCATCATCAGCAAGTTCGCAGATGACACCAAGCTGGGGCCAGGAGTTGATCTGTTATAGGGTAGGAGAGCTCTGCAGAGGGACCTTGACCAGCTAGACAGATGGGCAGAGTCCAACAGGATGGCATTCAACAAGTCCAAGTGTCAGGAGCTGCACTTTGGCCACAACAACCCCATGCAGTGCTCCAGGCTGGGGCAGTGTGGCTGGAGAGCAGCCAGGCAGGGAGGGACCTGGAGGTAGTGGTTGACAGCAGCTGAACTTGAACCATCAGTGTCCAGGTGGCCAGAAAGACCAATGGCATCCTGGCCTGCATCAGAAATAGTGTGGCCAGCAGGATCAGGGAAGTCATTCTACCCTGTACTCGGCACTGCTTAGGCCACACCTTGACCTGTGTCCAGTTCTGAGCCCCTCAGTTTAGGAAGGACAGTGACATATTTGAACATGTCCAGAGAAAGGCAAGGAGGCTGGGGAGAGGTCTGGAGCACATCCCTGTGAGGAGAGGCTGAGGAAGCTGGGGGTATTTAGCTTGGAGAAGAGGAGGCTCAGGGGAGAGCTTCTTTCTATAACTACTTGAAGGGAGGTTGTAGCCACGTGGGGGTTGGTCTCTTCTCCTAGGCAACCAGCACCAGAACAAGAGGACACAGTCTCAAGCTGTGCCAGGGGAAGTTTAGGCTTGAGGTGAGGAGAAAGTTCTTCACAGAGAGTCATTGGCCATTGGAATGTGCTGCCGAGGAAGGTAGTGGAGTCCCCATCCCCGGAGGTGTTCAAAAAAGGCTTGGATGTGGCAGTTGGTGCTATGGTTTAGTTGTCCTGTTAGGTATTAGGGAATAGGTGGGACTTGATGATCTCTGAGGTCTTTTCCAACCTGGCTGATTCTATGATTCTATGATTCTCCTCAATGTGGACATTACAGCCAACGAGACTTGGTCACAAAAGTCTTCAGAGTAGAGTGCCATGGGAATTTGACAGTGGACTTCTGAGGCTCACACTGAAGACAAGGTTAAACCTAGACAGTCTTTGTCAGTCTTTGTCAGAGAGAAATGAAGGCTCTGCTGCATTTAGCTGAAGGTTTAATTGTTGGTCACACTCACCCCTTCTTTGTGCTTTTACAGGCTCTGGCAAAAGACTAAACCTTGAAGCAGAAATCTCTAACAGATGAAGTGGAATGCACCACCCAGTATCTCTTTCTTGACGTTTTCTACAATTAATGACACATCAGTGTAGAGACAGAAGGTGGGTGAGGTGAATTTCTTATCAGTGTAACAGAGTCAGCCTTCTGGCTGAAGCTCACCCTAAGTATTTAATGCTTTAACAACCCAATTAAACTCATTTTGCACAGCACAGATGTTTTTATTTTAAGAACATCACTTGCAAAATCTCAGTTATTATGCATTTCCGTTTAAAGATCTGCCTAACATAACACACAAAACAGAGATGCAAATACAGAAACAGTCTCATGTTATGCCTCCAGAAGCTCCCTACCACTGGAGTTAGTCTCTATTCAGCCATATAATTTTGAGCTCACAGGAAAGAAGCTGTTTTGAAACAACATTTGATGAAGACTTAAGGAAGAATAATAAAGTGAAGAATTTACAGGTGACGGCTAATGGAGAAAGGCTGAAAAAGCTAAAAGGAATAGGAAGGGGGAAAAATGAGGGGAGAAGTTATATAGTGATATTTATAGCAAAACCCTTGATAGATTTCTTTACTAAGTAAACCATTAAAGTGCAAGGACATTGGATTATTGGTAATAAGATGTCAGGATAAACTGACTTAATGCTGTGGAAAATCTTCCTTAGCTGCGGAAGGGCAGGAAGGGAGAGCAGTATAGCACGCCTCACCCTTGGGTTCATTTTAAAAGCAGGTATAACCTCTTTGTGGACAGAGAAGTGAGAAAGATGTCAGGTGGGCAGTCTCGAGTGTTTTTAACACTCCTAATGCTGTGCAGCTAAGGTTTGATTCCTGCTGCACATTACACAATTGCAAGCATAGCATAATTCCAGAAAAGAATCACAGCTGTTGTTAAATCAATTTAGCTTTACCTACAGTGACCTAAGCCGGTTTTAGGTTAACCGGCTAGATCTCCTACTCTGCTAGAATTTTCAGCTGCTTTTTCCATGCCTTTCAAAATCTTGAAATATTTTTGAGCCAACAGAGAGTTCTATGTATTATCACTGTCTAAAGAATTAATATTTGCTCCCACAAAATGTCATAAAATCTTCCAAAAAGACTAATTCCTTAGAGGATGGGTTTGCCCCCTTGGAATTACTTGTCATTTCTCTATTGTATTTCAATCCCATGATATTCCTTGCACAGCAGCAGAACCTTTGAATGAACCATTAGGTCATATTCTAGAATTGTGGCCTTCCAGGATCTGAAGGGGGCCTACAAGAAGGCTGGGGAGGGACTTCTCAGGATCTCAGGGAGTGATAGGACTAGGGGGAATGGAATGAAGCTGGAGGTGGGGAGATTCAGGCTGGACTTGAGGAGGAAGTTCTTCCCCATGAGAGTGGTGAAGCCCTGGAATGGGTTGTCCAGGGAGGTGGTTGAGGCCCCGTCCCTGGAGGTGTTTAAGCCCAGGCTGGATGAGGCTCTGGCCAGCCTGATCTAGTGTGGGGTGTCCCTGCCCATGGCAGGGGGGCTGGAACTAGATGATCCTTGTGGTCCCTTCCAACCCTGACTGATACTATGATACTAAAATTCTTAATTTAATCCAGGATCATTGAACCTGGATGTTGTGAAAGTGAGACTATACATTGTTTTTGAAAGCTGTGATTTTCCTTCAGTAATAAATATTTTGAGTCCAGGAAATTGTTCCAGATGTGAAGAGCTTTGCCCCAGTGGTTCAGGAAAGCCTGCTTGAATAATTTTAAATAACAAACGATCCTTTGGAAAATTTGACATCCCTGAAACGTGCATTTACCACTTAACAGTCAAACAGCCAAGAAAGAGCTGTAACCTATCTACCCAAGTGATTTAAAAATGATAGATGTTTTGTTCAATCAAGATGAACTATCCTCTTTTCTTTTCTTTTTTAATCTTTCAACCATTACTCTTGCATTTTGTCTGCAGGAAAACTTTGAGAGGCATTTTGCTCAGCTGAGATTAGCCCCTGATCCTTTCAGTCCACCGAGGCACCCATTAATACACTTGTGTATTTACCTTGGCAGCAGCAGCAAAAGTAAAGGACAGTGGCAATGGGAGAGAGAGAAGCTCTTTATTGCAGTGATAACATCTGCTACCTAAAGCTTCTGGCAAAGGCAAACCGGGCAGCTCTGGGGCAAGTTTCCTGCTACTCACAACAGGTATGTCTTGATATCAGCTATGTGAATGTAACTAGTGAAAAGTCAATCTTACCACAAGATTGTTATTCCCAGTATTTATATCAGCAGGAGAAACTCAGAACTTTGAAAAAGTCATTTTAAAAAGTTTATTTTCAGTGGTGACTCATTTCTTTGATGGTAGAACTCACTTATGTATTCTGCTTGTTTTCCTGAGGATACTTCTCTAAATGCAGTAGATTTATACTTATGTTCACTGTAAAGTGATTTCTTAATCATTTTATTTGCTGGAGAAGGGAGTGGGGGAGGGCAAATGATTTAAGGCATACAGTAAAATTCTGCAAGCAGAAAAAGCAAATACCAAATCCACCAATACAAGGAAAATGAGCCAAGAAATCATGCCCCAAATGAACAGAGTGACCTCTCTTCACTCATGCACTCATAGTATTCTTAATTGCACATTGTATCCCAGAGATATTACCTCACAAAGAAAATGGCATGTGGAAGGAGTTATGTTGTACTATAAGTCTCTTTGCTTAATTGATTTAGACAATATGGTCTTGAAATAATACTGATAAACCTAACTTTTCTACAAATATAGAATAAACCAGGTTGGAAGAGACCTTCAAGATCATCGCATCCAACCCATCAACCAATCCAACCCACCTAACCAACCAAACCATGGCACCAAGCACCCCAGCAAGTCTCCTCCTGAACACCTCCAATGATGGGGACTCCACCACCTCCCTGGGCAGCCCATTCCAATGGGCAATCACTCTCTCTGTGTAGAACTTCTATCACTATGGGTTGTGTGTCCTCTCCAAATTTGTAACTTGTGCCTACTCCAAAATTAACCAAAGTAGTCATGCTAAACATTTCCTCAGGAGTTCAGGAACATCCTGCAGCATATTAGCATTTACTTTTCTTCCCCACATTAATGTCAGTTCCACCATTTTAATACTTGCTCTGACACTGGACAAATTCACTCTTGTGACACTTTCCTCCTGCTGCTTTTGTCTCTGTCTTATGCTCTCAAGCTTGCCAAAACCTTGTGTAACCCCAGGGACTGATGTGGTGTATGAGTGCATTACACGTATGCCTTGTCTTCAGAAATTTCAACTTAATGCTACCTGTTTCATGTGCTTGACTATTCTAACCTGATTTGTTCCACCTGTCTGTGGCACAACACAGATCCCTGAAGTAGGAATGTAGTCACCCTTCTATATAGTCAATGGAAGGTAGTAAAGCTTTCACCACAGTCAATTTGGATGCTGTCAAAAAATGTTTTAGGCAACAATGCATTTTGTTTCTCCATTGTATATCTAAGAATCTAATGTGAGTGCAATCCTAAGTGAAATCCCTATAGTAAGGTGGTATGAATGCTCTAATTACTGCTTGACTTGATAAACTTCGAGTTTATCTACAAAGGATGAGGAAAGATATTTATGTTCCCAGGCCTAAGCTGTATATCTGTGAGGGGGGACTACGCTTGTTTGGTTGTTATGGATTTTCTTTGCAGGTGTCATCCCATATACCAAAAAATACTGGGAGTGTATCATGTCTTGTTTGAGTCATCTCAATGAGATTTTGGTTATCTGTCCAGCTAATGCATCAGCACTTGAACTATAACATGCATAATAGTATATTTACATACCTGTTACTTGTTTCTACTTTACTTGCACTAGTATTAGCATTACTAATTCCTATTTGTCTTAGCATTAAAAATTAAAACCCTGTAAATAAAAATATGGAATTTTCATGTTGCTACCTAATGGGAGAAAAAAAAAGTGCATGTGTTTTTGGGTTTATGTTATGTTTTTGCACTGTAAGTGTTTTTTTAGTGTAAGTTAATTCAATCTGAAGTGCAACTTCTCACGTGCATTAATGCCAGATATGAAAGTCACAACAGTTTATACAATATTCTTAGTGGAGCTTTTGATTAAACTGTATTTTCTTCAACATTGCCTTTAGAATGTACCTGAATATATATTTCCTAAAGGAATTTCACTCTATTTCTTGATCATATGTGAATGTGCTCAGACGCTTGTGTCTGAAATGCACTTAATAATCTGTAATGACAGCATTTTTCTAAACAATGAGGCTGGACAAGTAGGAGATGAAAATGAGTTCCCTGTTTCTTTTCCACAGAAAGAGCGATTTCATATACACAAAACTAGGAATAAAAGAGTCTGTATGCACAGGGATAATCTTTGGTTAATTTCCTTTTTAAAATTCCATTTGTGAATTTATATTTTACTTTGCTAAAAGCAAGATAGCTATCATGAACTGTGAGGCTAAATGCAAAGTGTCATTGGACATTGTAATAAGTAAAGGGATGAATTATTTGTTAACCATATAAATGATCAATGCTGGAGTCGTGATCAAGTCAGACAATGCCCCTCAATGACAAGACCATGTAACATCCTGTTTTGAGCAGTATGTACTTAGTTTTAAGCTTGTTAGGCAGAAATCTACAGAAGTTGGGCAGCTGGGTCGACACCCACTGAGCCTGCCAGAAACAAGGTTAAGATAAGGAAGACTATCAACATCCTCACAAGAGACTCCAGACCAGGATGTTGATCCCTATCAGGAACTCACACTGGCACAGCCAGCAGGGTGCAGTCTATGCATGAGGAATTGGCTGTCACGGTTGCGACATACCTCCACCTTAACAGAAGAGAGTGGATCCTCACTTGGGGCGTGCTGCTGTGGAGCAGGAGGCCCCCAGCCGCCCAGCGCTGCTTTGGCTTATTTTACCCCCAATAAAATGTCTTCTACTGAAACCTCTCGATTGGCGTGGAGAGGGTTTGTAACAAATTTGGTGCCGTGACTCGGATCCCGGTGCTCTGGGTCGGAGCTATAACTCAGGGTACGGCGCCTCCGTTTTACAACGGTCCCTGGGTTCTACTCTCTGACCCAGACTCAGGATATCCGAACAAGGGTAAAATAAGTAAAAGGAAGGACCCCGTAAAATTTGTGCAGGAAGACCAGGCAAAGACTCCTATCGCCAGGAGTTCGTGAGTCCATTGCGGCTTGCTGTGGGTTCTGCTTGCTTGGGGGTTGTGGATTCCTGGAAGCGCTGATGTAAGAGACGTCCAATTAAGGACGAAGCGAGTGCGGAGCCTTCAGTAGCGCAGCTCTCATTCCTCGCCAGAGTTTGAGTCGCCAACAAGGGGAGCGTGTGCGTGTGTGTGTGACGGAGCACTCCAGATGAAATGGGGCAGAGTACTTCAAAGTCTGCTGGTAAGACAGACGAAAGCAAGGAAGGTGTCAAGCTCCCTGATGTCCCCCGGGATAGCCCCTTAGGAATTATGATTAGAAATTGGACGGATCCCCCCTCCCCAAGGGGAAAACCTGAAGAAAAAGATGATACACTGTTGTATAGAGGTGTGGGGAGGAAAAGAGATTAGGCAGGGGACTTACTGGCCAGTATTTGGCACTTTTGAAGATTGGGCATGTCAAGCCTTGAATATTTATGTTAATGGCAAGATGCCTTTTAGTAAAGAGGAAAGTGAATATGTGCATTTATGGTTAACTGACCAACAGCTATTTAAGGTATTTACCATAAAAGAGGAGAAAAGGGACATTGACAAAAAGAAAAAGGAGGAAATTGAGTATGGTGATGTTTCTCCTCCTCCATATGTGGGACCCCAGGGACAGGAACCACCAACAGCTCCTCCAGAGGGGCCCCTGAGATACCCCCTGAGGACTTGCCTGGCCCAGATGAAGCAAATATCTGCCGACCCGTGACTAGAAGCCAGACTAGAAGGGAGGAGGTGTTGCAATATCCCTTAAGGGAGCTTGCCATGGGCGGGCCTTAACCAGGTGTAGGATTTGTGTCTGTTCCTTTAAGCTCAGGGGATGGTAGAGATTCCCTTTGGGAGTAGCCGAGAGGCTTGATCAGTTCCTAGGACCCTCTATCTATACCTGGGATCAAGTACAGGCTATTCTAAGAATTTTGTTTACTGTAGAAGAGGAGCAATGGCCAAACCCCTCCAAGGGACACAGAGGCCAGAAAAGAGGCAGTGTGTCATTACTGCCAGGGAAAGGGCCGTCTGAAGCGCAACTGTCACAAAAGAATACAAGATGAGAAAATGTGTCAGGAGGAGTAGGGAGGTCAGGGGCTCTACCTGCTGGGGACTTGCAACATTCAAGAGCCCTTGATAAAATTGAAATTGGCTCCCCAGCCACAAGAATTTACCTTTTTGGTGGAGTCAGGGGCAGAAAGGTCCACCACACAAAGCATCCTGACGGGATGTAAGGAATCAATGGAGAAAATAGGGGTAAGTGGAGCAAAAGGAGAACCATTTAAGGGATCCCTTATTAAAGAAGTAGAAATTGAGTCCCCTACTAAATTTTCTTTAGGAAACTTTTTGCTGGTCCCAGAAGCTGAATACAACCTATTAGGATGAGATTTGATGATAGAATTAGGGATCAATTTGGAAAGTGATAAACAAGGCATCAAGATTAAATTATATGCCTTAACAGTAGAAGATGAAAAAGAAAGAAATCCTGAGGTATGTAGGAAAATTTGACATTGAACCATTTGAAATCACAATTAAGAATCCCTCTGAACCAATACGGATACAACAATATCCCATTTCCCAAGGAGCAAAGAGGGGATTACAGTCTGTAATTGTCAGATTGTTAGCTCAAGGGCTATTAGAACCCTGCATGTCCCCTCATGATACTCCAATACTCCCTGTTAAAAGGTCAGATGGAACCTGTCGATTAGTGCAAGATGTGAGGGCTGTAAATCAAAGAACCCTCACCCGTTTGCCAGTGGTGGCGAATCCTTATACCTTGCTAAGCAAGCTATCTCCAGAATACACTCGGTACAGTGTAACTGACTGAAGGACGCCTTTTGGGCTTGCCCCTTCAAACCAGAAAGCAGAGACTGTTTTGCATTTGAATGGGAAAACGTGGATACCTGGAGAACACAACAACTAAGGTGGACAGTGTTGCCCCAGGGGTTCACGGAATCTCCGAACCTTTTTGGGCAAGCCCTGGAACAAATGTTGCAGGACTTTGAGGTGGACCCTGAAACAATTCTTTTGTAGTATGTAGATGATTTATCTACAGCAGGAAAAGAACAAGAAAAAGTAAGAAAAGCCAGTATTAAATTGCTAAATTTTCTTAGCCTTAAGGGATTGAAAGTCTCAAAGTCTAAATTAGTTTACCGAGGAAAAGGTTAAATATTTGGGTCATTGGCTAGACAAGGGGGAAAACTTATTAGACCCTCAATGGGTGCAAGGGATATTGGACTTGACCCCCCCGAGAACCAAGAGACAGATTCGGCAGCTTTTGGGCTTACTGGGGTGCTGCAGGCAGTGGATTGAAAACTACAATAAAAAAGGTGAAATTTTTGTATGAAAAACTAACAAAAGATGGACTCCTAAAATGGAGTCCAGAGGATGATAACAGGCTAAAAACCCTTAAATCTGACCTTAGCAAAGCCCTGGTACTGAAATTGCCAGATGTAAAGAAACCATTCTTTGTGTATGTCAACACTGATGAAGGAACTGCTGATGGAGTTTTAACCCACGATTGGGCAGGACATAAGAAACCTGTGGGCTACTACTCAAAACTATTAGATCCTGTTAGTAGAGGATGCCCTACCTGTTTGCAAGCTGTAGTACCCACAGCATTACTAATAGCAGAGGCCAAAAAGGGCACTTTAGGGGGAGAACTAATAGTATATACCCCCCATGATCTTAGGGGGATATTAAATCAGAAGACTGATCAATGGCTAACAGACAATAGACTCTTGAAGTATGAGAGAATTTTAATACACTCTCCTAAACTAACATTGCAAACCACAGGGGCATTGAATCCTGCTCAATTTCTGTATGGGGAGCCTGATTTAAATCTCACTCATGATTGTATTCGTCTGGTAGAAAGACAGGCTAAGGTAAGGGAGGATTTGGAGGAAGAAGAGTTGCCTGAAGGGGAAAAACTATATATAGATGGATCTTCTAGAGTAATAGAAGGAAAGTGCAAGTCAGGCTATGCCATCATAGATGGAAAAACCTCCCAGGTGATGGAATCTGCACCTCTGAGTAAGCAATGGTCAGCCCAGGCATGCAAATTGTAGGCTCTATTGAGGGCGTTATTGTTGCTAAAAGAGAAGGTAGGAACAGTCTATACTGATTCTAAGTATGCATATGGGATAGTGCATACCTTTGGGAAAATCTGGGAGGAAAGAGGGCTTCTAAACAGCCAAGGAAAAGGGTTGATACATGAGGCACTCACAAAAGAAATATTGTCGGCCTTGAGGGAACCAAAGCAGGTAGCAGTAGTCCATAGAAAAGGATTAGCAAGGGGCATAATAGGAAAATGACATAGTCAAACCCACTGGGGAATACAGGCTGTGGTAGATCAAGTTGAATCTAAATATGTCTGTATGGGAGTATATGGAATAGCAAAGAAAATGATAGAAGGATGTCTAACCTGTCAGCGAGTCAATAGGAGGCAATTGAGAGAAGGAGTATCGGGTGGAAGAGAATCAGCAAAAAGGCCCTTTGAAAGGATCCAAACTGATTTTACTGATCTTCCTGAGGTAGGAAGATACCAATATTTAGGAAGCATTTCCAGTAGCCAGGGCAAACGCTAGGACAGTAGTACAAATATTGTTAGAAGAAATCATTCCCCGTTATGGATTGGTTGTAACCATAGATTCCGATAGAGGATCCCACTTTACCTCTAAAGTTATCAGAGAAGGAATGGAAGCCTTAGGGATTAAGTGGGAATATCACACCCCCTGGCATCCCCAAAGCTCTGGTAAAGTCGAACGTATGAATAGTGAAATCAAGAAGCACCTAACCAAATTAATGATGGAAACAAAAATGAGTTGGGTAAAGTGTTTACCACTAGCCTCATTACACATCAGAACTCAACCAAGAGTAGCTGTTGGGGTGTCTCCTTTTGAAATGCTGTATGGAATGCCATAGGACTTTGAAATCCCTTTAGACCACCCAAAGGTCGAGGATAAAGTTTTAGAGGAATTTGTAATACCTCTCATGAAAAGGAGGCAGGAATTAAGGAAGAAGGGGATGGTAGCCCAGAGACCACCTTTGGATCTGGCTACCCATAACCTTCAACCGGGAGATCATGTGTTGATCAAGGTATGGAGAGAATCAACATTAACCCCTAAATGGGAAGGCCCTTTTCTTGTATTGCTCACCACAGAGTCGGCAATTGGTACTGCTGAGAGAGGGTGGACCCACATCAGCAGGGTCAAAGGTCCGGTGAGCTCTGGAAAGTGGAAGGGCTCTGCCAACGATGATCCTCTAAAATTAACATTCTCCTGAGCACAGATCTGAATGACCCCGATGCAGCTAACGGCTACTGAGGAGCATCGAGGCACCAGTCATCGCCACCCCAGGGTGATACTGCCATTGATGATCAAACTCATCGGGGAGGGGATAAACCCTCCCTTATGGACTCAAGACATTATAGAAATTGCTGATGATTGACTTATACATGATAATCAGTTTATGAAAAATAGATATGTTCATAAAAAGTTAGAGAAAAGTTGTGATTGTGGGGATAAGAATTGTACTTACTGGGTAAAATTTTGTTGTGGGAGATGTGAGTTCATATATTGGGCACACAGAGTGTTTGTGATCTTAAGGGGAATAGGTTCAAGCTGTTGGGATCAGTACCAATTTGAGGCCTCGGAACAACACGCGGTGAGGGCATTTGAATCTCACTGGACAGATCAACAGGGAATTCCTGAAGGAAGGATAGATAGAAATCTGGGATATAATAGAGAACAAAGAAAATCAGGAATTGGTAATCCAGAGGTGGGAACTGCAAAGCCTGGGAACGCACGTCAGGGGAGTTAGGAGCTCTCGAACATTAAATAGGTGTTGTCATAATGGAACGAAACTGGAAATAGGACAAGAGGTAAGTGAGGAAGAGTGGAAACTCTCCAAAGTATCCAAAAGGCCCAATCCCCTTATAGATCAAGTGGAGGAGAGGCTTCAAAGGCTACAACTAGACGGTCCCTGAAGAATATCTTCTGCTGCCGAGCAGACCTAACACCCCGCTGCCCTGTGCACAAGCGTAGGCGGTGGGAAGGCAGAGAGCTATGCTGAAGTGGAGACCCGAAATGAGCCTCATAAAGAGTTTATGATATGCCTAGCCCTAAATATTGTGTTAGCCAATGAATTACACCGACCTCATAAGTGGTCACTCATGCAATGGAGTGATCAGAAGGTGTTGGATGAAGAAATAACAACTGGAGCTCCAAACTTCCAATTAACTCTGTGTGACTTGGTTCAAATGGAACCCTGTTTAGTTCAGAAACCTTATTATCTATGTCCCAGGTCAAACCCTGGGAAAACATATCGTAACCAGCCAAATGAATACTATTGTGCTTAAATTTGACGTTAATAAAAAAGGAAATAATAACTTTGTCTCAAGCATTAGGACCTAATCGAATATTGACAAGGGAAATGGAAACCAGTAAGACTGTGCAAAAGCAGATTAGTCCTACCGCCGTACCTTTACCGGAAGAAAATACTAGAGTCAATACCGACCCATTATGGGACATGATTCAAGCCTCTTACACTGCTCTGAATTATACTGATCCCAACACAACTGAACATTGCTGGTCTTGTTATGATGTAAAACCTCAATTCTATGAAGCTGTGGGAATGAATGAGGCGTACCAAAAGAGTAATCAAAGTAATCCTCCTGGATGTAATTGGGACACTGATAAGGGAGGAATAACTGTACAACAAATTAAGGGCAAGGGTAAATGTTTAGGGCATGTACCTGCTAGTATCAAGAAGAATTTTTGTATAGGCAAGGGAAGAAGGAACCTAAACTCATTATGGACTATAGCCCCAAATGGAAGTAAATGGCTTTGTTCAAAGACAGGGCTGACTCCATTGTAAATGAGCAGAAGGAATATTGTATATTAGCAATAATCTTGCCACGAATTTTATATCACAATGGAGAATCTCTGTTTGTACATTGGGAAAGCAGCAACCATAGAACTGTTAAAAGAGAGCCCATTGCCGCAGTTACCCTCGCTCCCTTGATGGGATTGGGTATTGCCGGGACAGCAGCAGGAGCAGCCTCGCTAGTACAGCAAAATAGGGGTTATCATCTCTTAGGGCAGCTGTGGATGAAGACTTGGAGAGCATCGAAAAATCCATCTCATACCTAGAAAAGTCACTAACATCGTTATCTGAAGTAGCTCTACAAAATAGATGAGGTCTGGACTGATTGTTTTTACAGGCTGGAGGCCTATGTGCTGCCCTGGGAGAGGAGTGTGGCTCTTATGCAGATCACACGGGAGTGGTAAGAGACTCACAGCAAAGGTCCAGGAAGGGCTGGAGAAAAGAAAAAGAGAGCGAGCAAAGAATCAACCTTGGTATGAAGGATGGTTCAATCAATCCCCTTGGTTGACTACTTTAGTGTCAACCTTCATGGGACCATTAATAATGAAAATATTGATTTTAACCTTTGGTCCCTGTATGCTTAATCGGGTTAATATCATTTGTAAGCCAAAGAATGGGAAAAAGTCAAATTAGTGGTTATCCAGGATACTGAGTCTACCTCAAACTCCAGTGTGGTCCTCAAAGCAGCCTCAGATGCCTTATCCTGTGTTGAAACATCTTAGTATGGATAACAAATAAATGAGCAAAAAGGAAAAGGGAGGAATTGTAATAAATAAAGGGATGAATTATTTGTTAACCATATAAATGATCAATGCTGGAGTCGTGATCAAGTCAGACAATGCCCCTCAATGACAAGACCATGTAACATCCTGTTTTGAGCAGTATGTACTTAGTTTTAAGCTTGTTAGGCAGAAATCTACAGAAGTTGGGCAGCTGGGTCGACACCCACTGAGCCTGCCAGAAACAAGGTTAAGATAAGGAAGACTATCAACATCCTCACAAGAGACTCCAGACCAGGATGTTGATCCCTATCAGGAACTCACACTGGCACAGCCAGCAGGGTGCAGTCTATGCATGAGGAATTGGCTGTCACGGTTGCGACATACCTCCACCTTAAAAGAAGAGAGGGGAATCTTATTCGGTGTGTGCTGCTGTGGAGCAGGAGGCCCCCAGCCACCCAGCGCTGCTTTGGCTTATTTTACCCGCAATAAAATGTCTTATACTTAAACTCTCGATTGGCGTGGAGAGGGTTTGTAACAGAAGGACTGTGTGAAGGTTCTATGTGTCCCATAGCTAACTGTTCCTCAATCAAAAGGTGCAGGGCAGCAAGCTTTTCATGGGTAAGGGGCCATTGGTCCACCCAGATAGGCTTTTCTGTTAGCCACGTTAATGCCAGTGTGGGTTGTGTGATGCCCTGCATTGCAATGATCCCTAGCAAAAATCCGTTGTGATTTTCACTCCCCACTGCCCCAAACAGTCTCTTCCCCATAGATTAAGGGGTGCCGTGGGCACATATGGTCTAACAGTGGCTTTTTGTCCCTCAGGGTTGGTAATCACTACAGGTTTAGCACTCACAAAACTGTTAGCAACCCCACCGAGTCCTACCACACTCGCGTTGTTTGATACCAGTGGCCAGGCAGGAGGCCAGTTCCACTGGGCAATGATGGTAATATCTGCTCCTGTGTCGAGTAGTCCTGTGACGTGTATCTGTGCAGGAGGAGCACGGTCCATGGAGAGCATGCAGGTCATTTGTGGCCTCTTCTCAGTAATTGTCTGAGACCATAACACCGCGGGTGGTCCTGTCGATCCGAATCCTTTGTCACCACGGATGCTCTGCTCCGTTCTGGAAACACGACTCGCAACAGGCACAAGTTGAGCAGTGCAAGTCCCTTTAGGAATTGTCACAGGTGGTGTTGCAGTAGATATTAGAGCACATATCTGCCCAGCAAAATCAGCATCAATTACCCCCACAGGTACATCTATTCCTTGAAGGGTGCCACTAGATCGTCCTATTAATAAAGCACTGAGCCCGTTACCAATTGGCCCCATGCATCTAAAGGCACCTTGTGTGTCCTTGTGTCTGAAATAGTTATTACATCGGCTGTGGACACATCCACCCCTGCTGATCCCCTTGTGCTGGCTGATAATCTGTCGCACAAGGTTGGACCTGCTGGGCTGGGTACGCCCCGCTTGGACATGGACTGCTGATACTGGGGGGTGTCGGTGTCACCACGCGCCCTTTCGCGTTCCTTTTCCCGGTTCCCTGCAGAGGCTGACCACTCGCATGACATCTAGATTTGCAGCGCTTGGCATATGACCAGGTGTGCCACAGCGAGCACAAGAAGAATTGGTCAGGTCACCTCCCAGCTGTGCTTTCACTCACTTACAGTTGGCTTTCAGTGAGAGGAACAGCAAAGAAACAACCCTTCAACTCTGTCATCACAGATTCCCCTTGCACTGCAATCATGGCGGGGGAGGCCCTAAGGAGCCTCTGCAGAGCCCAAAGCAGGCTCTAGAGTGCCCTAAGGAGCCTCTACAGAGCCCAATGCAGCCTCTACAGAGCCCTAAGGAGCCTCTACAGAGCCCAATGCAGCCTCTACAGAGCCCTAAGGAGCCTCTACAGAGCCCAATGCAGCCTCTACAGTGCCCTAAGGAGCCTCTACAGAGCCCTAAGGAGCCTCTACAGAGCCCAATGCAGCCTCTACAGTGCCCTAAGGAGCCTCTACAGAGCCCTAAGGAGCCTCTACAGTGCCCTAAGGAGCCTCTACAGAGCCCAATGCAGCCTCTACAGAGCCCAATGCAGCCTCTACAGAGCCCTAAGGAGCCTCTACAGAGCCCAATGCAGCCTCTACAGAGCCCTAAGGAGCCTCTACAGAGCCCAATGCAGCCTCTACAGTGCCCTAAGGAGCCTCTACAGAGCCCAATGCAGCCTCTACAGTGCCCTAAGGAGCCTCTACAGAGCCCAATGCAGCCTCTACAGAGCCCTAAGGAGCCTCTACAGAGCCTAAGGAGCCTCTACAGAGCCAATGCAGCCTCTACAGAGCCCAATGCAGCCTCTACAGAGCCCTAAGGAGCCTCTACAGTGCCCTAAGGAGCCTCTACAGAGCCCAATGCAGCCTCTACAGTGCCCTAAGGAGCCTCTACAGAGCCCAATGCAGCCTCTACAGAGCCCTAAGGAGCCTCTACAGAGCCCTAAGGAGCCTCTACAGAGCCCAATGCAGCCTCTACAGAGCCCTAAGGAGCCTCTACAGAGCCCAATGCAGCCTCTACAGAGCCCAATGCAGCCTCTACAGTGCCCTAAGGAGCCTCTACAGAGCCCAATGCAGCCTCTACAGAGCCCAATGCAGCCTCTACAGAGCCCTAAGCAGCCTCTACAGAGCCCAATGAGCCTCTACAGAGCCCAATGCAGCCTCTACAGAGCCCTAAGGAGCCTCTACAGAGCCCAATGCAGCCTCTACAGAGCCCTAAGGAGCCTCTACAGAGCCCAATGCAGCCTCTACAGAGCCCAATGCAGCCTCTACAGAGCCCTAAGGAGCCTCTACAGAGCCCTAAGGAGCCTCTACAGAGCCCAATGCAGCCTCTACAGAGCCCTAAGGAGCCTCTACAGAGCCCTAAGGAGCCTCTACAGAGCCCAATGCAGCCTCTACAGTGCCCTAAGGAGCCTCTACAGAGCCCAATGCAGCCTCTACAGAGCCCAATGCAGCCTCTACAGAGCCCTAAGGAGCCTCTACAGAGCCCAATGAGCCTCTACAGTGCCCTAAGGAGCCTCTGTACAGCCCAGTGGAGCCCCATGGAGCCTCTGCAGAGCCTCTAGAGAGCCACCAGCGAGCCTCTGAAGTTCCCACAGCTTCCAGCTGAGCCCTGGGCTTGAAGGCAGAAGCTGAGCAGCGCTGAGGGGGGACAGCATCAGCTCTGAGAACTGCAGCTGGGGTGGATCTGCCACAGGGAAGCCTCCAGCTGTGAGCCTGAGGGGCCACCAGCTGGGCTGGGACCAGCAGAGACACTCAGGGGGGTGTGGGGCTGCTGGAGCTGCTGCAGCTGCTGCTGCTGTGCAAGAAGAGCCCCTGCAGCAACGGCCTGAGCTGGGCTCTGCTCTGTGCTGTTTGCCAGCTGCTTTGCCCCTGGGGGGCTGGGAGCAGCTGGGGCTCTGCTGGGCTCTGGGGCCTCGCAGGTGCTGGGGGCTGCTCTGCATTGGGACCCCAAGATCAGGAGGTCTGCTGTAGACTGTGGACCCCACGGGCTGCAGCTCTGCTCCTGTGCAGGTGGCCACACTCATAGTGCCCTCAGGGGCTGCTGGGAGCTTCCTTCCCACCCCGTGCAGGTTGGCTCTGTCCCTGCCCCCCTCAGCTGCTGCCCAGGCTCCTCCAGCATCCTCTGGGGGTGGAGGCCAGAGCTGGGTGGGGCCCTGAGAGTCCCCAGCTGCAGCCTTGCAGGAGCACCAGTTTGTCCAGGAGCTGCTGCCTGGAGCATCTCCTCTCACCATCTGCACGGAGAAGAGGAGGGAGGAGAAGCCACCAGGGACCCTCAGGTCCCAGCCACTGCTGCTGTCGTTCCCCAGCTCCTTCCTGCCCCTGGCTGCGGAGGAGAATTCTGCTCCCTGGCTGCAGATGTGGAGCCCAGAACTGCCTCTGTCTGTCCCCAGATGAATCTGCTGGGAGCTGCTGGTGGGCTGCAGGTGTCTGTGGGCAAGGGGCAGTCAGCAGGTGGTGGAGAAGCCACCAGCAGTGCCTTGGGCCCCTCTGTGCCGTGCAGGCGACTGTGGGCTGCCTGTCACTGGCTGTGGAGACACTTCCCTGGCGGGCAGCGGCCCTGGGGCCTCCTGCAGCGGCTCAGCTTGGGGCCTCCACACCTTGTGTGCCCCTCCTGCAGGGGGGGAGGTGCCACATCCTGCTGCCAGCACAGAGCAGCGGTGGGGGGTGGAGGCAGGTCCCAGTCAGTGGGGGTGAGATCCAGGGTGCTGACCACGGCCCCCAAAGGAGATGGCTGGGAGATGAGCTCTGGGTTGGAGCCCCTGAGGCCTGGGGCTGTGCTCTGAGCTGGGCAACCTGAGCCCTGGGGGCTTCTATCCAGCCCTGCCCTGGGCAGCCTTGTCCCAGCCTGGAGGGAGAGTCCTCCTGCACCAGTGAGCCTGGTGATCCCTTGAGATCCCTGCTGAGCCCAGGAGCCTGCTGAGCCCTTGAGATCCCTGCTGAGCCCAGGAGCCTGGTGATCCCTTGAGATCCCTGCTGAGCCCAGGAGCCTGCTGAGCCCTTGAGATCCCTGCTGAGCCCAGGAGCCTGGTGATCCCTTGAGATCCCTGCTGAGCCCAGGAGCCTGGTGATCCCTTGAGATCCCTGCTGAGCCCAGGAGCCTGGTGATCCCTTGAGATCCCTGATGAGCCCAGGAGCCTGGTGAGCCCTTGAGATCCCTGCTGAGCCCAGGAGCCTGGTGATCCCTTGAGATCCCTGCTGGAACAGTCCCCCAAGCCTGTAGCTCACAGGGGCTTGCTGTGACCCCGGTGCAGGACAACCTCCACCCTCCAGGACCTCCTCTTGCCTCAAACAAGGAGTGGCAAACCTGACCTGAGCAGGCAGGGGGTGGCTTTGGTGGCCCTTGAGAGCTCTCCAAGGGAGCTGGCTCCTGGCAAATGGTTTCGGGATGGGAAGAGTTCTGCCGGGGGGGTTGCCCTTTCCTTGCCTTCCGAGCCCTGCAACAGCGCCACCTAGGGGCCTGAGCCGCACAGGGAAGCTGCGACTCGGCGAGGGGCCTGGGGGTGCTGGTTGGCAGTCGCGGACCGTGAGGCAGCAGTGCCCAGGCGGCCAAGAAGGCCAATGGCATCCTGGCTTGGGTCAGCAGCAGGGTGGGCAGCAGGGCCAGGAGGTGACCACCCCCCTGTGCCCAGCACTGGGGAGGCCACACCTCGAGGGCTGGGTTCAGCTCTGGATCTTCACACGGAGGCACTGCCCCAAGCCTCTCACCTGCCCCAGCACCCCCACCCATGGCTCCAGGCCACCCCAGCCCCAGCTGTGCCCCCCCTGCCCCATGAGCCACCTCCCCCTGCCCCCGCGTCCAGCAGTGCCGGCAGCAGCGGGTGAGGGCTGGGGGTGGCTCTGGGGGCCCGGTGCCCCCCAGTGCCCGGCCAATGGGAGGCAGCCCTACTGCTGACTCGGCTGTGCCCAGGCAGAGCGGCAGCCCAGGGCACCCCGCAGAGCAGACGGACGGACGGACGCCCGGCCGGGGTGCCGAGGGGCAGCGATGCCCTGGGGCCGGGCACGCCCCTGCAGAGGGCAGGGGGCAGCGGGGCGCTGCCAAGCTGAAAGAGCCCCAGAGCTGGCCGGGGCCGGCAGCCCCTCGCTGGGCACAGCGCTGCAGGCAGGGGCCGAGCGGCGCTGGGAGCCCTGCGGGGCTGCGCTCTGCCCGGTGACTGCTGACGCTGCCCAGCGCCGCTCCTCGCTGCGCCGCGCTGGGGCTCCCGGTGCCCGCACGGGGCGGGGCTGGGGCCAGAGCTCCGCTTGCTCGGGGGGTCCCGGCCCCGCTGCAGCCTCTGCTGCGTCAGCCATGGGGCCTGCTGCTGCGCTGGGAGCTGCGGCCGCGCTGCTGGCACTGGTGGTGCTGGGAGCCCACCCGGCTGGAGCTGAGGCGCTCTCAGGTGGGCTCAGAGCCGGGGCGCGGGGAGGGGCTGCTGGGCTGGGTGGTGCCCTGCGAGGTGCCGGGGGCCTGCTGTCCCCTCCTGCCCCCGCTGCTGGGTGCCAGTCCCTCCTGCCCTGGCCACCCCTGGCTCCTCCCTGGCTGTGCCCAGTGCCCAGGCTGAGGCACGGAGCCCTCTCGGGGTCAGGCTCCCCCCAGCAGGGCTGCGGCAGCTGCGTGGCACCGGGGGAGGCTGGGAGGGGAGCGGCGATGGGGAGGGGGCTCCCTGGTGCCTCGCTGCCCTCCCCTGACCTGGCTCCTGCCCCACCAGGAGTTTTCCTGGAGATGAAGAAGGGCGAGTGCCAGTTCCTCAACGGCACCGAGAGGGTCAGGTTTGTGTTCAGCTACATCCACAACCGGGAGCAGTTTGCTCACTTCGACAGCGATCTGGGGATCTTTGTGGCCGACACCCCCCTGGGTGAGCCCCAAGCCCAGTACTGGAACAGCCAACCGGAGGAACTGGAGCGGTACAGGGCTGAGGTGGACAGGTTCTGCCGGCACAACTACAAGGTGGTAACTCCATTCACGGTGGAGAGGAGAGGTGAGAGCGTGGCAGAGCCTTTCCCTGGGCAATGGGCACCAGCCAAGCCCTGGCACTGCCCAAATGCCCCAACCCCAGCGTGGCTCGGGGTGGGAAGGGGCCTCTGGGGATCCGGATGGGAGCCTCAGGGCTGCTGGTGCCTTGCGCCCATCCCCCGTCACTAAGGTGGTCCCCGCCTGGCTCGACCCCAGCCCAGCCCCACGCAGGGGTCCCTCTTTGCCTTCCTGAGAGCGGGAGGGGGAGGGGGGAGGAGAACAGAAAGGGGAAATGGGTGGGAAGGCTGCCAGGGGGTTTCCGAGAGAAGCTTCCCCCCACGCCCGGGGCTGTCAGCAGCTCCCCGGGCAGAAGTGAGCTGAGCCTGGGGACTGCTGGAGCTGAGCCAGCAGGATAGTGCCCCACAACACAGCCCTCTGGGGAGGTCCCTGCCAGCAGGCAGCACCGCAACGCCCCCCACCCAGGGCTGCTGCCATGCAATCCCTGCACGGTGGGGGTGGGAAGGGAGCTCTGGAGCTCACCCAGCCCAAGCCCCCTGCTCCAGCAGGGCACCCACAGCAGCTTGCCCAGGGGCACCATGGCCGGGGGGGTTGGAAGCTGTCCACAGGAGGAGACTCCACAAGCTCTCTGGGCAGCCTGCTCCAGGGCTCAGCACCCTCCGAGCCAAGAAGGTTCTTGTGAGGGAAGCTCCTGGGTGGCAGCTCTGTGCCCGGGGCCCTGCGTCCTGCGGCTGGCAGCAGGGAGAAGAGCCTGGCCCCAGCCTCTTGCCCCCCAGCCTCTTGCCCCCCAGCCCTTGGCTCTGGCTGAGCACGGAGGAGATGCTCTGGGCTGGCAGGAGGGCAGAGTGTGGCTGTGCCAGGGGCAGAGAGGGCTTGGCAAGTCCCTGGGCACGTCCCGCGCCGCCTGGGGACCCCGGAGTCAAACGAGGGCCAGAGCAGGGGCAGGGCGGGCGCTGCCTGGGCTGTGCCGGCCCCCTTCCCAGCCGCCTCTGGCTCTGCCCCAGTGCCGCCCCAGGTGCAGATCCACCTCGTGCAGCCGAGCTCTCTGGCCCAGAGCAGCAGGCTGGTTTGTGCCGTGATGGACTTCTACCCCGCGGAGGTGGAGGTGAAGTGGTTCAGGAACGGGCAGGAGGAGACGGAGAGCGTGGTGTCCACGGAGGTGCTGCAGAACGGGGACTGGACCTACCAGGTGCTGGTGCTGCTGGAAACCAGCCCGCAGCGCGGGGACACCTACCTGTGCCAGGTGGAGCACAGCAGCCTGCAGCGCCCCATCGGCCAGCGCTGGGGTAAGGCCCTGCCCCGGCCCCGGGGCAGCTGGGGGGCAGGAGGAGCCTGAGGGGGCCCCATCTCCCCATCGAGTCCCGCTGGGGAAGCTTGGGAGCCGTGGGGCTGGAGGGGGAGGGTGGTGGATGGGCTCTGCCTTGACTTCAGCCCTCAGCCCCCTCCCCGCTCTCCTCCCCACAGAGCTGCCGTCGGACCCCGGCCGCAGCAAGATGCTGACAGGGGTGGGGGGCTTGGTGCTGGGGCTCCTCTTCCTGGGCCTGGGGCTCTGCCTCCACCTGCGCAGCAAGGTGAGCCGGGGGTGGGGACAGCGCCTGGGGGCCGCTCTCTGCCCAGAGGGCTGTGGAGGCTCCAGCTCTGGAGGCTTTCCAACCCCCCCCCGGCCATTGAGCCCCTGGGGGTGGGCTCTGGGTGCCCCTGGGGGTGGGCTCTGGGTGCCCCTGGGGGGTGGGCTCTGGGTGCTCCTGGGGGTGGATTCTGGGTGCCCTGGGGGTGTGGGCTCTGGGTGCCCCTGGGGGTGGATTCTGGGTGCCCCTGGGGATGGATTCTGGGTGCCCCTGGTGGGTGGGCTCTGGGTGCCCCTGGGGGTGGATTCTGGGTGCCCTGCGGGTGGGCTCTGGGTGCCCCTGGGGGTGGATTCTGGGTGCTCCTGGTGGGTGGGCTCTGGGTGCCCTGGGGGTGGATTCTGGTGGCCCTGGGGGTGGGCTCTGGGTGCCCCTGGGGGTGGATTCTAGGTGCCCCTGGGGTGGGCTCTGGGTGCCCTGGGGATGGATTCTGGGTGCCCCTGGTGGGTGGGCTCTGGGTGCCCTGGGGATGGATTCTGGGTGCCCCTGGTGGGTGGGCTCTGGGTGCCCCTGGGGGTGGATTCTGGGTGCTCCTGGTGGGAGGGCTCTGGGTGCCCCTGGGGGATGGGCCCTGGGTGCCCCTGGGGGATGGGCCCTGGGTGCCCCTGGGGGATGGGCCCTGGGTGCCCCTGGGGTTGGGCTCTGGGTGCCCCTGGAGGTGGGCTCTGGGTGTCCCTGGGGGGTGGATGCTGGGTGCCCCTGGGGGATGGATGCTGGGTGCCCCTGGGGGGGGGGCTCTGGGTGCCCCTGGGGGATGGGCCCTGGGTGTCCCTGGGGGGTGGATTTTGGGTGCCCCTGGGGGATGGATGCTGGGTGCCCCTGGGGTTGGGCTCTGGGTGCCCCTGGAGGTGGGCTCTGGGTGCCCCTGGGGGTGGGCTCTGGGAGCCCCTGGGGGTGGATTCTGGGTGCCCCTATGGGTGAGCTCTGGGTGCCCCTGGGGGATGGATTCTGGGTGCTCCTGGGGGGTGGGCTCTGGGTGCCCCTGGGGGGTGGGCCCTGGGTGCCCCTGGGGGATGGATGCTGGGTGCCCCTGGGGTTGGGATGCTGGGTGCCCCTGGAGGTGGGCTCTGGGTGCCCCTGGAGAGTGGGCTCTGGGTGCCCCTGGGGGGTGGGCTCTGAGAGCCCCTGGGGGGTGGGCTCTGAGAGCCCCTGGGGGTGGGCTCTGGGTGCTCCTGGGGGGTGGATTCTGGGCGCCCCTGGGGGTGGGCTCTGGGCGCCCCTGGGGGTGGGCTCTGGGTGCCCCTGGGGGGTGGATTCTGGGTGCTCCTGGGGGTGGGCTCTGGGTGCCCCTGGGGGGTGGATTCTGGGTGCCCCTGGGGGTGGGCTCTGGGTGCCTCTGGGGGGTGGGCTCTGGGCGCCCCTGGGGGTGGGCTCTGGGTGCCCCTGGGGCCGGGCTCTGGGTGCCTCTGGGGGGTGGACTCTGGGTGCTCCCCAGAGCCCCCCCTGCCCCCCACCACTCTGGGATCCTCCTCTCCCACAGGGCTCCTGAAGCACCTCCTGCCCCTGCTGCCCTGCTCAGCCACCGGCCAGGCCCTGGCCACAGCCTCC
The DNA here is from genome assembly GCA_015227895.2 of Colaptes auratus. NCBI lineage: Eukaryota > Metazoa > Chordata > Aves > Piciformes > Picidae > Colaptes > Colaptes auratus. The sequence goes on from CM037637.1 coordinate 39,180,949, forward strand.
CCGTGCCTGGCACCGCCCTGTGCCGCGGCCCCCCGGCCCCATGCTGCCCCCCGGGCTCAGCCCCTCTGCCCCAGCCCAGCTTAGCAGCCCCAAGATTCCCAGGGCTCTGCCACGCTGGCCCTGGGCTGCTGCAGCTCTGCCCAATGAAGTCTCCCAGGATGGCTTCTTCAGCCTGGCCTTGGAATCATGGAGCCATGGAATGGTTCCCTTGGGAAAGGCCTCTGGGACCACCCAAGCCAAGGCTCCAGCCAGCACCACCCATGGCACTCAGCCCTGGCCTCAGCACTGTGTCTGCAGCTTCTTTGAGCCCCTCCGGGTCTCAGCCAGTCCAAGCATCCTCTGCCAGGGCTGCTGGCCCTCAGCACCACGCCTCTGTGGCTCTCAAACCCCTGCAGGGATGGGGATTCAAGCCCTCCCTGGGGAGCCTCTTGCAGTGCTTGAGAACCCTGCAGGGGAGAAGTTTCTCCTCGTGTCCAACCTGAAGCTCCCCTGGAGCACCTTGAGGCCTTTTCCTTGGCTCCGGAACTTGTTCCTTGGCGTAAGGGAAGGACTCTCACCTGGCTCCAGCCTCCTCTCAGGGAGCTGCAGAGAGCCTGAAGGTCTCCCCTCAGCCTCCTTTTCTCCACACCAACCATCCCCAGTGGCCCAAAGCCACCACACCTGCAGGTGACACCAAGCTGGGTGGTTGCTGATCTGCCTGAAGGTAGGAAGGCTCTGCAGAGGGACCTGGCCAGGATGGATCCATGGGCTGAGGTCACTGTGCTGAGCAGGGAATCAGCCTAACCTCACTCCAACCTCCTCTCAGGGAGCTGTAGGGAGCCAGAAGGTCTCCCCTCAGCCTCCTTTCCAGACTGAGCAGCCCCAGGTGCCCCAGAGAGCCTCTGCCCCCCGTGGCTGCAGGGGACACCAAATGGTTGTTGAGCCGGTGGAAGGCAGCAGAGCTCTGCAGAGGGACCTGGCCTGCAGGATCGATGTGCTGAGGTGTGGGAGATGAAGCTGGGAGAGCCAAACCTTCTCTTGCCTCAGAGAGTGTGTGGCAGGGCCTGGCCGGTGGCTCCTAGTCACAGACTCCCAGAGTCCATGCCCTTGGCAGAGACCTCCAAGCTCGTCCAGTCCAGGCCTCGACCCCAAACCACGTCCCGAAGTGCAGCTCCAGAGCCGCTGGCGCACCCCCAGGGATGGTGGTGTAATAAGTAAAGGGATGAATTATTTGTTAACCATATGAATGATCAATGCTGGAGTCATGATCAAGTCAGACAATGCCACTCAAGGACAAGACCATGTAACATCCTGTTTTGAGCAGTATGTACTTAGTTTTAAGCTTGTTAGGCAGAAATCTACAGAAGTTGGGCAGCTGGGTCGACACCCACTGAGCCTGCCAGAAACCAGGTTAAAGATAAGGAAGACTATCAACATCCTCACAAGAGACTCCAGACCAGGATGTTGATCCCTATCAGGAACTCACACTGGCACAGCCAGAAGGGTGCATTCTATGCACGAGGAATTGGCTGTCACAGTTGCGACATACCTCCACCTTAAAAGAAGAGAGTGGATCCTCACTCGGGGCGTGCTGCTGTGGAGCAGGAGGCTCCCAGCCGCCCAGCGCTGCTTTGGCTTATTTTACCCCCAATAAAATGTCTTCTACTGAAACCTCTCGATTGGCGTGGAGAGGGTTTGTAACAAATTTGGTGCCGTGGCTCGGATCCCGGTGCTCTGGGTCGGAGCTATAACTCAGGGTACGGCGCCTCCGTTTTACAACGGTCCCTGGGTTCTACTCTCTGACCCAGACTCAGGATATCCGAACAAGGGCAAAATAAGCAAAAGGAAGGACCCCATAAAGTTTGTGCAGGAAGACCAGGCAAAGACTCCTATCGCCAGGAGTTCGTGAGTCCATTGCGGCTTGCTGTGGGTTCTGCTTGGTTGGGGGTTGTGGATTCCTGGAAGCGCTGATGTAAGAGACGTCCAATTAAGGACGAAGCGAGTGCGGAGCCCTCAGTAGCGCAGGTCTCAGTGCCCGCAAGGGTTTGAGTCGCCAACGAGGGGAGCGTGTGCGTGTGTGTGTGACGGAGCACTCCAGGGGAAACGGGGCAGAGTACTTCAAGGTCTGCTGGTAAGACAGACAAAAGCAAGGAAGGTGTCAAGCTCCCTGATGTCCCCCGGGATAGCTCCTTAGGAATTATGATTAGAAATTGGACGGACCCCCCCTCCCGAAGGGGAAAACCTAAAGAAAAGATGATACACTGTTGTATAGAGGTGTGGGGAGGAAAAGAGATTAGGCAGGGGACTTACTGGCCAGTATTTGGCACTTTTGAAGATTGGGTATGTCAAACCTTGAACATTTATGTTAATGGCAAGATGCCTTTTAGTAAAGAGGAAAGTGAATATGTGCATTTATGGTTAACTGCCCAACAGCTATTTAAGGTATTTACCATAAAAGAGGAGAAAAAGGACACTGACAAAAAGAAAAAGGAGGAAATTGAGTATGGTGATGTTTCTCCTCCTCCATATGCAGGACCCCAGGGACAGGAACCACCAACAGCTCCTCCAGAGGGGCCCCTGAGATACCCCCTGAGGACTTGCCTGGCCCAGATGAAGTGAATATCCGCCGACCCGTGACTAGAAGCCAGACTAGAAGGGAGAAGGTGTTGCAATATCCCTTAAGGGAGATTGCCATGGGCGGGCCTCAATTAGGTGTAGGATTTGTGTCTGTTCCTTTAAGCTCAGGGGATGTTAGAGATTTCCTTTGGGAGTAGCCGAGAGGCTTGATCAGTCCCTAGGACCCTCTATCTGTACCTGGGATGAACTACAGGCTATTCTAAGAATTTTATTTATTGTAGAAGAGGAGAAATGGCCAAACCCCTCCAAGGGACACAGAGGCCAGAAAAGAGGCAGTGTGTCATTACTGCCAGGGAAAGGGCCATCTGAAGCGCAACTGTCGCAAAAGAATACAAGGTGAGAAAATGTGTCAGGAGGAGTAGGGAGGTCAGGGGCTCTACCTGCTGGGGACTCACAACACTCAAGAGCCCTTGATAAAATTGAAATTGGGTCCCCAGCGACAAGAATTTACCTTTTTGGTGGAGTCAGGAGCAGAAAGGTCCACCATACAAAACATCCCGACGTGTAAGGAATCAATGGAGAAAATAGGGGTAATTGGAGCAAAAGGAGAACCATTTAAGGGATCCCTTATTAAAGAAGTAGAAATTGAGTCCCCTACTAACTTTTCTTTAGGAAACTTTTGCTGGTCCCAGAAGCTGAATACAACCTATTAGGACGAGATTTGATGGTAGAATTAGGGATCAATTTGGAAAGTGATAAACAAGGCATCAAGATTAAATTATATGCCTTAACAGTAGAAGATGAAAAAGAAAAAAAAAAATCCTGAGGTATGTAGGAAAATTTGACATTGAACCATTTGAAATCACAATTAAGAATCCCTCTGAACCAATACGGATACGACAATATCCCATTTCCCAAGGAGCAAAGAGGGGATTACAGTCTGTAATTGACAGATTGTTAGCTCAAGGGCTATTAGAACCCTGCCTGTCCCCTCATAATACTCCAATACTACCTGTTAAAAGGTCAGATGGAACCTATCGATTAGTGCAAGATGTGAGGGCTGTAAATCAAAGAACCCTCACCCGTTTGCCAGTGGTGGCGAATCCTTATACCTTGCTAAGCAAGCTCTCTCCAGAATATACTTGGTACAGTGTAATTGACCTGAAGGATGCCTTTTGGGCTTGCCCCTTCAAACCAGAAAGTAGAGACTGTTTTGCATTTGAATGGGAAAACGTGGATGCCCGGAGAACACAACAACTAAGGTGGACAGTGTTGCCCCAGGGGTTCACGGAATCTCCGAAACTTTTCGGGCAAGCCCTGGAACAAATGTTGCAGGACTTTGAGGTGGACCCTGAAACAACTCTTTTGCAGTATGTAGATGAATTATTGATAGCAGGAAAAGAACAAGAAAAAGTAAGAAAAGCCAGTATTAAATTGCTAAATTTTCTTAGCCTTAAGGGATTGAAAGTCTCAAAGTATAAATTACAGCTTACCAAGGAAAAGGTTAAATATTTGGGTCATTGGCTAGACAAGGGGGAAAACTTATTAGACCCTCAATGGGTGCAAGGGATATTTGATTCACCTCCCCCGAGAACCAAGAGACAGTTTTGGCAGCTTTTGGGCTTACTGGGGTACTGCAGGCAGTGGATTGAAAACTACAGTAAAAAGGTAACATTTTTGTATGAAAAACTAACAAAAGATGGATTATTAAAGTGGAGTCTGGAGGATGATAACAGGCTAAAAACCCTTAAATCTGACCTTACCGAAGCCCCGGCACTGAATTTGCCAGATGTAAAGAAACCATTCTTTTTGTATGTTAACCCTGATGAAGGAACTGCTGATGGAGTTTTAACCCAAGATTGGGCAGGACATAAGAAACCTGTGGGCTACTACTCAAAACTATTAGATCCCGTTAGTAGAGGATGGCCTACCTGTTTGCAAGCTGTAGTATCCACAGCATTACTAATAGCAGAGGCCAAAAAGGGCACTTTAGGGGGAGAACTAATAGTATATACCCCCCATGATCTTAGGGGGATATTAAATCAGAAGGCTGATCAATGGCTAACAGATAGTAGACTCTTGAAGTATGAGAGAATTCTAATACACTCTCCTGCACTAACATTGCAAACCACAGGGGCATTGAATCCTGCTCAATTTCTGTATGGGGAGCCTGATTTAAATCTCACTCATGATTGTATTCGTCTGGTAGAAAGACAGGCTAAGGTAAGGGAGGATTTGGAGGAAGAAGAGTTGCCTGACGGGGAAAAACTACATATAGATGGATCTTCTAGAGTAATAGAAGGAAAGTGCAAGTCAGGCTATGCCATCATAGATGGAAAAACCTCCCAGGTGATGGAATCTGCACCTCTGAGTAAGCAATGGTCAGCCCAGGCATGCGAATTATATGCTCTATTGAGGGTGTTATTGTTGCTAAAAGATAAGGTAGGAACAATCTATACTGATTCTAAGTATGCATATGGGATAGTGCATACCTTTGGGAAATCTGGGAGGAAAGAGGGCTTCTAAACAGCCAAGGAAAAGGGTTGATACATGAGGCACTCACAAAAGAAATATTGTCGGCCTTGAGGGAACCAAAGCAGGTAGCAGTAGTACATAGAAAAGGATTAGCAAGGGGCATAATAGGAAAATGACATAGTCAAACCCACTGGGGAATACAGGCTGTGGTGGATCAAGTTGAATCTAAATATGTCTGTATGGGAATATATGGAATAGCAAAGAAAATGATAGGAGGATGTCTAACCTGTCAGCAAGTTAATAGGAGGCAGTTGAGAGAACGAGTATCGGGTGGAAGAGAATCAGCAAAAAGGCCCTTTGAAAGGATACAAGCTGATTTTACTGATCTACCTAAGGTAGGAAGATACCAATATTTAGGAAGCATTTCCAGTAGCCAGGGCAAATGCTAGGACAACAGTAAAAATATTGTTAGAGGAAATCATTCCCCGTTATGGATTGGTTGTAACCATAGATTCTGATAGAGGATCCCACCTTACCTCTAAAGTTATCAGAGAAGTAATGGAAGCCTTAGGGATTAAGTGGGAATATCACACCCCCTGGCATCCCCAAAGCTCTGGTAAAGTCGAACGTATGAATGGAGAAATCAAGAAACACCTAACCAAATTAATGATGGAAACAGAAATGAGTTGGGTAAAGTGTTTACCACTAGCCTTATTGTACATTAGAACTCAACCTAGAGTAGCTGTTGGGGTGTCTCCTTTTGAAATGCTGTATGGAATGCCATATGACTTTGAAATCCCTTTAGACCACCCAAAGGTTAAGGATAAAGTTTTAGAGGAATTTATAATAACTCCCATGAAAAGGAGGCAGGAATTAAGGAAGAAGGGGATGGTAGCCCAGAGACCACCTTTGGATCTGGCTACCCATAGCCTTCAACCGGGAGATAATGTGTTAATCAAGGTATGGAAAGAATCAACGTTAACCCCAAATGGGAAGGCCCTTTTCTTGTATTGCCCACCACAGAGGCGGCAATTCGTACTGCTGAAAGAGGGTGGACCCACATCAGCAGGGTCAAAGGTCCGGTGAGCTCTGGAAAGTGGAAGGTCTCTGCCAACGATGATCCTCTAAAATTAACATTCTCCCGAGCACAAATCTGAATGACCCCGACACAGCTAACGGCTGCTGAGGAGCATCGAGGCACCAGTCATCGCCACCGCAGGGTGATACTGCCATTGGACTCATCGGGGAGGGGATAAACCCTCCCGTATGGACTCAAGACATTATAGAAACTGTTGATGATTTACTTATACATGATAATCAGTTTATGAAAAATAGATATGTTCATAAAAAGTTAGAGAAAAGTTGTGATTGTGGGGATAAGAATTGTACTTACTGGGTAAAATTTTGTTGTGGGAGATGTGAATTCGTATATTAGGCAAATAGAATGTTTGCTATCTTAGGGGGAATATGTTCAAGCTGTTGGGATCAGTGCCAATTTGAGACCTCGGAACAACACGCGGTGAGGGCATTTGAATCTCACTGGACAGATCAACAGGGAATTCCTGAAGGAAGGATAGATAGAAATCTGGGATATAATAAAGAAGAAAAAAAAAAATCAGGAATTGGTAATCCAAAGGTGGGAACTGCAAAGCCTGGTAACTCACGTCAGGGGAGTTAGGAGCTCTCGAACATTAAATAGGTGTTGTCATAATTGAACAAAATTGGAAATAGGACAAGAGGTAAGTGAGGGAGAGTGGAAACTCTCCAAAGTATCCAAAAGGCCCAATCCCCTTATAGATCCAGTGGAGGAGAGGCTTAAAAGGCTACAACTAAAAGGTCCCTGAAGAGTATCTTCTGCTGCCAAGAAGCCCTAACACCCCGCTGCGCTGTGCACAAGCGTAGGCGGTGGGAAGGCAGAGAGATATGCTGAAGTGGAGACCCGAAATGAGCCTCATAAAGAGTTTATGATATGCCTAGCCCTAAATATCGTGTTATCCAATAAATTACACCGACCTCATAAATGGTCACTCATGCAATGGAGTGATCAGAAGGTGTTGGATGAAGAAATAACAACTGGAGCTCCAAACTTCCAACCAACTTTGTGTGACTTGGTTCAAATGGAACCCTGTTTAGTTCAGAAACCTTGTTATCTATGTCCCAGGTCAAACCCTGGGAAAACATATTGTAACCAGCCAAATGAATACTATTGTGCTTAAATTTGACATTAATAAAAAAGGAAATAATAACTTTTTCTCAAGCATTAGGACCTAATCGAATATTGACAAGGGAAATTGAAAACAGTAAGAATGTGCAAAAGCAGATTAGTCCTACCGCCGTACCTTTACCGGAAGAAAATACTAGAGTCAATACCGACCCATTCTGGGATATGATTCAAGCCTCTTACACTGCTCTAAATTATACTGATCCCAACAAAACTGAACTTTGCTGGTCTTGTTATGATGTAAAACCTCCATTCTATGAAGCTGTGGGAATGAATGAGACGTACCAAAAGAGTACCCTCATGGCCTGGGCAGGAGGAGCAGGAGAAAGCCATCAGCATTTCAGAGCAGGACTCAAATGCTGCAGGACACTGATGGTCTTCACAACAGCACCCCAAGCATCAGCTCTGCCAGGTGCTCTACAAGTGCCAGGCCACAACACAGCTGGTACCCAGTTCAGCTCAACTGGAACCAAAGCCCCCAGTGCCAGACCCACAAGCAGCCAGCAACACAGGAGCTGCCCCAAGTCAAGCAGAGAACTCCAGAGCCCTCCTTCCTCCTGAGCAGTCCTTGGGGCTAATTTCTGGGGTGCTGGGCAGCCTGGGCCAGGCCTTGACAACCCTTTTGTGGTGAAGAAACTTCCTCATGTCCAACCTAAACTTCCCTGATGCAGCTTGAGGCCATTTCCTCTTGTCCTATTGCTTGGTCCTTGGGAGCAGAGACCAAACCCTGCACCTGGCTCCAACCTCCTTTCAGGGAGCTGCAGAGAGCCAGAAGGTCTCCCCTCAGCCTCCTCTTCTCCAGGCTAAACAATGCCAGCTCCCTCAGCTGCTCCTCACCAGCCCTTCAGTGTCCTTCCAAAACTGAGCCTAGGCTTGGACAGCACAGGGGCAGTCACTTCCCTGCTGCTGCTGCCCACACTATTGCTGATCCCACCCAAGGTGCTCACTGGTGCCAACTCTGCTCAGCTTATCCAGCCCTTCTCCAGGGGCATGGCCTGCTCCTTATGGAGGACAGCCACAGCAGTCACAAAACAAAGGCTGCAGCAGCTCCCCTCCTGCAAAACAGGCTCTGAACAAAGAGGATTCCTGCTGGAACCCAGCTGTGACTGTGGGAAACCTGTGCTGTCTGCCCTGGAAGATGTGCCTCACACAGACCCACAGCCCCTCTGCTTAGGTGAGGGAGGGCTGAAGGTGATGGGAACCAACATCAGGAACTTAGAGACCCTCAGAAGGGCGAGGGCAAGGCCAGCACAGAGCCCAGCTGCCTGCAGCAGGCTCTGAGCCTGAGGCCCCTGCACTAGCAGGAGCAGGAGATGTTCTCAGCTCCCTGCAAGAAGGTCTCTCCTCTGCTGGCAGCCAGGCAGGGGGAAGGCAACCCCCCTGTGCCGCTCGGCAGCAACACTTTTGGCCTCTTCTCTGGAGCTCCCCGAGCCCAACCAAGGTCCCCAGAGCAGGGACACCTTTCAGGGACACTGTGCTGGGCACTTCCCCACAGAAGTCTTACAGACCTCTGCCTCCTCTCCCTCTGGAGCTGTGGGATCCTGCTCTCCAGCTGAGCTTTCTGCTCCTCTGTGAGGGCATCAAACTCCTCCTCCCCCAGCTCCCAGAGCTGTGCTTCCTCCCTCCTGGCTGCTTCTTCCCGCTCCCGGCCTTCAGCAGGCACCAGAGGAGAGACAGAGCAGAGCCCTGCTGGGGGAGCTGCGAGGAGCCACAGCTCTGGCCCAGCCCAGCCCTGCCAGGAGAGAGCAGGGAGCTCACAGCCCTGCTCCCAGCTCCAGAGAACCCCCAAGCTAGCAGCAGGCTGGCACATATGCACGGTGCACATCCGGCTGCTGCTCAGACAGTGAGCCCCAGCAGCTTGCACTTGGGCCCAAGCTTCAGTGCTGGAGACTGAGAGAAGTCTCACAGCCTCAGCTCTGCTGTTTTGAGCAACAGTGAGCTGCACTGAGGCAGGAAGCTGAGGCTTCCTGAAACCACCTCTCACCAGCTCTGCTGGTGACCCAGACACATGTGGACAGGGCTGAGGGCTCTGGAGAGAAGCCTTGGGAGGCAGGGAGATGAGGGTTCTCACCTTCCTGCTCCTCTGCAGCTGCCTGCCTGGCTTGCCAAGAGGCAAAATCCTGGAGCAGGTTCACAAAACAGATGTGAGGTTGGTTTCCAACAGCTTTGAGCAGGCAGAGGAGAGCAGACAGCCTGCTGCCTGCAAAGAGGTCTGCAGGCCATCAAACACCACTCCCTGGGAGCAGTCCCTCAGCTGTGGAGAACGGCCAAGAGAAAATCAGCGGAGCACAGCCCTGGGCCAGCAGCCCCCAGCGCTGGCAGCATCACACAGCACAGGAAGGACAAGCAGGCCACCAGGACTAGCCTGGTCTTCAGCTGCCCAGGGCAGGGGTGGGGTCCCCATCCCTGAGGGACTGACAGGCCACAGAGATGCGGTGCTGAGGGACACGGTGTAGTGGTGACCTGGCAGCGCTGGGTCAGCAGCTGGATTTGATCATCTTTGAGTCGCAGCTCCTTCCCTGCTCTCCTCTTAGTGTGGCAGAACAGACCAACCTGGCACTGCATGTGGAAGCCAGAGAGGTTTTGATGCCTTGCCCCACCTCCACTGTCCATCTCCACTGGAGCCAGGACCTCCACGGGAGACAGCCCTACCAGGGACCCAGACCCTTCTTCCTTCCACCAGCTTTCAACCCAGTCAGGTTCTAAGCTGAGCAATGCCAAGCTAGCCCAAGCAGAGCCAAGCTATGGTCTCACCCTGCAGAGCCTGGGCCACCAACTGCCCCATACAGGCTCCTCAAAGAGCCTGGACTCACCTGGAGAACAGCTCAGTGTGCAGGAGCTGCATGAGCTGACAGCACCCCCAGGGAAAGTGCTGGAGAAAAGAGCTCAGCTACAGCGTGGCTCTCAGCTCAGACTCCTCTGGGAGCTTCTGCCCTTCCTCTTGGGCTTGTGAAGCCACAGTCAGTCACCTAATGCTTAAGGAGCCACTTCAGAGGGCTGTGCCTGCTGAAAGCAGGCAGAAGTTCTGCCTGATGGCTGTGAGGGACAGGATGGAGATTGCACGCAGGCAAGGGAGAAGCTCTGAGAAAGATGCTGGGGGCTTCCCCACCCCTAGCAAAGGGAGCTGTGCAGACAAGGGCAGGGCAGGCAGAGTGCCCCTGCATGAGCCCTTAGGCCAGAGACTGAGTCCCCAGGGGCACTCTCTGAAAGGGCTCTGCCCTGCTACATGCTGCATCCCTGCTCCTCAAGAGCCCCCGGGGCTGTGCCACTGCTCTGGAGCCAGCAGAAGCAGGCAGCCACGGGGGCTCTGGCAGCGCTGCTCCGGGCCCAGCCTGTCTCTTCACGGCCATCCTGTGCCTGCTGGAGGCTCTGCTGGCTGCCGGCGGCGGTGCACAGCTCCCAGGCTTGGAACAACTACAACAAGGACATATTGTACCCTCAACCAGTCCTTGGAACACCCCAGTTTTTGTAATGAAAAAGAAAAAATGGCACCTGGAGAATGATACAAGACCTTGGAAAGATAGCTGAAGTCCTAGAAGCCATGGGAGCTTTACAGGCAGGAATGCCTTCACCTGCCGTGATGGCTAAGAGCTGGGACATTGCAGCCATCGATGTAAAGGATTGTTTTGTCACTGTTTCTCTTGACCCGGAGGATAGACACAAACTTGCTTTCTCTGGTTCTTCCATCAGTCAGTCAGAACCTTTACAGAGATTCCAATGGGAAGTCTTGCCCCAGGGATTAAAAACAGTCCAAGTATTTGTTGAAAATGTGTAGCTGAATCTCTTTGTGAAATGAGAAAATGGTTTCCAGACTGTTTTTGCTTGCATTGCCTGGATGATGCACTTGTCACAGCTTCAGACAAAACTCAGTTACAGCAAAGAGCTCTGCAAGCACCAGAAGCTTTACCAAAAAAGAAGGCTTAACATTGCTTCAGACAAAGTTCAAACAGTTCCTCCCTGGAAGTATCTCGGTTGGAAAATTCTAGACCAAAGCACTGAACCACAGAATATCCAATTAAAAATGCTTCGCAGAAATTGCTGGGAACAATAAATTGTAGCTTGCTTTGTGGAAGCATGGCAATGCTTTGTCATCACCCTGGCAGGTAACTCCTGAGCAGGCTGGAGCCAAAACTGAAAGAGCTTTGACACAAAGGGAAGCTCACAGGCGGCACACAGATCATCCTATTCTGTTGTTTTTGTAACTCTTTGCCAAGCTTATGGACTTGTAGGCCAATGGATGTCATCCCTGAGCGACCCTTTAATTATCCTGGAATGGATTTTTTTACCAAATCAACCCAAAAAGACCATTGATACTAAAATTCAGATGCTATCAGATAGAATACAATAATAGAATACACCAGGTTGGAAGAGACCTTCAAGATCATCGCGTCCAACCTATCAACCAATCCAACCCACCTAAACAACTCACCCATGGCACCAAGCACCCCAGCAAGTCTCCGCCTGAGCACCTCCAGTGATGGTGACTCCACCACCTCCCCAGGCAGCCCAAGGGAGCGCCCAGGTGAAGCGCTCCTGCCTGCAGCAGCAAGCCCATGAGACTGATGACTGCCTTCATGTCAGCTCACATTCGTTGCTCTCCCCTTGGAGTGGCTGCAGGGGAGTGGTTAATCGACCTCCTTCTCTTACTGGCTGGCGATACTTATTAGGGTAGCGCAGCTGACCCTTAGCTCATCTATTGGAGTTACTTGTTAAGCCATCAACAGGTGGCTCCCATTTCATCTCTCCTTGCAGTTTCTTATCTCCAATCATTCAGTCCAGGGGACACAGTCCCCCACACTCTCTCTGTGTAGAACTTCCTCCTAACCTCCAGCCTAAACCTCCCCTGGCACAGCCTGAGACTGTGTCCTCTTGTTCTGGTGCTGGGTGCCTGGGAGAAGAGACCAACCCCCACCTGGCTACAACCTCCCTGCAGGTAGTTGTAGAGAGCAATAAGGTCAACCCTGAGTCTCCTCCTCTCCAGGCTAAGCAGCCCCAGCTCCCTCAGCCTCTCCTCACAAGGCTGTGCTCCAGACCCCTCCCCAGCTTTGTTGCCCTTCTCTGGACACATTCCAGCAAGTCAACCTCCTTCCTAAACTGAGGGGCCCAGAACTGGACACAGGACTCAAGGTGTGGCCTAACCAGTGCAGTGCACAGGGGCAGAATGACCTCCCTGCTCCTGCTGGCCACACTGTTCCTGATGCAGGCCAGGATGCCATTGGCCCTCTTGGCTGCCTGGGCACACTGCTGGCTCATGTTCAGCCTCCCATCAACCAGCACCCCGAAGTCCCTCTCTGCCTGGCTGCCCTTAGCCACTCTGACCCCAGCCTGTAGCACTGCCTGGGGTTGCTGTGGCTAATGTGCAGCACCTGGCACTTGGATGTGTTCAATCTCCTGCCCTTGGACTCTGCCCATCTGTCCAGCCTGTCCAGGTCCCTCTGCAGAGCCTCTCTGCCCTCCAGCAGATCAACTCCTGCCCCCAGCTTGGTGTCATCTGCAAACTTGCTGATGATGGACTCAATGGCCTCATCCAGATCATCAATAAAGATGTTGAAGAGCATGGGGCCCAGCACTGATCCCTGGGGCACACCACTGGGGCCTGGCTGCCAGCTGGCTGTGGCACCATTCACCACCACTCTCTGGGCTCGGCCTCCAGCCAGTTCCTAACCCAGCTCAGAGTGCTGCTGTCCAAGCCAGGGGCTGCCAGCTTGGCCAGGAGTTTGCTGTGGGGGATGGTCTCAAAGGCCTTCATGAAAGGCCATAAAAGAATGTTACAAATGCCTGGACAAGAAGCAGCCACAATTTGTATTCCCATAACTGCAGATTATTTGGATTGGTGTGAGGCTGAGAGCTTACCTTTACAGTTTGCCTTGGAAGGCTTTCCAGGACAGATTGATATACATTTCCCAGCTCATAAATTGCTGAAGTTTTGCAAGGACATTGTGTTAGTGTTCAAGCCACTGTGCCACTCAACACCGCTGGAAGGCCCAACAGTGCTTACTGATGGCTCTGGACAATCAGGCAAGGCTGCCACAGCCTGGCAGGAACACGAAGAGTGGAAACAAGACATTTTTCAATTCAGGGCTCGCCACAAACTGTGGAGCTCTATGCTGTGATTCAGGCTTTTCTGACTTGGGAAAAATCTCCTGTAAATGTAGTTACTGACTCACCATATGTTGCTGATATGATTCCAGGATCAGAGACATCCTGGCCTGAGCACACTGCAAATGAACAATTGTTTTTCTTGTTTAAAAGCTTGTGGAGTCTTTTGACATATCAAGAACATCCTCTTTATGCCATGCATGTCAGGAGCCATGCAAGTCTTCCAGGGTTTATCACAGAAGGAAATGCATTTGCAGATGCACTTACATTTCCTGTGCACCTCTCTCCAACACCTCAGGTCCTTACTTCCTCTTTCATCTCTCATCACTGCCTGGGTAAAATGGCATGAGCTGCCTCCCTTCGGCCTGCCCAGGCCCAAGGCTGGGCTGGGGGGTGAAGAAAGAGCCCTGGGGCCGGGTGGTTGGGTGTACCCCCAGGTGGGGATGGGATGTTCTTGGGTATGTTCTGGGATCTCTCTCTCTTTGTCATGGTGCTTGTGGTTTTCTGTAACACTTTCATTGTTTGGGTTTTTTTCTCATTTAAACTTTCCACCATTTTTGCAATTCCTTTGTCTGAGTCTTCCTTTGCCTGTGGTGGGAGAATTGGTCTCCCAAACCGCTACAACCTTGCTCTGTGGGTTGCCTTACTCTGTTAACACCTAATATTAGCATGATATTGAACCATACCCAGCTGGCCTCTCACAGACACAGGAGAAGCCTCGTCGTGGATAGTAATTGTAGGGATGGCAGAGATTTGTGGAATAAAGAAGAAATAGCAGCAGCTAAGCATCTTCACTCCTGCAGCAGCTGCTGCGAGCACTCTCACGCAGTTCAATGGAACGAGTTGTTGGTTAGCAAAACAAAACAACAGCCCATCAGAGATGTTCAGTGATTTGGCTATTGAACATCAATCTGTTAGGCATGCTACTTTTCAGAATAGGGCTGCCATAGATTTCTTGTTACTTGTCCATGGGCACAGGTGTGAAGATTTTGATGGGATGTGTTACATGAATCTCACTGACAAATCTCATTCCAGCCACCAGCGACCCTGATGGATCGAACAGCGAAGATTCAGCAGGACCAGACCTGTCTTGGATTGGAGAAGATCTTCCATGGATGGAGCTTACCTGGATGGATAAAATCTCTTACCAAAACTGGATTGCTGATTTTGTTGATTGCTTTTGTTGTATTGCTAATTTTACCCTGCTTGCTTTTATGCATGGAAGGTCAGTTCCCAGCGCGCTCTTGTTAGGAACAGGAGGAGGGGAAATGCAGGGGGAGATTTGCCTTAGCTCGAAGCAGAGACGGTCATGTTTAATCTCTGACTGAGAAAAGAGTGTAAGCATCTTGTAACTGAGGGGAGAAGCTTGGCAGAATTTGGTTGGATGTGTTGGAATATTATTTTGCTGTTTAAACCTATTGTGTGTCTTAACCACAGGCATGCCAGCAGAAAAGAACCAATGCAGGTGTGACACATGTGCCTTCTAGAAGAGTTTATAACCTTGCTGTGTAACAGAATAAACATCTTCAGCTGCTAACATCTTGGCCTGGAAGCTGTGCTTGTAGTGACTCTATGGTGATCAAACACCTGCACCATATTACCACATTGACAGGGCACTGGGAGCTGATCGTAGAGCCGAGTGGTCTCCTCCTGGCACTGCCCACACTGGGCAGCAGAGAGCTCCAGCCTGTCCCTGGGGAGGCCGAGGGATGGCACGGCCACCTTGGCACAGAGGAGGACACGAAATGTGGGGCCTCCTGCTACCTAGTGAGGGACAGAGCATGCAGGTGAGATCCCAGCCTGCCACCTGCCCCAGAAGGCAGTGTGGGCACAGGGGGTGGGGAGGCACAGGGCACCTGGATGGGCAGCAGCGCGCCCGCCTCGCCCAGCGGCAGGGTGGCGCTCTGGGGCTCCAGGCACATGGGGGAGGCCCTGGCCTGGGAGCAGGGCAGCTGCTTCACGAGCCCCAGGTCCATGCTGAGGCCTTCAACAGATGGAAATGAAGCAGCTGAGGCACAGGTGACATGAGGTGGGTCACAAGCACCTTAAGGCCTGGCAAGTCTCCCGGCTGGCAGCTCTGGGAAGGATCCTTTGCCCCTCCAGAGACGCTGCTGCTCCTTCTCCCTTGGCACTGCTCAAGGACAAAAGCTTTGCACAGCCAGAGCCCAGGACCCACAGGGGAAAGGAAAACATTGCAGCTGAGGAGCTCCAGCAAGTCCAGGGAAGGACACTCAGACTTCTTCAGAGAGCTCCCATGCCATGGTCCTCCCTAAAGCCAGCTGAGAGGAGCCCTCTGAGCACCCTTCATGCACAGCAGGGCAGCGCTTGGCGGTGCTGCAGCCTTGCCTCAAGGCTGATCCCAGAGGCTGTTTGCATACCCCCAGGGAAGGCTGAGCACAAGTGCCAGGACCTCGTGAGCCTCACACCAAGCAGCTCAGCACCACCCAGGCTCCAGCTCCTTGCAACACAAGGCCAGAGAGTGCACAGAGAAACTCAGATGATGCTGATGGGAGCCAAGTGCAGGAGGTGCTGAGAGGTGAGCAAGGTGCTCACCCACCCAGCCCCTGCAGGGCAGACTTAGGGCAGCCACAGGCAGGCCAGGCCTTGGGCTCTGCTGGCCAGGAGAGCTCAGGCTCTAAAGCAGCAGGTCCCAAGGAGGACAAAGCTTTACAAACAAGTGCTCCAAGAGAACTCCCCATGGCGGTGGCTCAGGCTGAGCTGCCCCAGGCAGCTCTTGCAAGGCCACAGGAAGGGTCCCCACAGCCTACCTGTGCCACGCAGGACCTGCCCAGGGCCGCGGCAGGACACAGGGAGCTGCCCCGGGCTGGGGACCCGCACGGTGCGCCTGGGGTCGCCACCCAGAGCCACGCAGCACAAGCCCAGGCTGTGCTCAGGCAGCTCAGCTCTGCAGGGAGGAGGGAGGGGACTGCTGAATCCACAGCCTGGCCACGTTGCCATGGGATGGGAGATGCAGATCAGCTGGGAGAGCTCAGCCCAAGCTGCTGAAAGCCAACACCTGACCACCCGGCGACAAGGCTCTGGCCGGTCCCAGGGGAGGCAGGGCCCAGGTTCTATCAGCCCCCAGGGGCACCTTCAGGCACAGCTGGTGCCCAATGGACACTGCCCACAGCTCCTGTGCCACTGCAGAGAAGCCCACTGCAGCTCCACTGCCCTCAGTGCAACTGCTGAGCCTGGCCTACAGCCCAAGCCTGGAACTGCTTCAGGACCTTGTCAGATTTGAGCCCCAGGAAACCTTCACCCAGCTTTGTGCCCAGAGCCCCAGGGACCACAGCCACCAACACCTGCAAGACCCATGGGAAGGTCCTGTCCAGAGCCACCCCTCTGTTCTGCAGAGCATCTTCTGCCTGGGCTGGAGCCTGCTGCACCTGCTCCTCAGCAAGAAGCAGCAGAGGGAAGGAGCAAGCGACCTGGGAGAGCCCTGCAGTCCCCCCAGCCCCCAGCTGAGACTTTGCCAACCTGCTCTGGGGCCAAGTGTGGTCTGCTGGAAAAAAGAGGAGGCCAGCTCTGAGCTGCTCCTTTCAGAGCTGCTCAGCAGGAATGCTGTCTGTGCTGTCTCAAGGGCCTGATGGTCTGCACTGGCTCCATGAGCAGAGCCCAGCATCTGTGGGGAGCTGAGCACCCCCAAAGCTCAGGGCAGTGAGGACACTCAGCTGCTCCCAGGCAGCACGGCACAGCTCTCAGGAGCAAACCCTTCCTGCTGCCCACAGCTGCTCCAGGCTCTGCAGACCCCAGCAGCTCTCAGCAGCAGGGCTGCACTGCTGGCTGGCCCCCCCAGAGCACCTGCAGGGGGCTGGGGAGGTCTCTACTCACTTGAGAAGCCTAAAGGCAGCTTCCCCTGGGGCGCTGCAGGCCGCAGCTTCCTGCTGCCCCAGGATGTGCTCCCTGAGCAGGATGTCCTCCAGCTGCACCTGCAGCCCAGTGTCCAGCTGAGGCAGGGGCAGGCAGGGGCTGCTCAGCAAAGGTCCTGCCCAGGGCAAGGGCTTGTCTCTGAGAGAGGCTGCCAGCCTGCTCCTGTCGAGGGGGCGATGGAGTCCTCCTGCCCCACTGCTCAGTGCCTGGGGCACCTCCAGCTCTCTTGGGCAGCACCTTCTCTCCAGAGCTACCGGCCCCAGCACCTTCCCCTGCCCAGACACTGCTAGCAAAGTTGTGCCAGACACAGAGGGACAGGCCAGGAGCTGCTCAGAGCTCCAGGTATCTGCCTGCCCCCAGGCAGTGCCGAAGCAAGCTGGACAAAAGCCCTCCTGAACAGGAGACCAGGAGAGAGCTGCTGCCTCTTGGGGATGGGAGCTGAGCACAGTCCCAGGGCCAGCCCAGGCTGCTGCTCTCAAGCTCTGCAAACCTGGCAGGGCTTGGCCTGGGAGGAACAAACAGCCCAGGGATGGGGCCCCATCAATTCAGCCACAGCAGCATGGCCTGCAGGAGCTCAGCCAGCTGCCAGGAAGCTCCTCCTGCTCCAGCAGGGACAACTACCAGGGGTGGACAGCCCCTGGGGCAGCACTGCGCTGATGATGGTCAGGGCTGGGTGTGGGCAGGGAGGTCCCAGGTGCTAGCAGGGCACCAGGAAGCCTGTTGTGGGGTGCAAGGGGATGCAGTGGCACAGGGGAGAGGCTGGCAGGTGCCACACGGGGCAGCAGGATGCTCACCATGGCATCCAAGTCATCTGGGGGTGGTTCTGTGGCTGCAGCCTCCCCCAGGGCAACTTCTCCATCTCTTTCACTGTCCTTGGCCATCTTTTCTTTCACCTCCCTGAAGGCCTCCTCATGTTTCTCATTTCCTGAAGGCAGAACCCCCCAGAGTGCAGTGTGGGCATCTCAGCTGGGCAGCCCCCTCCCAGCACCACCTCTCCCAGAACCACTCCTCCAGCAGCTCAGGGCAGTGGCTGCCTGTCCCCCTGCCTGCATGCTGACCTTCACCCCTGCCCATCTTCCTCCCACAGGGGAGCAGCTCAGCCCCTGCCAGCTGGTGCAAACCCAGCAGGCTGGCTCCTGGGACACAGCCCCCAGGGACTTGCAGAGACTTGGGAAGCCACCAGTGCTGTCTGGCAGCCTCGGGGGCATGGCATGGGGGAAACACCAGGGGAGCATCCTGAGGAGCAGCCAGGCAGTGCTCACCTTGGATGCTCCTGGGCAGGTCCAGGCAGCTCCTGGGAAAGCTTCCCTCTCCTTTCAGGGAGACTTCTTCCTGCTCCAGGTGACCCACTTGGAGCTGGAAAGCCTTGCAGAAGACCCCAGGCGCTCCTGGCAGGTAAGAGACCTTTAGCAGCTGCTGCTGGCCGGCTCCAAGGCCACCCTGCAGGGAGAAGAGGGAGGGACTGCAGCCAGGAGGGTCTGATGGAGGCATGGCTCAGCCAGGCTCTCCTCCAGAAGACCCCAGACAGCAGCACCTTCCAGCTCTCTTGTTTCCAAGAGCCTGTCTCCTGCCCCAGGCTGCCAGCTACCCTGCAGAGGGCTTGCAGGGGTCCCAGAGTGCCAGCGTGGTGAGAGCTGGAGAGGACCTCTGGAGGTCATCACTCCACTGCCCTGCTAGAGCAGGGCACCCCCAGCAGCTCGCCCAGGAGCACCATGGCCAGCTGGAGCTGGAATCCCTCCCGAGCAGGAGGAGGCATTCCCTCAGCACAGCCTGGCCTGAGCTCAGCACCAGCACAGCTCTGCTGCTCACAGGCTGTGCCCTCAGCCAGCAGGAGCCAGGCCTGAGCCAAAGCTGCAGGAGCAGCGCTGTGCAGGGCAAGGGAAGGGCCCCTGCCCTCTGCAGGGCCAGCAGCTCCTGTCACAGCACCTCCGCGGTGGCCACTGGGGTCCCCAGCTCAAAAGGGACTGGGACCTACTGGGAAGAGTCCAAGGGAGACTCCACAGATGCTGAGGGCCTGGAGCAGCTCTGTGGGGAGCAAAGGCTGAGAGCCCTGGGGCTGAGAGCCTGGAGAAGAGCAGCCCCAGAGAGGGGCTCTGACCAGTGCTGCACCTTCAGGCCCCTGCTCCCCTTCATGCTGCAGGGAGAAGCTGAGGAGTGGGACAGGTCCTGCCACCTGAGCCCTCACTCCAGCACACAGCACAGCCAGAGCCAGCCCAGCCCTGCTGCCACAGCAGGACCCAGCAGAGCTGTGCCTTCAGGAGCTGGCAGGGAGGGGGCATGAGCCTGGCACCCCTGCAGCAGGCAGGCAGGAGGAAACTTGGAAGCCATTTGGCTTCCTCTTCCCATGGCAGCAAGGGACCGAGACAGGAATGCTGCTGCAGCTCAGAGACAGCCACCCAAGGCCCAGGAGCTGAGAGCCCAGAGTCCTGGAATGGTTTGGGTGGGAAGGGACCTTCCAGGGTCACAGAAGATGACTGGAGCCAGCTGGGGGTTGGGTTCCTCTCCCAAGGAAGGAGTGACAGCACAGGAGAAATGGCCCCAGGCTGTGCCAGGGGAGGGGCAGTGCCAATTGTCGGTGGAATTGCTGTGCCCTTTAGGGAAAGGCTCAGGGCCAGGCCTGGCCATCCTGGGCAGATGCTCCTCCAGGGGGCTGCTGGCAAACCCTGCTGCTCCCAGCTCTGGCTGGGCAGAGCCAGCTCCTGGAGCAAGGCTCCTCCTGTGGAGCTGGAGCCGGCAGACCCCGTGCAAGGGGCTGGATGCAGCAGGAGGGCCAAGGGGCTGCACCTGGCTCCAGCCTCCTTTCAAGGTCTTGTAGACAGCAAGGAGGTCTCCCTCAGCCTCCTCTTCTCCATACTAAACACCCCCAGCTCCCTCAGCTGCTTCTGCCCAGCCCTGCTCTCCAGACCCTTCCCCAGCTCTGTTGCCCTTCCCTGGACTTGCTCCAGCCCCTCAATGTCCTCCCTGGAGTGAGGCCCAAACCTGACCCCAGGGCTTAAACTGTATCCTCACCGGTGCCCAGCACAGGGGCACGAGCCCTGCCCTGCTCCTGCTGGGCTTCAGCGTGAAGAATCCCTGTGGCTGCCCTGGAGGAGCCAGGGCCTTCTCCTGGCTGAGCCCCTGGCAGCAGCAGGAGCTGAGGGACACCTACCAGAAGCCAGTGCCCAGGCTGAGCCGCGGAGCCAAGGGCCTGTCGGTGACGATGGTGCTGCCGACGCCCAGGGCCCGCACGGGGATGCTGTAGCCACGGCTGTGCTCCACCAGCAGCTGCACCTCGGCCTGGAACTGCTCCGTGCTGTCCAGCTGGGCTGTGACACACACAGACACCTGGCCCTCGGGGGGGATCACTCCTCGGCTGGGCTCAACCCTCCAGCACCAGCCTCTGCCAGACTGCAAGACAAGGCAGAGCCCAGCTGAGGCTGGAAGCCACAGCCCTTGGTCTCTTGCTGGCTGGAGGAGCAAGGATGCGAGGGGAACAAACCAGAAGGGCTTCCTTTGCCTGCAGCCGAGCTAGGGGGGCTGCAAACAGCACCTCTGCAGGAGCTTACACCCCCCCCGTGCCACCCTCCTCTCACAGACTCCCCTCATTAGCCACCACGTCACCAGCCCAAGGGACACTCGGCCTCAAGGGAAGGCTGTTTCCTCCTCCAGCCTCCTTGGAGCCAGTGCTCCCTGGCCAGCAGGAACGCACTGGCATGCAGCTCTGCAGCTCCCCAGGGTCCAGCATGGGGGCAGTGGGACATGCTCCATGGCTGTGCTTGGGACAAGAGGCCCTGCTCAGCCCAAACCCTGCAGCATCCTGGGAGAGGTTTTTCCCTTTGGAGCAGGAGGCAGCAGTGTGCTGGCAGGCTGGGCACGAGCCAAGCACGGGCAGGATCCAGGGGAAGTCAGCTGGAGTTTCCAGCCTGGCAGCACTGAGCTCTCACGGGACAGCTGCTCTAAAGCTCCCTCTCTGAGTTTCAAACCATCCTGCTTGTCCTGTCACTACAGCTCCTAGTCAAAAGTCTGTCCCCAGCTTTCCTGGAGGCCTCTTGAAGTACCGAAAAGCTGCAAGGAGTTGACTTTTCTCCAGCAGGGAGAGATCAGAGAGTCACAGAACAGTTTGGCTTGGAAGGGACCTGCAACTAGTTCCAACCCCCTGACCTGGGCAGGGACAGCTTCAACTAAACCAGGTTGCTCAAACTCCTGTCCTCAGTTCAAAGCTGAGGGACCTGGGATTGCTTAGCCTGGAGAAAAGGAAGCTGAAGGGAGACCTTCTGGCTCTCTACACCTCCCTGAAAGGAGGCTGGAGCCAGGTGGGGTTCAGTCTCTCCTCCCAGGTAACAAGCAACAGGACAAGAGGCAATGGCCTCGAGCTGCACCAGGGGAGCTTCAGTTTGGCCATGAGGAACAATTCCTTCCCCTGAGGGCTGCCAAGGCCTGGCCCAGGCTGCCCAAGGCAGGGCTGGAGTCCCCATCCCTGGAGGCATTTCAAAGCCTCGGCGCTGCGGTGCTGAGGACCATGGTTCAGTGGTGAGCTGGCAGCGCTGGGCTAAGGGTTGGACTGGAGGATCTGAAAGGTCCTTTCCAACCAAAGGCATTCTGTGATCCCAGAGCTCCAAAACCATGACTCCCACAGCCAGAGAGCTTCCACAAAGGAAAGGGAGAACTTGGAAACAGGATCCAGGCTCCCTGCTGCTCAAACATCTCCTCAAGCTCTGGTCTCCTGAGGGCTGCCCCAGCTGAACCTGCCCCCGGAGCCAGGCTCCTCTGGCCACCTGCTGATGGAACATCTGGCTTGCTGTGACCGGTTGAGGCTGTGTCTTTAAGAAAGAGACAGTTGCTGAACACTCTGGCTGAATGTTTTTGATATTTGAACAAAACCAAGATAGTCTAAACTAATTTCATTGGTAGGTTGTAAAATGCAATTTTAAGTTTGGGTTCTGTTGGTTCAGTCTGTGTCTGGTCTGGGTGCAGGCTGGGTGCAGTCTGTGCTTCTCTGTCCTGTGGGCTGGACGGCTTCTCTCTTTCTGAAGCAGGAACGGCCTTGAGTTAACAGCTAACCAGATCAGAAAGCTAATTCTTGCATGTGCTTTTGAGCTAACAGAATTTTTCTTCCTTAATTGCCTTTCTCTCTCTCTCTAAGCCTTTTTGGGAAAAAGGGGAGGTGGGGAGGGAGAGAGGGGGGTTCAGGGAACCCCCCTGGCCGGCTGGAGGGAAAAGGCTTTTCTGCATTGTGTTCATTGCTGTGTTTTCCTGTATATATTGTAACTATTGTATATTTGTGTACATATTCATTGCATTCCATTTCTGCCTGTCAATAGAGCTTGCATCTGCTTTTCCGACTGAGCTAGCTGTGGTGTCTTTCCCTGTGTGTGGGGAGGGAACTTTCTCAACCCACCACACTTGCTCTCTCAGGCAGCCAGGTGGAAAGGCTCCAGATGAAAACTGAGCCCCAGGTGGCCAGAAAGCAGCCATTTCCCTTGGAAGCCTCTCCAGATGCTCACCCCCTCTGCCTGGAAGGCTGCAGGGATGGGGCTCTGATTGCAGAGCTGCAGACACCGGGAGGCCTCCTGCAGAACTTGGATGCTGCCAAAATCGACCTGGCTGGGCTGCACGGAGACCACTGGGCCCTCTCCAGTGCTCACCAAAGAGAGCTCCTGCTCCAGGGAGGAGAGAGGAAAAACACAGTGGGGAAAGCTGACAAGGATCAGACCGCTCTGAGGCTGCTCCTGGACGGGGGAGAGCTCTGCCTGCTGCAAGTCTGCAGTGTTGGAAGCCTGAACCAGGAGGCCTGCAGCAAGTGTGGGCTCTGGAGGGACCCCAGCTGAAAGCCACAGGCTGCTGTTGTCAGGGGGCAAGAAACCAGCCTGCCCAGCCTGCAGTCCCTCCAGCAGCTCTCCTTCCTCTGCCCTGTGCCTGCTCCCAGCCTTGCTACTGCTCAGCCTTGCCCCAAACCACCCTCCCTGGCTTCTGCTGCTGCACAGCCACGCTGGGGCAGCAACTTCTGCAACACTCCCAAAGCTACCCTTGAACAGCAGCCCCAGCTGGCAGCCAAGCTGGCTCTGCAGAGGAGAGATCATGGGAGCTGCTGCTCTGCTCTGTGCTCTGGGGTAATCCTGGCACCACCTGAAGAACAGAACTGCTGACAGCACTCCAGCAGCCTTTCCATCCCTTGACCCGAGGCAGTGTTCTTGCAGAAGCAGCAAAGAGCACTGGAGGGGCACCTGGATCCCTTTGCTGCAGCCCCCTCTCCCCTCATTCCAGACCCAGCCTCTGCTTCAGCAGCACTCTGGGCTGTCCCTGGCTGCTCCTCCCCAAGACCCCCAGGGATGAAGCAGCTGCTGCTCTTCTCCTAAGAGCAGAGGAGGAGAGGCAGGGAGGGTGCTGGCTCCTGACCCCATCTGCCCTGTCCCCAGTGCCCTGCTGTGGCACACTCTGCTCACCATCCCGGAGGGCACCACCCTGCCTCCCCTCTCACCACCACCTAGTGCCAGGGATCCCTATGGTACAAGCTCCCTTTGCCCTGCAAGCAGCCCTCTACACCTCAGGCTCCACCAAGCCCTGTGGCACGGAGCAGGCCCCTCCAGCACTCACCAGGGGGCGTCCTGCAGGCCCAACACGGCCACACGGGCAGGAGGGTTCTGCTCTCCTGGCACCTGGGGCCCCAGGCTCAGGGGCACCTCCACGGAGCTGTGAGGCTGAGTGATCCCACAGGGCACGGGGCTGGAGCACAGCACAGCAGCATCCTCCTGGTGCTCCTGGAAGGGGCAGGGTCACACAATGGGCTGGGCTGAAAGGCACCTTCCAAGCTCAGCCAGCCCAAGCCCCCTGCACTGAGCAGGGACAGCTGCAACTGGAGCAGGCTGCTCAGCACCTCTGACAGCCTGGCCTGGACAGGTTCCAGGGAGGGGGCATCTCTCACCTCCCTGGGCAACCTGGGCAGGGTCTTACTACCCTCAGAGTGAAAACATGTCTTCCTCTTATCCAGTCTAAATCTCCCTCTCCTAGTTCAAGCCATCACCTCTCACAACAGGCTCTGCTCAAAAGCTGTCCCCAGCTTTAAGCACTGACAGACCACCAGAAGCTCTCCCTGGAGCCTTCTCCTCTCCAGGCTGAACAGCCCCAACTCTCTCAGCCTGGCCTCACAGCAGAGGGCCTCCAGGCCTCCCAGCATTGCTGTGGCCTCCTCCAGCCCCGCTCCAATAGGTCCCTGTCTGTGCTGAGGACTCCAGAGCTGCCCCAGCACTGCAGGGGGAGTGTGTCTCAGCAGAGCACAGCAGAGGGGCAGAATCTCCTCCCTGCCCCTGCTGCCCTCACTGCTGGGGACCAGCCCGGGGCACAGCTGGCTCTGGGCTGGCAGTGCACAATGCCAGCTCGTGACCAGCTTTGCACCCCCCAGGACCCTCAAGTCCTTCTCCATAGGGCTGCTCTCCAGCCTGGGCTGATCCTGGCAATCAAATGTTACTGCAGAGAGACCTTGTAGAAAACTTTCAACTCCTTAACACATCCACAGCAGCAACTAACAAAGAGTTTGAGATCCCTGGCAGGAAAGCACAAAATGAGAGGCAAGCCTTGGATGGCCTCAGCATCCTCAGGGGGTCCCAAAGCTGCTGCATTCACAAACATCCATGCCTGGGCTGGCAGAGCAGCTTTTCACCACCCTCTGAGTCCTCCTGCATGACAGCAGCCCAGAGCCCAGAGCACGAACTGCTCCCCAAAGAGCAGGTTGAAATTGCTGCCTGAGGCTGATGCTCAGGAAGGTTCCCATTGCCCTGCTTCCTGAGGTTCCATTTGGGTGGGCTCCTGTTCTCAGCAAACCTGTAGGATGGGCAGGAGGTGGGGGTGATTCCAACCTGAGGCAGCAGCCTGGCAGGTCGGTGTTGTTCACCAAGGTCAGCCACTGCTGGGCAGGGAGCTGCAGGTAGCAGCGGCCGAAGGACACCACAGGGTGGGCACTCGCAGAGCAGGAACCACACACCTGGGCAGAGAGAGGGCCAAGGGGCTGGAGGCACTGGCAGAGGAGAGGCTGCTTGACTCCTCAGGTGGCAGGGAAGGGAGCAGAACACAGCTGCCTGGGGCAGAGGGGCTGCCAAGTGCCGCCAGCAGCCTGGCCTGGATCAGCAACCCTGTGGCCAGCAGGAGCAGGGCAGGGATTGGCCCCTGGGCTCGGCACTGCTGAGGCCACACCTCAAACCCTGGCAGCAGGTTTGGGCTCCTCGCTCCACGAAGGCCACTGAAGGGCTGGAGAAGGTCCAGAGAAGGGCAACATAGCTGGGGAAGGGTCTGGAGAACAGGGCTGGGGAGGAGCAGAGCTGGTGGCAGTGTTACAAACCCTCTCCACGCCAATCGAGAGTTTTAAGTAGAAGACATTTTATTGGGGGTAAAGTAAGCCAAAGCAGCGCTGGGCGGCTGGGAGCCTCCTGCTCCACAGCAGCACGTCCCGAGTGAGGATCCACTCTCTGCTGTTAAGGTGGAGGTATGTCGCAACCGCAACAGCCAATTCCTCATGCATAGAGTGCACCCTGCTGGCTGTGCCAGTGTGAGTTCCTGATAGGGATCAACATCCTGGTCTGGAGTCTCTTGTGAGGATGTTGATAGTCTTCCTTATCTTTAACCTGGTTTCTGGCAGGCTCAGTGGGTGTCGACCCAGCTGCCCAACTTCTGTAGATTTCTGCCTAACAAGCTTAAAACTAAGTACATACTGCTCAAAACAGGATGTTACATGGTCTTGTCATTGAGGGGCATTGTCTGACTTGATCACGACTCCAGCATTGATCATTTATATGGTTAACAAATAATTCATCCCTTTATTTATTACAGCAGCATCTGGGGTGGTTTAGCCTGGAGAAAAGGAGGCAGAGCAGAGCCCTCCTGTCTCTCCACAAGTCCCTGCAAGGAGGCTGGAGCCAGCTGGGGGTTGGGTTCCTCTCCCAAGGAAGGAGTGACAGCACAGGAGAAATGGCCCCAGGCTGTGCCAGGGGAGGGGCAGTGCCAATCGTCGGTGGAATTGCTGTGCCCTTTAGGGAAAGGCTCAGGGCCAGGCCTGGCCATCCTGGGCAGATGCTCCTCCAGGGGGCTGCTGGCAAACCCTGCTGCTCCCAGCTCTGGCTGGGCAGAGCCAGCTCCTGGAGCAAGGCTCCTCCTGTGGAGCTGGAGCCGGCAGACCCCGTGCAAGGGGCTGGATGCAGCAGGAGAGCCAAAGGGCTGCAAGGGAAGTGCTGGTACCTGGCTGTGAGGGGCAGTGAGAGCAGCTCCCGGCCCACACCATCCACATCCACCACCAGTGCCAGCTCCTGAAGCCCTGGGTGCTGGAGCACAGGGTGACCTGGGGGGAGAGCAAAGCACCAGACACTTCAGCACCCCCACAGCTGCTCTCCTTCCATCCCCAGGCCATGGGAAGCAAGGGAGGACTTTGCCCTTTTGCTGCTCCATGTGCAGAGCACAGGCCCTGGGAGCACCACAAGGCTGCTGGCAAGAGCTGCCCTGAGAAATGCCTGTGGCAGCTCCCAGGCCATGAGGAGATGAATGCAGGCACCAGCAGGGCCATCCTCCACTCAGCACTGCAGGGCCAGGCAACAGCAGAAGTGCAGGGGAGAGCTGCTGACTGCAACAGAGCCACTCCAGCTTTGCAGGGGGAAGCTGGTGCAGAGGCTTGGCCCAGCAGAGCCTGCTCAGCTCACAGCCACCACAGCTTGTGCAGTCCCACTGCAGATCACTGCAGTGAGTCCAACTCATCCTGCCCACAGCACAGGAGGAAGAAGAGCAGGGAGAGAAGCTAACTGCTTCCTGCAGCGACATCTCTCCCAGGAACAGCCTCCTGCTGCCCTCAGCCTTCCTCTGCCCAGCTGCAGGCCAAGGCATCAGCCTAAGCGGCTCTGAAACCCTGAGCGGTGGCTTCTGGCCTTGAGCCTGGGGGGCAGGAGCTGCAGCCCGTAGCGTGAAGAGGAGAAACCGCGGAAGCCCCCCAAGCGGCTGCCAGTCCCGGCGCTGTACCGAGGGCTGCTGCCGAGCGGGAGCCCCGCCAGCCGCGCTGCCTCTGTTCAAATCCCGCCGCCGAAGGCGCTGGGCTCACGAGCCGCGCGCACGTGAAGTCAGGGCCGCTCCGAGCCTCGCAGCTTGTGCAGGGAATGTGGTATCACCCAGCTCTGTTTCCCTGCTCTGCAACAGTTCCTGTGGGCAGACACTAAGGATTCATCTGTTACTGGATGAACCCAATGTATTTTACCATTAAGCTCAGCATTGAAAGGATAGGACATGCAAATAGAAAACACATTACCAGTTTGGGTTCAAGCAAGCTAATTCACTACTGAGACCCCTGTACTTAACCACTGCACAGCCAAATGCTTCATTTAAAACATGTTTGTTATCAGGGATATTAGTAATAAAATATGAATAGCCATTTAAAAAAAAAATTACTCTCATGGGTTTTCATCCTGTTAGTCCAAGAGTATTTTATATTACCAATGCTTCAAAACCAAACCAAACCAAACCAAACTAAAACTAAAACAAACAAAACAAAAATACAAAACACCACTTTTTGGCTTTTTGATTGATGAAAACCTATATAGCATTAGCCCAGGACATAAATATTTCTCTGACACATGCCCTCATTAAATGAGTCTTATCCTGTAGTTGCTAAGTTATTGAAAATCGTTGTTGCAATACTAACATAAAAAAGCCTATGACTTTCGGGGGTCCACTTTAATTACCATTCACCATGGCTCCTATGTATGTCAAATCACAAAGTTAGCATTAGACTCATAGAATCAGTCAGGGTTGGAAGGGATCACAAGGATCATCTAGTTCCAACCCCCCTGCCACGGGCAGGGACACCTCACACTAGATCAGGCTGGAATTTTTTCTATAGCTTTCCATTATTGTTTTCATTAACCATACAATGTGAATATTCCTGAAGATCTCTGACCCATAAACTAAGGCTACTGTAAACCTGCTGACCCTCATAGACAAAAACATTCCCTGCTTCATCTTGGTTTAATAGTCACTGGTCTTGACTGAAAACATGCTACCTACTTCAATTGGTATGTGAAAGGCATGTCTTGCAAACACTACAAAAATATGATTGGACTTGATGACCTTTGAGGTCTTTTCCAACCTTATTGATTCTATGATTCTGTGATTCTATGAACACAAATGTAGAGCAGAGGAGAAAGTATGACAAGGTATTTATATAGCAAAGTATTTATTTACATGTTCCAACACTCCAGAACTACTGAATTTCATTTCTCTCAGACAAGACAGGTAAATCAACGTTCCCCTTAATATTCAGCATGGAGAAAGAGGAAAGTGACAGAATAGAATAGAATAGAATAGAATAGAATAGAATAGAATAGAATAGACCAGGTTAGAAGAGAACTTCGAGATCATCAAGTCCAACCTATCATCCAACACCATCTAATCAACTAAACCATGGTACCAAGCACCCCATCAAGTTTCTTCCTAAACACCTCCAGTGATGGTGACTCCACCACCTCCCTGGGCAGCTCATTCCAATGGGAAATAACTCTCTGTGTGGAGAACGTCTTCCTAACCTCCAGCCTAAACCTTCCCTGGTGCAGCTTGAGACTGTGTCCTCTTGTTCTGGTGCTGGCTGCCTGGGAGAAGAGACCAACCTCTGCCTGTCTACAACCTCCTTTCAGGTAGTTGTAGAGAGCAAGAAGGTCTCCCCTGAGCCTCCTCTTCTCCAGGCTAAGCAACCCCAGCTCCCTCAGCCTCTCCTCGTAGGGCTGTGCTCCAAACCCCTCACCAGCTTTGCTGCCCTTCTCTGGACACCTTCCAGCAAGTCAACATCTTTCCTAAACCGACGGGCCCCAGAACACTGGAACAGGCTGCCCAGGAGGGTTGTGGAATCTCCCTCTCTGGAGATAATCAAGACCTGCCTGGATGTGTTCCTTTGTGATCTGCTCTAGGTGATCTTGCTCTGGCAGGGGGTTGGACTGGATGAGCTTTTGAGGTTCCTTCCAGCCGCTAACGTTCTTTGATTCGTGAATCTTTTGCGCTGTGCTTCACCCGGAGCGAACACCTGGCATTCTTCACTCTGGAATATACACCGCTAAGGGATTCTACCCGCCGGTTAACAGCCGGATAGCAGCCGCTCTCCCGGCGTTCAAGGCCCTCCCGTGGGCGGTCCCGGCCCAGCCCTGCTGCGCCCCGCGACAGGTCCCTGCGCAGCGCGGGCATCCGGAGAACGTGTTACCCAATCGGTGTGGTACCGCAAGTCCTGCAACCGCTGCAAAAATGCGATGAACACAAATGGAGAGCAGAGAAGAAAGCGTGACAAAGGTTTTATTTACACATTCCCACACTCCAGAACTACTGAATTCCATTTTTCTCAGAGAAGAAGGTTAAAACAACGTTCCCCTTAACACTCAGCACAGAGAAAAGGAAAATTTTGCGCTGTGCTTCACCAAGAGTGAACACCTGGCATTATTCACTTTGGAAAATACAATTCTAAGCGATTCTATCCGCCGGTTAACAGCTACTCTCCCGCCTTTGAAGCCCCCTCCTGTGGGCGGCCCCAGCCGCAACGGCCCAGGCCCAAGCCCAAGCCCAAGCCCAAGCCCAGGCCCAGCCCTGCTGCGCTCAGCGAGCGGTGGCTCCCCAGCGCGGAAATACTGCAGCGCCCCCTGCCGTTGGGACGGTCGCTCCTCCTCGCCCGCGCTGCCGCCGCAGCCGGGCGCAGCCAGGGTCCAGGCGCCGTGCGGCACAAGCAGCCTTTAACTCTTTTCCCAGCCGTGTTCAATCAAAGCAGGCTAGCGCGGGGCGTCACAGAGGTTGAACTTAAATTTTGTGTCACAGACGAGGATTTCGTTCTCGTCTTTAGTCTTTCTACAGCTACCTAGCTGAAGTAAATAGTTCCAAATCATGTGAATCATAAAGAGTGAATGTCAGCCAACACCGTGCTGCAAAACGAAAACAAAAACAACCCCCAAACCCAAAACCAAAAGAAACAAAACCAAAAACAGCCTGCTGTAGTGTGAGGTGTCTCTGCCCGTGGCAGGGGAGTTGGAACTAGATGATCCTCGAGGTCCCTTCCAACCCTAACAATTCTATGATTCTAAATCCAATATAAAGGGAATGTATTGATTCCACAAGTGCTAGGCAAGCCTCTGTTGGCTGTGCTAATTATAGTGGTATTGGTTTTTTCCAGGATGCTCTTAACTGTACCTGTTTGAATCCACTGAAATTATTATTTGTTGAAATTATTTCATCATCACATATTGTGGTGGTTTGGCCCTGGCTAGGGGCCAGATGCCCACCAAAGCTGCTCTATCACTCTCCTTTCTAAATGGACAGGGGAGAGGGAAAATATAACAAGAGCCAGTAATAAGAGAGAGGCAATTTAATAATCATGATAAGCAGAACAATAGATGGTGTGGAGCAGAAGACGAGAGAGCTGTTAGCCTCTACTGCCCATCAGCAGGACGAGGGTCGGTCTCGGCCAGCAGGGCTCTCTGCGCTTGGGATTCCTCTGGGGGACAGACACCATGGACAAATCTGCCCCAATTCCTTGTTTCACTTCATTCTTATATCTGAGCTGATGTCCTATGGCATGGAATAGCCCTTTGGCCAGTCTGGGTCAGCTGGCTCAGCTGTGTCCCCTCCCCAGGTCTTGCCCACCCCTCAGTGTACTCTTGGGGTGGGGAAATGTTGGAAGAACACAGCCTGGGTGCTTGTTCAGCAGTAGCTAAAACACTGCTGTGTTACCAACTCCTGCTGCAAGACACAGCGCTAGAAGGATGCTTTGAGGAGAATTAACCCCAGTTCAGCCAAACCCAATACACATATTCAATAACCTAACCTTACTTCTAAATCCTAATGTTTATTTTCTGTTTCACCACAGGAGTTTATAATTGGACTTACTGTCCTAAAAAGTGTAACTAGACACAAAATAAATATGACATATAGTAAAACCAGCCTGTAGAAAAGTCTTTCCATTAAAAGTGCTGCAAATGCTGCTGGAAAGCCAGGCACACATTGTACTGGCACAGCACTGTTGTACAATCCAATACACAACATTTCTCTCAGCATTTCAAGTCACCTTTCAATATTGAAGAATGACAGGTATGATGCATTTTATTCTCCCAAACTGGGGCCATTTAGGTTGGGTGCCTTCCAAAAAGAAACCACAGAGTTGAAACCTCCAGTGTCCATAGCGTCCAGCACACTGGGTGGACACAGGCAGTAGTGTATTGCTACCCATAAATCCTGTGCACTTACCAATGCTGCTGCAAATTTACTGTCTCTCTTTGTCTTCCCTCTCTGCTCCCATGGGAGAGAGACTCTCTCTTATCTGGTAATGATGTGGGAGTATCAGAGGCCTCTTTGGGGGGGGGGCATTTCAGGCCAGAGTGAAACCAACCTAGCAATGGGAGGACGAAAGAGACCTGGGGTTTTGGCAAACCCCGGGTGGGGAGAAGGAAAGTGCTAGGCTTTTGGACTGGTGTAAAGGAACATGTCTGTTGGGTTTAGAATGGGGATTTTCTTCGAACTGCTATGCTCACCACTATGCTTTGCATTTTTTGTGATATATGAGTTGCTTTTTCATTTACATTTGCCTTGACTATGGACTCCCCCATGACTTTACCTGGGGGTACTGGTTGACAGAACATGAGGCAGCAAGGTGCCCAGGTGGCCAAGAAGGCCAATGGCATCCTGGCCTGCATCAGAAATAGTGTGGCCAACAGGATCAGGGAAGTCATTCTGCCCTGTACACAGCACTGGTTAGGCCATACCTTGAGAACTGTGTCCAGTTCTGGGCTCCTCAATTTGAGAAGGATATTGAGATACTTGAATGTGTCCAGAGAAGGGCAATGAGGCTGGGGAGAGGTCTGGAGCACAGCCCTATGAGGAGAGGCTGAGGGAGCTGGGGTTGTTTAGCCTGGAGAAGAGGAGGCTCAGGGCAGACCTTATTGCTCTCTACAAACTACGTGAAAGGAGGCTGTAGCCAGGCAGGGGTTGGTCTTTTCTCCCAGGCAACCAGCACCAGAACAAGAGGACACAGTCTCAAGCTGTGCCAGGGGAAGTTTAGGCTTGAGGTGAGGAGAAAGTTCTTCACAGAAAGAGTAATTGGCCATTAGAATGTGCTGCCCAGGGAGGTGGTGGAGTCACCATCCCTGGAGGTGTTCAAAAAAGGATTTGATGTGGCACTTGAAGCCATGGTTTAGTTGTCCTGATGTATTACGTATTGGGTAATAGGTTGGTCTTGATGATCTCTGAGATCTTTTCCAACCTGGTTGATTCTTTGAGTCTATCCAGTCCGTTTGTGTGTGAGCATTATTCTTTCGCCCCTTTTGGAGCGACAGAGCAATCTGTTGTGCTCTGAATTGGGACACAGACACTCAGCTGTATTTCAAGAAAGAACCAGTGTACTTCCAGGCATTTCTGTTCAGAGAATCACAGAGTAGGTTCTTTAGCAGAAATGGATGGAGAAGCCTGAAAAGTCCTTTCAGACATTTGCTCTTCTTACCAAAGGAAAACAAACCAAGTTAATTTTATGACAGTTTTTCTTCTCTTTGGGGGAAAAAAAAAGTATTTTCATATATTGCTCATTTTTACCCTTCCCCCTGTTTTCCTTGTGCTGTATTTTTTCTGCTTTCTTCAGTGGAATACAGAAAAAGAGGTGAGATTGTGTTTTCTTCTCCTTTTTTTGCACTCAAGGAGAGACTAATCCACAGAAACTGTGTAAGAGTTTCTTTACCTTTCATTCCAAACAGGGTCTTTTTTTTTTCCCACCAATTCTGTTAACTGGTTAGCCCAAGGGAGAATTTGACATATTTGACATCTTTCAAGCCTCAGGGCCTAAAGCTCTTCAATTCATGCAAAGCTCTTTTGAGGATAGCACTCTGCTTGCGTAATTCTCCAGCAAAGAAGCAATAGAAAGGGAAACAATCATCACTCATCTGAACCATGCCTGGCTTTATATAAATGTCATGCAGCATTTTGCTCAATAATCTCCCGGTTCTTCTTGTTCCCAAATAAAAAGAACAATAATCATGACACTGGAGCCTTGTTAGCACACCTCTGACCACCTGCAAACACTGTTAGGCTGTGAGTTCCTACTATCCTCAGTATTATTGCTAAGGAAATCGTCTGCTCTGGAAAGCTGATAAACACAATAAATGGTGGGAAATGGCTTGAAGCAAAAAATAAGTCAGTAGTGAAGTACTTGTACTTTCTGTGACAGTGTACTCAGGCTACTGCTATTGTTTCCAGCAATAAACATCCCCAGCTTTTAAAAAACCAGCAGCTATTGTTCAAGTGACAAATACTTATTATCTAAGCTTTTAGTCCCGACCTTATCCCTCTGTTACTTGTATTAGGTTTCGTGTCAAAGCAAATTTAGAGGTGGATTGTGCACAGCTTCATGTAAGGATGTATTAAATGTTGGTGATTGCTTAATAAGGGTTACCTAAGGAATTTAACAAGGGTTAACAAATTTTAACAAGGGTTAACTAAGAATTTTAACAAGGGTTAACTAAGAATTTTAACAAGGGTTAACTAAGAATTTTAACAAGGGTTAACTAAGAATTTTAACAAGGGTTAACTAAGAATTTTAACAAGGGTTAACAAATGGCTTTAACAAGGGTTAACAAATGGCTTTAACAAGGGTTAACAAATGGCTTTAACAAGGGTTAACAAATGGCTTTAACAAGGGTTAACAAATGGCTTTAACAAGGGTTAACAAATGGCTTTAGCAGGGGTCAACCGGCTTACATAACCATCTGTGTGATTAAATGAGGAAAGAAAACCAGGTCTGTGAGAATTTATGCAGGGACAGTTACCTGCTGCCTTCAGTAGGCAGCTAATGGCAATGCAAGTCTTTTGTTTCCCTGCCTGTAGAATAAGGATGAAAGCATAACAATAATAGTAATAATAATAATAAAGCCCCAACAATTATGCATTATGTTACTCTTTTAACTGTAATTTAAATCCAGTTCAAATAAGGTAATTGAGCATTAAGTATTTTTGTTTTTCTTCTTTTCTCAGATATTCTTTGTACTTCTTTCCCTTCTAAAAAGGATGCAAATAATGACTTTGAAAGAGATGCTTACCGAGAGATCAAAAGTCTGGAATCCATTCACTTTTGGCTTTCAGCAGTAGCATACTTTGAGTGAATCTTTATACCAGTGCTGTTTTGTTACTTGCATCAATCCACTGGAATAAGAAGACCAATAAGTACAGAGACAGCATTATTCTGCACTCCCACTGAGACTAAGAACACCCTAGATCAAGAAACCTAGCATTTAAGAAAGCTAACAGACTGAATCTGATCTTTATTTTCAGAGGTGAGCATGAGCTTGTGCACTAATCTGGGCCTGTTACAGATGTAAGACTAGATCTCTTTGCTGAATTTAAATTGAGGAAGAATTACATCTCAGTATAATAAATGTCTGTCACTATCAGCTTAACCATTTGCCTTGCTATATGTACCACAGTGGCATTGAAACAGGCTATTTAAGCAAAACCAGTTTAGTCTTAAGTTTCATCTTACATCTAACATTTTATGAAAGAAAACATGGACTTCCCAGGGGTATGAACTGAACCAAATTACAGAATACAGAATTAACCAGGTTGGAAAAGACCTTCAAGATCATCAAGTCCACCTTACCACGCAACAGCATCTAACCAACTAAACCTTGGCACTAAGTGCCTCATGCAGTCTCCTTTTAAACACTTCCAGTGATGGTGACTCCACCACCTCCCTGGGGAGCCCATTCCAATGGCAAATTACTCTTTCTGTGAAGAATTTCTCCCTAAAATCCAGCCTAAACCTCCCCTGGCACAGCTTGAGACTGTGTCCTCTTATTCTGTCACAGGTTGCCCGGCAGAAGAGGCCAACTCCCACCTGGCTGCAACCTCCCTTCAGGTAGTTGTAGAGAGCAATGAGGTCTCCCCTGAGTCTCCTCTTCTCCAGGCTAAGCAACCCCAGCTCCCTCAGCCTCTCCTCACAGGGCTGTGCTCCAGGCCCCCCACAAGCTTCGTTGCCCTTCTCTACCCACTTTCGAGCAACTCAACATCTTTCTTGAATTGAGGCACCCAGAACTGGACACAGGACTCAAGGTGTGGCCTAAGCAGTGCTGAGTACAGGGCAGAATGACCTCCCTGCTCCTGCTGGCCACACTATTCCTGATAGAGGCCAGGATGCCATTGGCCTTCTTGGCCACAATTCTCCCAATATGCAAACTAGAATCAAATCCATTTCAGTCTCTGTAATTACAAGAGAAAAGCAAGTCCTGGGGGACTCTGTTTGCATTAAATATACAACTATGTATCACAGAGTGCCTGACTCAGGGTGTGCACACTGCCCTATAACAAAACATCTTTGAAACTGCCCCAGCCTCCATGTTTAAAATGCAGTAATCATTCCTAACATTGTTACTAGGAGAAACAAACTGACAGAACAGAGAAAGCTCCCATCTGCCACTTTTAAATCCATATTCCTTGTATCTCAGAAAATGTGCTGCAGCACCAAGAAACAAACAAGCCAACAAAACCAGAGAAAAGTAACAATCCAAAAGAACACTTTGGAATCATTTCTATACCGGCAATAATAGCTAGGCATCCAGTCCCTGGCCAGGACTAAGGAGGGATGAGAATAGGTCTACAAGTACATTGTCACAGTTTGAAGGTGGACCTTTAAGCCTAGTTCCTAACTGCAAAGACTTATTAGAGTAAAAAAGGTAAATAAATTACCATTGGACACAGAATAAAAATAACTGCTAAGTATATTCTGTGAATCTGTGGATGCTAGGAAGAAGTTCTTCACAGAAGGAGAGACAGGCCATTGGGATGTGCTGCCCAGGGAGGTGGTGGAGTCA
The DNA here is from genome assembly GCA_015227895.2 of Colaptes auratus. Classification (NCBI taxonomy): domain Eukaryota; kingdom Metazoa; phylum Chordata; class Aves; order Piciformes; family Picidae; genus Colaptes; species Colaptes auratus. The sequence goes on from CM037637.1 coordinate 39,216,988, forward strand.
CCATCACTGAAGGTGTTTAAGAAGAGCCTGGATGAGGCACTTGGTGCCATGGTTTAGTTGATTAGATGGTGTTGGGTGATAGGGTGGGCTTGATGATCTTGAAGGTCATTTCCAATCTGGTTAATTCTGGTCAAACCTGCTACTTCTGGTTGCCTGGGAGAAGTGACCAACCCCCACCTGTCTGCAACCTCCCTTCAGGTAGTTCCAGCAAGTCAACATCCTTCCTAAACTGAGGGGCCTAGATCTGGACACAGGACTCAAGGTGTGGCCTAACCAATGCTGAACACAAGGCAGAATGACTTCCCTGCTCCTGCTGGCCACACTATTCCTGATGCAGACCCAAGGTGATGCTAGAGTTTAGGGAGCTGGAGTCACTCCCAATGGGTGTGAGGAATGGGCAGGGTGAAAAGGATCACTCCAGTGTTTGGCAGCACAGAGGATGCTGTTTATGCACCTTGCAAAGGGCTGGAGCATCTCTCCTACAAGGGTCCAGAGGAAGCCACAAAGATAATCAGAGGACTGGAGTACCTCTGCTATGGGGACAGCCTGTGAGGCTGGGGCTGTTCAGCCTGGAGAAAACAAGGCTCCAGGGAGATGCCATAGCAGCCTTCCTGAAGGGACCTACAAGAGAGCTGGGGAGGGACTTTGTACAATGGCCTGTGGTGAGAGGGCAAGAGGCAATGGTTTAAAACTACAGCAGAGCAGATTTAGATTGGACATTAGAACGAAGTTCTGCACAATGAGGGTGGCACGATACTGGAAACAGGTTTCCCAGAGAAGTTGCGGCTGCCTCCTCCCTGGAAGTGTTTAAGACCAGGCTGGACGAGGCCTTGAGCAACCAGGGCTGGTGGGAGGTGTCCCTGCCCATGGCAGGCGGGTTGGAACTGGATAATCCTTAAGGTCCCTTCCAGCCCAAACCCATTCTATGATATATCATTCCATTTGTGCGCCCCCCATGAATTCTGTAGACCTTAGCATTATTTTCCATTTACATCCAATGGTCATTTATTTTACTTTCAGTCATTGCAGTCAGGGACTAGGCTAAAGTTCCCCCTTCAAACTCTAGCACCCAACTTCTCAAGCATGCATCATTCAGTGCTTCTGTGGCACACCTCAACTCATACCCATCTGCTAGAAAAGCAATTCTGGCAATTCAGCAAGGTGAAACCATGCAGACAGATGGTGCCCAGCCATAGGCTGTCAAATGCAAATTACTGGTTTCCAAAGAAATACCCTCTTAATGGCAAATACCAACTAATTAGGCTGTATAAGCCATTGCCAAACCATCCTACCTCTTCACATCTGCTGGCAAGATGAAGTCTGAAATTGTATTTCTGGGCACTTTGCCCCAATACCTCCCTTTCTGCTTAGTCATCCATTTGAAGTATTCCTCTTAGCATAAAAAGTGATTATTTAGCACCCAAATAATTATATGGAGTTGTTTTAAGAACTTAACCAACCAAACAAGCAAACTTGAGCATTCACTTCTAAGAAGTGAGCTCCAGGACTGTGAAATCTACTTGAGTTTGGTAAATCACTGAAAACCAGCAGTGCCTGATTTACTGAAAACAAACAAAACAAACAAAGACCAACCTTAATCTTTTAAAGACATATATTAAAGTCTCATAGTATCAAGGCAAAGTTTACATTTCTTCATACATCCATTTCCATGGCAACAGTGGGCTGGATCTTCCAGCACTTCAAACACAGTGTGTTTCTAGTGTGGCTGGAAAGCTGTCTGTCAGAAAGGGACCTGGGGATGCTAATGAACAAGCAGCTGAATAGGAGCCAGCAGTGTGTCCAGGTGGCCAAGAAAGCCAAAGGCATCCTGGCTGGGATTAGAAATGCTGTGTCCAGCAGCAGCAGGGAGGGGATTGTCCCCTGGTACTCAGCTCTGGGGAGGCCACACCTTGAGTATTGTCTCCAGTTTTGGGCAGCTCAGTAGAAGAGAGATGTGGAGGTGCTGGAGCCAGTGCAGAGGAGGGCAAGGAAGCTGTGAAGGGCCTGGAGAATAAATCTGATGAAGAGTGACTGACGGAGCTGGGGCTGGTTAGTGTGAAAATAGGAGGCTGAGGGGAGACCTCATTGCTGTCTACAACTACCTGAAAGGAGGTTGTGGAAAGGCTGCTACTGGTCTCTTCTCAAAGCTCATTAGTGATAGAACAAAAGGGAACAGCCTCAAGCTGCCACTGCTGGACATTAGGAAACATTTTTTCATGGCAAGAGTGGTCAGGCATTGGAATGTGCTGCCCAGGGAGGTGGTGGAGTCACCAAGCCTGGATGTGTTTAAAGGTGTTTTGGATGTGTTGCTTGGGGATATGGTTTAGGAGTGAGCCTCACTGAGTAGGGGCCTTGCTTGGACTTGGTGATCCTGTTACTGAATTCACATATTGGGAAGTGAAACAGAAACAAATCTTTTTAAAAACCTGCACCAGGACCCTCTCTGTGTGCATAAAACATTTAACAACAGACAGCAAACGGAAACTCCACAGGAGTATCTGTGTTACAAACATGAAATCTTTCAGGGGCTTCCTATGTATGTTCATGGGATCACAGGATGTGAGGGTGTGGTAGTTTCAGGCTGTGCCTTTAAGGAAAGGAAAAACAAAAGATTGTTCTAAACGACTTTTCACTGGTAGAGGCGTGGGATGCAGTTTTGTGATCTTACATTCTGTTCTCATTCCGTCTTTCCTGCTTGCATGCTGGCTGCTCCTGGACAGAGAGACCTCTCATCAGTGAAACTTGAGATAAGCATACTAACTTCTTAACGACGTTTTGAGCTAACTAAAAATCCTCCTAACATTTCTCCTTTCCTCTTTTCTTCTAATTAACCAGTGTGATGGGTGGAGGCAGACCCCTCCCCACCACGGGCAGAATAACGACTCAGACAAATGGATTGCAAAAGTGATGGAAAGTTTAAATGGAAAGCAGTGAGTGTGTACAGAGAGCCAGAAGCACAGTGACAAAGGAGATCCCAAAGCATACCCAGAAACATCCCATCCCCACCTGAGGGTGCACCCAAGACCTCCAGGGCTCCTTCTTCCCCCCCCCGACTCCACTGCTAGGCTAGTCTCAGCTGGCCAGATCTGAGACTGCCCATCCCCACTGGCCAGGCCCACGGCCAGGAGACATCTCCCCCAAGTTACTGGGTGGTGGCAAGGGAAGAAAGAGAAAGTGCCAGGACCCCTGCTGAGATTTTATAGTGGTGCAGGGAATTATGGTATGAAATACCTGGTTTCCTGTGTCCACCCCTCTGGGCTAGACTTTTGGTCACAGGAAGTACCCCTCATATGAACACAGCAGAGGGCACCCAGCCCAAACTGCTACAACCAGAGGCAAAAAGGAGGGAGAGGTTGGGGGGAGAGGCAAGGTGGAATCCTCCTGCCCAAGGAGGATTTCTGTGCTATTTGCTTTCTGTAAAAAGCTTGTATAATATTGTAACTACTGTATATGTTGTACATATTCATTGCATTCCATTATTGCTTGTAAAATACAGCTTTCTTTCCATCTCGCTTCCCCGACTGGATTCAGCCGAACTTCTGTTGATGTGGGTGGGTTAAACCATCACATAGGGGTTGGAAGAGACCTACAGAGATCATCAAGTCCAACCCCACTGCCAGAGCAGGACCACGGAATCTAGCACAGGTGACACAGGAATGCATCCAGATGGGGCTGGAAAGTCTCCAGAGAAGGAGACTCCACAACCTCTCTGGGCAGCCTCCTCCAGTGCTCTGTGATCCTCACAGTGAAGAAGTTCCTCCTCATGTTGAGGTGCAACCTCCTGTCCTGTAGTTTCTTTCTGACTCTCTCTCCCCTCTAAGTGCAGTTCCCTTATCTCTTGCAGTGTGGCGGAGGCTTGCTGCCTGGCTGGATCATGGCAAAGCTCATTTCTCAGTGGAGCCATTCAGCCTAGCTTGGGGGGTTAGGGAGAAAGGGTGGGAGGCTTAGGAGGGCATTGAAGCCTGGGCTATTGGAAGGCTTTTGGCTTAATGAACTGGTCATAAGCTGAAATGTGAATTGGGGTGTTTCACATTCATGTAAACAGTGTAAATATTTGTACATAGTATATCCATTTAAGTCTCCCATTCTGTGTGGAGCACTTTTATTTTACTCCTTTTGGGAGGGGTGGAATATATTTTCTGTTGCTCTAAACTAAACTAAGACACAAAGGTAAATAAAAAAGGTAAGATAGTTGCATTCCTCCCTCCTCCAAATAGAATAGAATAGAATAGAATAGAATAGAATAGAATAGAATAGACCAGGTTGGAAGAGACCTCCAAGATCATCGTGTCCAACCTATCATCCAACACCACCTAATCAACTAAACCATGCAACCAAGCACCCTATCAAGTCTCCTCCTGAGCACCTCCAGTGACTACAGTGACAACAGTAAGATGCGGATGTGGTGAACCTACCGTTCAGTGAGAGAGTTGTGAATTCCAGTTCTGTAAACATTACTGAACACCTTTGTCCTGGTTTGAGGCCAGACGGATCCTCTCTTGCCCATGAAAGGGGTAAAAGGATGACACTCACACAAATGGATTGTGAGGTGATGGAAAGCTTAAATGGAAAAGTATTTAGTGTTTTACAGAAGCTACAAAGCGTAGTGACAAAAGAATCCCAAAGCATACAAAGTCCCCTATAGCACACCCAAAGGTTCCCAACACTCCCCTTCTCCCCACCTGAGGGTACCACCCCCAGGGCTCTTTCTTCCCCCCGCTCCCTCCCTTCCCTCCCTCCCCTCACTGCTAGGCTAGCCTCAGGCTGTCCAGGTCTGACACTGTCCCCAACCCCCCGCCTAAGGGTGACCTTATTGCTCTCTACAACTACCTGAAGGGAGGTTGTAGACAGGCAGAGGTTGGTCTCTTCTCCCAGGCAACCAGCACCAGAACAAGAGGACACAGTCTCAGGCTGCACCAGGGGAGGTTTAGGCTGGAGGTTAGGAGGAAGTTCTACACAGAGAGAGTGACTGCCCATTGGAATGGGCTGCCTGGGAAGGTGGTGGAGTCGCCATCACTGGAGGTGTTCAGGAGGAGACTTGATGGGGTGCTTGGTGCCAGTTGTTTAGGTGGTGTTGGATGATAGGTCGGACACAATGATCTTCCAACCTGGTCTATTCTATTCTATTCTATTCTATTCTATTCTATTCTATTCTATTCTATTCTATTCTATTCTCCTCCTGGCATTAGGCCGAGCCAGTCCTAAGAAGCCTTGAGATACTCCCCAGCATTACCCGATAGGGAGCATCTCCCTTGGGAGCAGAGAGGGAAGAAAGAGGAAGAGAATGACTGCAGATGGATTTATAGGGAGGAGGATTTATGGGTATGAAATAGGCTGTTTCCCGTGTCACACTCAGGACACCGGAGGTGTAACTTTTGTGGCAGTCCCGGAAGCACCCAGCCTAAACTGCCACAACCTTATTGAAAATGTTTATTGTATTCAGCATCAGAATTCAGACCAGTGTCAGCTTAAATAAATGCACTGCCCAAAGACTGGAATCAGCAACGGGTTTCTGTGTGTGATCTGTGTATCTCATCCAGTACATTGCTGATGCTTTCTGCACAGATCTCTTCTTTTGGATGTTTCTCATGGGTTTGCTTCCATATCTCTTCAAGCCTTTCATCTGCAATGTTCATGCCAATGTTGTGGAGAATTTGTGCAATCTACAAAACAATTCATGTCATTCTGGTCAGCATCTGCTTTAAACGACAAAGAGTCTGGTTCCTTACATATATTAGCAATCTGAAGAAGCAGCAGAGTTTAGTATATATGTGGGAGGAACACTGGGCTGTGAGGTAACAAAGTGGTAGCAGTCCCCAGATATATCTGATAGAAAAAAATTCATGGAGTCCATTGAATACCCCTGTGATAGAAGGTAGTTTTACACATCTGCAAAAATCTTGTGAGGCTTTTAAATACATCTACTAAGAGAATCATAGACTGCCTTAGGTTGGAGGGGATCTCTGGAGATCGTCATCTAATCACGTATCAAAGTAGGGGTAACTATCATTAAACCATGTTGTCTGGGACCTTGCTCAGCAACTTGAATATGCACCAAGGTGGGAATTCCACAACTACTTTGCTCTTCCCACATTCCAGAATATTATCCAAATATTGTTCTAAACAGTATTTGAGTGTGTGAGTAACAACATACTTGCCTATATTATGTGTCCCACACCACATCCTGGTCTCCAAGGTTGGGTTTGATGGATGGGCAGTATGGGTTTGATGGATGGACCATTCAGTGGATAAAGAACTGGCTTGAGGGCTGCACCCAAAGAGTGGCTGTCCATGGGTCCATGCCCCAGTGGAGGCCAGGGACAAGCGGAGTCCCTCAGGGATCAGTACTGGGACCAGGCTTGTTTACTATCTTTGTTGGTGCCATGGACAGTGGCACTGAGTGCACCCTCAGCAAGTTTGCTGATGACACCAAGCTGTGTGGTGCAGCAGACAGCTGAAGGGAAGGGATCCATCCAGAGGGACCTGGACAGGCTGGAGAGCTGGGCCCAAGCCAGCTTCATGAGGTTCAACAAGACCAAGTGCAAGGTCCTGCATGTGGGTTGGGGCAATCCCAAGCACCAATATAGGCTGGGCTGGAACTGGCTTGAAAGCAGCCCTGAGGAGAGATACTTGGGGGTGCTGGTGGATGAGAAACTCAACATGAGTTCTCAATGTGCTCTTGCAGCCCAGAGAGCCAATCAGATCCTGGGCTGCATCAAGAGAAGTGTGGCCAGCAGGTTGAGGGAGGTGATTCTCCCCCTCTACTCCACTCTGGTGAGACCCCACCTGGAGCACTGTGTCCAGTTCTGGAGCCCCTACTAAAAGAATGATCTGGAGGTGCTGGAAGGTGTCCAGAGAAGGGCCACGAGGATGATCAGAGGGCTGGAGCTCCTCTGCTATGGAGACAGATTGAGAGAGTTGGGGTTGTTCAGTCTGAAGAAGAGAAGGCTCCGAGGTGACCTCATTGTGGCCTTCCAGTATCTGAAGAAGACTGCAAGAAAGCTGGTGAGGGATGTGTTAGGGTGTCAGGGAGTGATAGGACTAGGGGGAATGGAACAAAACTAGAAATGGGTAGATTCAGATTGGATGTTAGGAAGAAAATCTTTACCTTGAGAGTAGTGAGACACTGGCACAGGTTGCCCAGGGAGGTGGTAGAAGCCTCATCCCTGGAGGTTTTGAAAGCCAGGCTGGATGTGGCTCTGAGCAACCTGATGTAGTGTGAGGTGTCCCTGCCCATGGCAGTGGGGTTGGAACTGGATGCTCCTTGAGGTCCCTTCCAACCCTAACAATTCTATGATTCTATGATCTCAGTGAAATTAATAGCTACCACCTTTGGGAATACATTTGCATTTTTAAGGCCAGGCTGGATGTGGCTGTGAGCAACCTGATATAGTGTGAGGTGTCCCTGCCCCTGACAGGGAGTGTGGAACTTGGTGATCCTTGAGGTCCCTTCCAACCCTGACAATTCTATGATTCTATGATTTCAGTAAAATTAATAGCTATCACCTTTGGGAACACATTTTACTGTGAAGACTACATATTTTTCATAGAGTTGAACAGATGCAAAGAAACATAGTAATGTTGGCACAGTGAATTTTGTAATCTGTTTGTTGATAATATGACTTTCCACTCTTACATGCCTAGAGGCACATTTATCGTGGAAGAATATTGTGAAGAAACGCACTGTACCTCTGCCTTTGGTCTTGTTTTAAAGAGGTCTCTTTCATACACTCCTTTTTGACTGAAGACAGAAGGGTACAATAATGAATAAGCATTGCCCTCATCGCCATAACTAGTCCTGTCATTGATGCGGCGAGTGCGAGGAGCAGGAAGATCTGAGCGAATGCTTGGAACGCCGCACACTGGATAACCTGTGGGAAGTATGGAAAAGCCTGCATGTAAAGAGAATGCCAGGGGGTATAAAATGGTTTTGCATGAAATCTGAACAAATTTGAAACTTAATCTCCCACAGCTTCAATTAAAAAAAAATCCATTTTTCTTCCACATCTCATTTTTCATGTCTTTAGAACTGCCAGCTTCAGCTACATCACAAAGCATGACAGGAGGAAATCTTGCAGTAATGTTTGAGTACTTCTTCAGGATTTCCAGCTGAACACATTTTCACAGTATCACAGAATCACCAAGGCTGGAAGAGACCTCAAAGACCATCGAGTCCAACCTGTCACCACAGACCTCATGACTAGACCATGGCACCAAGTGCCACATCCAATCCCCTCTTGAACACCTCCAGGGACGGTGACTCCACCACCTCCCTGGGCAGCACATTCCAATGACCAATGACTCTCTCAGTGAAGAACTTCCTCCTCACCTCCAGCCCAAACTTCCCCTGGCACAGCTTGAGACTGTGTCCCCTTGTTCTGGTGCTGGTTGCTAGAGAGAAGAGACCAACCCCTTCCTGGCTACAACCACCCTTCAGGTAGTTGTAGAGAGCAATGAGGTCTCCCCTGAGCCTCCTCTTCTCCAGGATAAACAATCCCAGCTCCCTCAGCCTCTCCTCACAGGGCTGTGCTCAAGGCCTCTCCCCAGCCTTGTTGCCCTTCTCTGGACATCTTCAAGTCTCTCGATGTCCTTCCTAAACTGAGGGGCCCAGAACTGGACACAGCACTCAAGGTGTGGCCTAACCAGTGCAGAGTCCAGGGGCAGAATGACCTCCCTGCTCCTGATGGCCACACTGTTCCTGATGCAGGCCAGGATGCCATTGGCCTTCTTGGCCACCTGAGCACACTGCTGGCTCATGTTCAGGCAGCTGTCAACCAGCACCCCCAGGTCCCTCTCTGTTTGGCAGCTCTCCAGCCACTCCGACCCCAGCCTGTAGCTCTGCATGGGGTTGCTGTGGCCAAAGTGCAGCACCTGGCACTTGGGCTTGTTGAATGCCATCCTGTTGGACTCCACCAGGATGGCATTTTGAGGTGATTCAAGGAAGATTCCCATAAAATTACTAGCATATTTTCTTAAAGACATCAAGATTAACTTTCATGCTTTGAATAGATGCTAAACATCCAAGTCATGCAAACTTCCAAGCCACAATCCCAAACTTGACTTAAATGAATTAATTCGTTGTTGTACATTGTTAGAACCTGTAAGCAATACTTAAAAAGCTTGTTCCTGATTTTATCCTAAATAATGGTCACAAGTGAGAAGCAGAGTTCACTGTACTTACAGGTTGTTGGGAGACCACCTACTACAGCATTATACTGAGAAGAAGTTGTTTGATAATTTGATTTAAGTTGTTTTGGTGTCTTTTCTGAGCTTCCCAGTTCTCTTAATGCAGGATCTTCCGTCTTCAGCAGTGGCTTCTCATTCACATCTTCAGGTACAAGAGCATCTAGCTTTTGATCTATGAACAAATGTCATGGTACATCCAGAATTTAGTGTCAGTGCACTATAGGCCAAGAGGTAAAACACTTGCTTGAATCCCTGAACAACTATAAATCACAGGATAAACAACACATCACAGGATAAACTATAAATCAGTATAAATAAAGTAGGCAATATAATTAATTTGTATTTCTGATAATGATTCTAAGAGATTTTTTTTACTTTCTCTTAATTTATGGGATATCCTCAGCATGCAACATAGAACCCCACAGTTCTGAAATACATTTGTATCTGAGGCTGTTATAGTGGTAGGCAAGGACTAAATGCACTCCTTCAAGCCTGCCCTCCTTAGGGACCACCTGGTCTACAAAAGTAATGTCCTTTCAATAATGTCCTTGTTATAAGAACAAGACTCCAATAAATTTCCCAGTATTAAATCACCTACATTTTGCAACTATTTTTTCTTCAAACTCTTGGACAGCCATTTTGTCTTTCCAGTTCAGGTAGTTTGTGAACTCCAGGTAATTAATCAGACCATCTTTATCCAAATCACAGCACTCAAATAAGGAATCTAGGAGCTCATCATCTAGATTCACGTTAAGCTGAAAGCAGCACTTCCGTAGGCCATTCTTGTCTATCATTCCATCACCATTCTATTGGAAACAAAGCAGTTTTATAACAGCCATTAGAAAAGGGCTCCACCAAAAGAAACACATATGCAACTACATAAATATGTATCTATATCCATATTTATTAGGGCCACAAGGATGATCAGAGGGCTGGAGCACCTCTTCTATGAGGACAGACTGAGGGAGTCGGGGCTGTTCAGTCTGGAGAGGAGAAGGCTCTGAGGAGACCTCATTGTAGCCTTCCAGTATCTGAAGGGGGCTACAAGAAATCTGGGGAGGGATGTGCTAGGGTGCAGATTCAGATTGGATGTTAGGAAGAAGTTCTTCCCCATGAGGGTGGTGAGACACTGGAACAGGTTGCCCAGGGAGGTGGTGGAAGCCTCATCCCTGGAGGTTTTGAAGGCCAGGCTGGATGTGGCTGAGAGCAACCTGATGTAGTGTGAGGTGTCCCTGCCCATGGCAGGGGGGTTGGAACTGGATGATCCTTGAGGTCCCTTCCAACCCTAACAATTCTATGATTCTATGATTCTATACCTATATCTATATACACACAGACACAGAGAGAACCAGGTACACCATTCCAGAACATTACTGAGTATGAAATGAAACCCTGAGCTATTCAGAAATCAAAAACATGAACATAAAAGCATCAATAAATAATTTTCAGTTTAAATAACATTTGATTTGAGAGTAAAAGAAGTTTGACAGGGTATTGTGGCAAGATAACAATCTTCACATAAATGCTGAGGTAAAGCCAAGAATTATTTTGAAAGTAAAGCATCAGGCATTCTGTATATGTTACTACTAATGCTATATATGAAATGTCAATTATATATGAAATGTCAGTTATATTTTTTTGTCCCAAGAGACACAAAAAAAAGGAAATACCTGAAATTCTGAACTTGGATGACTCAGTCAAAAAAGTATAGCTTGGGGAAAAAAAATTGAATGCAATCCCTTCAATCATTTTCCTTTTAAGAAGAAAGAAATACCAAATTTTGAAAGGAAAAAAAATGCTAAGTCTATTCCTGCTCACACATCTCTTGCTCACTGTTAGCTTGGATGTTCAGCCTGGAGAAGAGGAGGCTTCACGGAGACCTCATAGAGGCCTTCCAGTACCTGAAGGGGGCTACAGGAAGGACGGACATAGACTGTTTGCAAAGACCTGCAGTGACAGGACAAGAGGCAATGGCTTCAAACTAGAGAAGACTCAGATTGGATGTTAGGAGCAAGTTCCTGACTCTGAGGGTGGTGGAACACTGGAACAGGTTGCCCAGGGATGTGGTTGAAACCCCTTTGCTGGAGATATTCAAAGTGAGGCTCAATGAGGCCCTGGGCAGCCTGATCTGGTTGGGGATGTCCCTGCTGACTGTGGCAAGGTCAGACTGAATGACCTCTGGAGGTCCCTTCTGGACCAGACTATTCTATGATTCTATGCTTCCATGATATTCCAAATATTGCTGTGAAAGTCTCCAAATACAGTTGTGTTTAATTCCACATCATATCATAGTAGATTAAACATACTGTAACTACAAAGTCATTGTCGTCTTTACAGCCTTCGTCTGTATTTGCCTCGCTCTGCTTATGTTTCACGTCTGCCTCTCCGTGGCACAGCAACACTAATGTCACACATTCCTTTCCATTTATACTTTCTCAAAGCACTAACCTTATCATAATGTCTGAATGCTTCTAGCAGCAGGCTGAAATTTTCATAGTTCGCTTTCTTCAAGCTCTGCCGAACTGCAGTCAAGACAGCTATCTCTCTGTCTTTACCATGGAGGGCTGCACTTGGAACCCAGCAGTGAAGGAGATCACCAACTCCTATATGAAAATAAACACTTCCTCAATTAGTTATGCATATACAGAAAACAGACATGGGTTTAAAATAGCTCACAGTCTTACAGAAAATGACCACTCCCATTTCAAAATGTTGATTTTAAGTACTGCTGAACCTCTGACATAGCCATTTCATGAAAAGATCAAAGGGTCCATATGATTTCTCTACTCACATGCATTCAACATCAAGAATTTTGAAACATGTAAAGGTAGTTTCACAAATGCAGCCACTACTTCCACAAGCTTCTGACAATAGTAAGAGATACTCAATCTGAAGATAGAGAACAACAGAACTTACAGAATCATAGAACTGTCAGGGTTAGAAGAGACCTCAAGGATCATTCAGTTCCAAACCCCCTGCCATGGGCAGGGACACCTCACACTACAGCAGGTTGCTCACAGCCACATCCAGCCTGGCCTGAAAAACCTCCAGGGATGAGGCTTCCACCACCTTCCTGGGCAACCTGATCCAGTGTCTCACCACCCTCATGGGGAAGAACTTCTTCCTAATATCCAATCTGAATCTACCCATTTCTAGTTTTGCTCCATTCCCCCTAGTCCTGTCACTACCTGACACCCTAAAAAGTCCCTCTCCAGCTTTCCTGTGGCCCCCTTCGGCCACAATTAGGTCTCCTCAGAGCCTTCTCTTCTCCAAACTGAACAGCCCCAACTCCCTCAGTCTGTCCTCATAGCAGAGGTGCTCCAGCCCTCTGATCATCCACATGGCCCTTCTCTGGACACCTTCCAGCCCCTCCTGTAATAGGGGCTCCAGAACTGGACACAATACTCCAGGTGGGGTCTCACCAGAGCAGAGCGGAGGGGCAGAATCACCTCCCTCACCCTGCTGGCTATGCCTCTCTTGATGCAGCCCAGGCTCTTGTTGGCTTTCTGGGCTGCAAGTACACACTGGTGGCTCCTGTTGAGCTTCTCATCCACCAGCACCCCCAATATATTATTAATCTATCATTTCTAGTTTGTCATATTTCAGGATTCTTCAAGAATCAAAGGGAAAGTCAATGCAGTATTTCAGATAATTACACACCACTGGTTTCTTGAAGGACAGCATACTATTTTTGTGTTACTCTTCCCATTTTCTATATATCCTAACTTTATTAGCATTTTAAAACACTTGGGTACACTGAGCTACAGTCTTCATGCAAGTTCCCAAAATATCCCTGGAGATATTCAAGGTGAGGCTTGATGAGGCCCTGGGCAGCCTGATCTAGTTGGGGATGTCCCTGCTGACTGTGGGGAGGTCAGACTGGATGGCCTTTGGAGGTCCCTTCCAGCCCAGACCACTCTATGATTCTATGAGTCTAAGACATCAAGGACGCTTTCTGGAGTGCAAGAAGTTCAATTGAGAATCCAATAACAAATAATAGTAATTCACCTAATCCACTTCTAACAGCAATGCACATGCATGGTTTCTACCAGCTGATAATGCTTCTATTTTTAAGTTCCTTCTGCTGTCCCTTGTAGGACAAGCAAACCTACACATTTCAAATACTTAATTTTATTACACTACCTACTAAAATGTGTATAAAAGCTTATGCAGAGTTTGAACAGGTTTTCTCTAGTCTTCACTAATTAAATAACTTTGAGACACTCAATTTTTTTCTGCCTAACTATGCACTGAGGACACCTTATAGTGGCCTTCCAGTATCTGAAGGGGGCCTGCAAGAAAGCTGGGGAGGGACTTTTTAGGGTGTCAGGTAGTGATAGGACTAGGGGGAGAACAGAACAAAACTAGAAATGGCTGTCAGCGGGTCCATGTCCCAGTGGAGGCCAGTGACAAGCGGAGTCCCTCAGGGATCAGTACTGGGAGCAGGCTTGTTCAACATCTTTGTGGGTGCCATGGACAGTGGCATTGAGTGCACCCTCAACAAGGTTGCTGATGACACCAAGCTGTGTGGTGCAGCAGACAGCTGGAGGGAAGGGATCCACCCAGAGGGACCTGGACAGGCTGGAGAGGTGGGCACAAGCCAACCTCATGAGCTTCAACAAGACCAAGTGCAGGGTCCTGCATCTGGGTCGAGGCAATCCCAGGCACAAAGCCAGGCTGGGCAGTGACTGGCTGGGGAGCAGCCCAGAGGAGAGAGACTTGGGGGTGCTGGTGGACAAGAAGCTCACCAGGAGCTCTCAATGTGCACTTGCAGCCCGGAAAGCCAATCAGATCCTGGGCTGCATCAGGAGAAGTGTGGCCAGCAGGTCAAGGGAGGTGATTCTCCCCCTCTACTCAGCTCTGGGGAGACCCCACCTGGAGTACTGCTTCCAGTTCTGGAGCCCCTATTACAAGAGGGATCTGGAGGGGCTGGAAGGTGTCCAGAGCAGGGCCAGGAGGATGAGCAGAGGGCTGGAGCACCTCTCCTGTGAGGACAGACTGAAGGAGTTGGGGCTGTTCAGTCTGGAGAAGAGAAGGCTCCGAGGTGACCTCATTGTGGCCTTCCAGTATCTGAAGGGGGCTACAGGAAGGCTGGGGAGGGACTGCTCAGGATATCAGGGAGTGATAGGACTAGGGGGGAATGGAATGAAGCTGGAGGTGGGGAGATTCAGACTGGACGTGAGGAGGAAGTTCTTCACCGTGAGGGTGGTGAAGGCCTGGAATGGGTTGTCCAGGGAGGTGGTTGAGGCCCTGTCCCTGGAGGTGTTTAAGCCCAGGCTGGATGAGGCTCTGGCCAGCCAGAGTGTCCCTGCCTATGGCAGGGGGGTTGGAACTAGATGATCCTTGTGGTCCCTTCCAACCCTAACTGAAACTATGAAACTATGCAATGGGGAGATTCAGATTGTATGTTAGGAAGAAGTTCTACACAGAGAGAGTGATTGCCCATTGGAATGGTCTGCCCAGGGAGGTGGTGGAGTCACCATCATTGGAGGTGTTCAGGAGGAGACTTGATGGGGTGCTTGGTGCCATGGGTTAGTTGTTTAGGTGGGTTGATTGGTTGATAGGTTGGACGCGATGATCTTGAAGGTCTCTTCCAACCTGGTGTATTGTATTGTATTGTATTGTATTGTGTTGTGTGGTGTGGTGTGGTGTGGTGTTGTATTGTATTGTATTGAAAGACGTGTAATTGATTTAAACAGCCATTTTAACTTTGCCATGTAGATGCCAATAAATTTTCTGCCATTCCTCATATCCTTTATATTCAGATAGGCTTTAAATGAAGTTTAAAAGAAAAATTAAAATTACAACTCCCCTGAATACAATCATACTGAATTCAGTATTTCTTTATTTCTAGCATTAATTTTTTTTCCCCAACTTCGATTCTTCTCAAATTTTCCCTCCAAAATTTTAGTCACTGTCAAATTTTTGTACCTTGCCTCTCAGATTTGGAGCAAATTACATATACTACACAAACAACAGTCATCACCTCAGTGTAATTCCCTTAACTAAGTAAGATTTTATTCTGCCCCTGAACTTACCACTTTTATCTAGACGGAGTACTGTTCCGACTGTTTGGTCTGGGGGAACATTCACAGTTTCTGTTACACTGTCAATAAGAACATTTCTTTGTTAACTGTCAAATAGAATTATAGAATCAACCAGGTTGAAAAAGACCTCAGAGATCATCAAGTCCAACCTATTACCTAATACCTCATGACAACTAAACCATGTCTCCAAGTGCCACATCCAATCCTTCCTTGATCACCTCCAGGGATGATGACTCCACCACCTCCCTGGGCAGCACATTCCAATGGCCAATTATTCTTTCTGGGAAGAACTTTCTCCTCACCTCCAGCCTAAACTTCCCTGGTGCAGTTTGAGACTGTATCCTCTTGTTCTGGTGCTGGTTGCCTGAGAGAAGAGACCAACCCCCACCTGACTACAACCTCCTTGCAGGTAGTAGACAGCAATAAGGTCTCCCCTGAGCCTCCTCTTCTCAGGCTAAGCAACCCCAGCTCCCTCAGCCTCTCCTCATAGAGCTGTGCTCCAGACCTCTCCCCAGCCTTACTGCTCTTCTCTGGACACATTCAAGTATCTCGATGTCCTTGTTAAATTGAGGAGCCCAGAACTGGACACAGTACTCAAGGTGTGGCTGAGTACAGGGCAGAGTGAATTCTTGGCTCCTGCTGGCCACACTATTTCTGATGCAGGCCAGGATGCCACTGGCCTTCTTGGCCACCTGAGCACACTGCTGGCTCATATTCAGCCAACTGTCAAAAAGTATCTCCAGGTCCCTTTTTGCTTGACTGCTCTCCAGTAAAATAGTCAAATCCACAAACAACAGGTGAGATATTTAAATTCTTTTAAACCTCCTTAAATGAAAATAATGGGTGAAAAAAGTTATTACCCTGTGCCTGTAACTTGCTTGGTACAGCTTTGATCTATTCAGGTACAGACCAGTTAAACGGTTGGGCTCAATAATGTTAAAGATCTTTCCCAACCTATGCAATTCTGTGAGTCTAAACAGCAAAACTTAACTTCACCACATAATCATAATTCAGCCCTCATGAGCAACTTGATTATCAACCTAATTAGAACAGGTAGAAAGTCACTTTTTGCAATGGAAGCATAGAGCACAGTTATCATTTTCACCCAAGACAGTAAACAGGAGTGTATTTAGTTCTTGTGAGGTATCTTCACTTACTTATGGATCAAGGACTTTTCCAAGCTGAGGCTGAAATTTCTCCTTGAAATCATCACTTTGTTTTGATACCACTTTTGCTGCTTTCTTGCTACACATTATGTGAATAACTCTCACACATATTTCTTTAAGAATACAGAACAATTTTTCATTGATATTTAAAAATACTTTTACATGTCAGAAGGAAGAAGCAAATCCTCTGCAAGGACAAACATGAATTTAGTGGCTGGAGAGTGGCCAGGCAGAGAGGGACCTGGGGGTGCTGGTTGATGGTAGGCTGAACATGAGCCTGCAGTGTGCCCAGGCAGCCAAGAGGGCCAATGGCATCCTGGGCTGCATCAGGAACAGTGTGGCCAGAAGGAGCAGGGAGGTTATTCTGCCCCTGTACACTGCACTGGTTAGGCCACACCTCGAGTCCTGTGTCCAGTTCTGGGCCCCTCGGTTTAGGAAGGAGGTTGACTTGCTGGAATGTGTCCAGAGAAGGGCAACGAAGTTGGTGAGGGGTTTGGAAGACAAGCCCTATGAGGAGAGGCTGAGGGAGTTGGGGTTGCTTAGCCTGGAGAAGAGGAGACTCAGGGGTGACCATATTGCCATCTACAACTACCTTAAGGGAGGTTGTAGACAGGCAGAGGTTGGTCTCTTCTCCCAGGCAACTAGCACCAGAACAAGAGGACAGTCTCAAGCTGCAGCAGGGGAGGTTTAGGCTGGAGGTTAGGAGAAGTTCTACACAGAGAGAGTGATTGCCCATTGGAATGGGCTGCCCGGGAGGTGGTGGAGTCACCATCATTGGAGGTGTTCAGGAGGAGACTTGATGGGGTGCTTGGTGCCGTGGTTTAGTTGATTAGGTGTGTTGGATTGGTTGATAGGTTGGACATGATGATCTTGAAGGCCTCTTCCAACCTGGTTTATTCTATTCTATTGTAACATAAAGACTTTCAACACTAATTAACTACTTAACTCACTACAACTTACAGTTGGGTATCGTAGGGCCAATCTAAGGATTTGGACACACCTCGTCCATCTTTAAAGTGAGGAGTTTTTATTCCATAAGCAAAAGACTTGCTGAAGCTTGGTGAGTCATACTTCCTGTTGATTGCTTCTCCTGTGGGGAAAAAATAAACGCTTCGGTTTGTAGCAAACGCCTCAGGAAGAAAAATGTACTAAGTAGCTTCGTTCTTAAGACAAAGAAATGAAGAAACAAAAGCAAATGACTAATTAACAATTCTGTTCAATTAAAGAGAACTAATCTGCTTTGCTCATGTTTGCTAAGCAGTTAGAAATAATCTCATTGCCAAAAGTGAAGATAAAAGGCAGAAACAAAAAAGGCAAAACAGCTTCAGTGGTAAAATAGGTGGATGTCCTTTTTTGTCTGAATAAAGACAAGCCCAACAGAATTAATGAATTAATGAAAAATGCCTAAGTAGTGAGGGTCAGGCAAGCAAATAACTTTATGTCTGCACCTGAGCTGAGATGTGTACCATTTAATTTACTACTTGTTAAAACCAAAATAGTTTAAGGAAAAAACTGGCTTTGAGGTGCTGCACTTTCAGATATACTCTTGCTATGTAAGATTTCAGTGGAAACTGCCACTGACTTCCCTGTAAACCTGGTATTACAGCATCACAGAATTATTGAGGCTGGAAAAGACCTCTGAGATCATCAAGTCCAGCCTATGACCTAACACCACCACATCAGCTAAACCAATCCACCAAGTGCCACATCCAAGCTTTTCTTAAAGACCTCCAGTGATGGTGACTCCACCACCTCCCTGGGCAGCCCATCCCAGTGCCTAATCAGACCTTCTGTGAGGAAGTGCTTCCTAATAATTAACCTAAACCTCCCCTGGCACAGCTTCATCCCATGCCCTCCTGTTCTGTCACCCTTCTTTTTCAGCCAGTCTTGCCTATCAAAAACAAAGTTTCACATACAAGAATATCACACAAAGGAGCTGCAAGGACATGTTTGTTGTCACAGAAAATAAAACCCAATTCTGTTTCTCCCAGCTCTTCAAGCACCTTTTGAAAAGAACTTTCAAAAGATATTATTCACTGCATGCTTTCTAGTAAAGGCCTTCTCTCTCTGTATGGCAGCATGGAATTTTTATGGTATTCCAAACTGGGCCACACAGTTGACTTTTTCTTTTGCTCTCTGCTTTTGGCATGGCCTCTCCATGGTCTTGTGGACAGCAGTTACAAAGGAGACAGAAACAGAGAGTGAATAATTCCACTAAAAAGCCTAAGCAATGTGGGGAGAGGGGAAATAAAATTTTAAGTTTGGCCAGCTATCACGGGGTGAGTTCAGTTTGTTGCTGATATCCAAATACCATGCTGTGTCATGTCAGCTTCAAAAGGAAAGTGCAGGCTGGAGTAAATTAGGGGCTTGAAATTCAGATTCCAGCATGAGAGGCTTCCTGTTCTGGTTGCTGCTTTCAGTTTCTGGATTTGGGGTGTTCTCTTCCACTGGGGTTGGCACAGGATGGGAGGGGGCCGGGGTTAGGTCACTGGCTTCTGCTTCTGCTTCTGCATTTTGCTGTATGGATTTTTCTGCAAACAGCCTAAGGTAATTGTAATTATCTCATTTTTCTCATTAAGACTTTTTATCTCAACTCTTCTTATCTCAAGCTGGAGGGTTTTTTTTACTTTCCCTCACTTCTGTGGTGGAGGAAGTAGGCTGTTAAGCAGTTACACTCTTCTATATCACTCATACTTAGTAGAACTTCTCAGGTGTGAGAATAATTGCAACAATATTATGTCTATGTATCTGCCTGTAGGAGTTTGAGCTAGTCCCTAGCTTGGATACTAGTTGTATTTAGGAAAATTACAGAGATGTTTGATATAAGATAAATAATAAGAGATTGGATACAAAACAATAATGATAGATAGGTTAATACAATTCCATAAATTGAATTATATCTTGCAGCAGAATTTGTTTAATCTCATTTTTTTGCCTGCTTGCTCTGGACTGCTCACTCTGCTTTGGCTTTTGGGCTGTGCTGTACTCCCTCTGACCTTGGCTTTTCTGTTACTTCTCTAAAGATACAGGGGGGTCCTGAGAGGGACCATGTGGTTTGTATAGCTGTATTGGGGCCCTTTATCCCCAAGAGAGGACAGAGAGCTGAATCAAAGGTGGAATGGAATGGAATGGAATGGAATGGAATGGAATGGAATGGAATGGAATGGAATGGAATGGAATGGAATGGAATGGAATGGAATGGAATGGAATGGAATCAACCAGATTGGAAAAGACCTTCAAGATCTTCAAGACCAACCTATCACCCAACACCATCTAATCAACTAAACCATGGCACCAAGTGCCTCATCCAGTCTCTTCTTAAACACTTCAAGTGATAGTGACTCCACCACCTCCCCGGACAGCCCATTCCAAGGGGGTGCTGTGCTGTTGTTAAACTGTATATATAGATATGTGTGTGTGTGTGTGTAAATACACTCCATGCAGGTTTATTGCCTTTTATATTGTTACATTTAGTTTCTTTTGTACATACAATTCCATTTTTACTTCCAAATTCTGAGTGTGGTGAGATTTGCTCTCTGGGGAAGATTTAAAAAAAAAATAAGTTATTGGGGGAATCTAATTCAACCCATCAGATATTGCAGTTTCCTACATGTCTAGCCTACACCTACAAAACTGCTGGTACTAGCATGACAGGCAATTTTGTTGTAATAGTAATCTTACAGAGCAGCAATCAATGTCTGTCACGCTAGGTGGAAATAATGGAACTGGGGAACACAGAGGTGGCTACAGAAGCAATATATGGACTGCATTTCAGAGTGCTATTTGTCACTCTGCTCCTGCTTTAGTCCTCAGAGGCTAAAGCAATGGAGACACAGACCACTGGAAGGACAGAGACAGAGGCTGTGGGGCAGGCACACATGCAGGATGCTGCAGCCTGAGCAACCTGCTCTCTGAAGAGCCAGTCAGCATCCTGAAGTTCCTTGTAGCCAAAGCATTATGCTGAACTCCCCTCCATTTCTGTTTGGAACCTTGTAAAAGAGAGGAACCAGAAGTCACTAGTGGAGTGCCCCAGGGATCAGTGCTGGGCCCCATGCTCTTCAACATCTTTATTGATGATCTGGATGAGGCCATTGAGTCCATCATCAGTAAATTTGCAGATGACACCAAGCTGGAGGCAGGAGTGGATCTGATGGAGGGTAGAGAGGCTTTGCAGAGGGATCTCGACAGGCTGGACAGATGGGCAGAGGCCAAGGGCAGGAGATTGAACACAGCCAAGTGTCGGGTTCTGCACATTGGCCACAGCAACCCCAGGCAGTGCGGCAGGCTGGGGTCAGAGTGGCTGGAGAGCGGCCAGGCAGAGAGGGACCTGGGGGTGCTGGTTGATGGTAGGCTGAACATGAGCCTGCAGTGTGCCCAGGCAGCCAAGAGGGCCAATGGCATCCTGGCCTGCATCAGAAACAGTGTGGCCAGCAGGAGCAGGAAGGTGATTCTGCCCCTGTACACTGCACTGGTTAGGCCACACCTTGAGTCCTGTGTCCAGTTCTGGGCCCCTCAGTTTAGGAAGGAGGTTGACTTGCTGGAATGTGTCCAGAGAAGGGCAACAAAGTTGGTGAGGGGTTTGGAAGACAAGCCCTGTGAGGAGAGGCTGAGGGAGCTGGGGTTGCTTAGCCTGGAGAGGAGGAGACTCAGGGCTGACCTTATTGCTCTCTACAACTAGCTGAAGGGAGGTTGTAGACAGGCAGAGGTTGGTCTCTTCTCCCAGGCAACTAGCACCAGAACAAGTCTCAAGCTGCAGCAGGGGAGGTTTAGGCTGGATGTTAGGAAGAAGTTCAATACAGAGAGAGTGATTGCCCATTGGAATGTGCTGCCCGGGGAGGTGGTGGAGTCACCATCATTGGAGGTGTTCAGGAGGAGACTTGATGGGGTGCTTGGTGCCATGGGTTAGTTGTTTAGGAGGGTTGGATTGGTTGATGGGTTGGACACGATGATCTTGAAGGTCTCTTCCAACCTGGTTTATTCTATTCTATTCTATTCTATTCTATTCTATTCTATTCTATTCTATTCTATTCTATTCTATTAAGTGAAAGCACTAGAAATGGGTTGGACTTGAAGTCTGTGTGATTTATGCTCTCGGTGGCATGGACAATGCCAAACTCAATAGGCAATTAAGGCATCCATGAGTTTCTAGCTTCATGGAAACACTTTGCTTTTCAAATATCACCCAATAGAAAGCAGGTTTCACATTTCTTCATTAAGTTCTTATATCGTCCAATACACCCACCAGAAAGCGATCTAGAAGTCTAATAAGAGGATATACTCTCAGATGCATACAGGATGTTTGGGGTTATGTTTGATATCAGGCCTTTAAAAAATATTTTATATTATATTCATACAGTAGTAAAAAGTAATAGTTTATATGTTAAAAAATGGTGTATGGTATGTGCTTACAACAAAGAGGCATGATTACAGAATACAGAATTAAACAGGTTGGAAAAACCTCAGGGATCATCAAGTCCAAAGTCTCACCCAACACCATCTAATCAACTAAACCATGACACCAAGTGCCTCATCCAGGTTTATTTTAAACACTTCCAGGGATGGTGACTCCACCACCTCCCTGGGCAGCACATTCCAATGGCCAATCTCTCTTGCTGGGAAGAATTTCCTCCTCACGCCCAACCTAAACCTCCCCTGGTGCAGCTTGAGACTCTGTCCTCTTGTTCTGTCACTGGTCCATGGGAGAAGAGATTGACCCCCACCAGGCTACAACCTCCCTTCAGGTAGCTGTAGAGACAAATAAGGTCTCCTTTATTTATAATAAAATTTTTAAGTAGTTTCTTTTCAGCCTTGGAACTTACCCACATAATAATCATTGTGTGACACAATGTACAGATCATGTCCTTCTCTGGCCTCTTTATCCACTTCCTCAAAAGTTTTTGGTGGGTTTATAAGCTCTCCAGCTGGTGCATCTGGAAGGTAAGGAATAAATATATGACTGGGGGAGGTAAGGGCAATGGGTGTTTTCAGAGGTTGGTTCTTAATACTAAACAATATCATCAGAGAGGATGCTAATATGGTGGGAAAACTTCTTATAACATAATGATGTGAGACCACAGGGGGGAAAAACAACCAGCAAAACTAAGAATTAACTTATCTGCTGCAGGAGAGCTACGTGGCCAACATATATGTGATTTACTGCGTTCTAAGGAGGAAATATTCAGAGGTCAAAGTAATATCTTCTAACAGAATAGTCAAGAAGGTCAGCTACCTAAACGATTCCCTAGAGAAATCATGGAATCATAGAATTAATAGGGTTGGAAGGGACCTCATCCAGTTCCAATGCCCCTGCCATGGGCAGGGACCCCTCACACTACATCAGGTTGCTCACAGCCACATCCAGCTTGGCTGTAAAAATCTCCAGGGATGAGGCTTCCACCACCTCCCTGGGCAACCTCTTCCAGTGTCTCACCACTCTCATGGGGAAGAACTTCTTCCTAACATCCAGTTTGAATCTACCCATTTCTAATTTTTTTTCCATTCCCCCCAGTGCTATCACTCCCTGACACCCTAAAAAGTCCCTCCCCAGCTTTCTTGTAGGCCCTCTTCAGATACTGGAAGGCCACAATTACGATTCCTCAGAGCCTTCTCTTCTCCAGCCTGAACAGCCCCAACTCCCTCAGTCTCCCTCTAAGACTGATCCAATCATACAAGACTGATCTTGAAGCAAAGCCAAAAGCTCTGCTAGTTGCCAAATGTTCACAGATGCTTGTTTCTTCATCATAACTGAAAAATATTAGTCTATTGTTATGCCTTTCAGTAAGTGCTGTAATAATAACCTTTCTATTAAGCCGCAGTTGGTGAAAATACGTGCTAGGTACTAAACGACAGACTATATTGTATTTATAAGAAATACACTGTAATGATAAATTGTCCTACCTCGGATGACTTTTATTCCAAATGTAGTATTAAGTGTGTCCAAGCCATGAGGCAGCATAGAAGATTGATCATGTGATCTGCCCAAGGGCCCCTGACGATTACTAAAGTAAATTGCTTCTTTCTTGTCTTGCATCATTTGTTGAAAAGTGGTTTTAGGAAGTGGATTTATCAATGATGCTACCTAAAGACATCACAAACAACAAAAGAGGCAGGAAAACCAGCAAGATGAAATCAGTAACAAATCAATATGGCCACCCCACCACACACACATGAACAAAAGTTTGATCATAACTGTGCTAATGAGATTTTACATGACTATAAATAAATATAGAATAAATAGAATAGACCAGGTTGACCTTCAAGATCATCGTGTCCAACCTATCATCCAGCACCACCTAATCAACTAAACCATGGCACCAAGCACCCCATCAAGTCTCCTCCTGAACACCTCCAATGATGGTGACTCCACCACCTCCTCAGGCAGCCCATTCCAAAGGGGCAATCACTCTCTCTGTGTAGAACTTCCTCCTAACCTCCAGCCTAAACCTCCCCTGCTGCAGCTTGAGACTGTGTCCTCTTGTTCTGGTGCTAGTTGCCTGGGAGAAGAGACCAACCTCTGCCTGGCTACAACCTCCCTTAAGGTAGTTGTAGATGGCAATAAGGTCACCCCTGAGTCTCCTCCTCTCCAGGCTAAGCAACCCCAGCTCCCTCAGCCTCTCCTCATAGGGCTTGTCTTCCAAACCCCCCTCACCAACTTCATTGCCCTTCTCTGGACATGTTCCAGCTAG
The DNA here is from genome assembly GCA_015227895.2 of Colaptes auratus. Classification (NCBI taxonomy): domain Eukaryota; kingdom Metazoa; phylum Chordata; class Aves; order Piciformes; family Picidae; genus Colaptes; species Colaptes auratus. The sequence continues at coordinate 39,241,072 of CM037637.1, forward strand.
TCAATATCTCTCTTAAACTGAGGGGCCCAGAACTGGACACAGTACTCAAGGTGTGGCCTAACCAGTGTGTACAGGGGCAGAATGACCTCCCTGCTCCTGCTGGCCACACTGTTCCTGATGCAGGCCAGGATGCCATTGGCCCTCCTGGCTGCCTGGGCACACTGCAGGCTCATGTTCAGCCTACCATCGACCAGCACCCCCAGGTCCCTCTCTGCCTGGCTGCTCTCCAGCCACTCTGACCCCAGCCTGTAGCACTGCATGGGGTTGTTGTGGCCAATGTGCAGAACCCGGCACTTGGATGTGTTCAATCTCCTGCCCTTGGCCTCTGCCCATCTGTCCAGCCTGTCGAGGTCCCTCTGCAAAGCCTCTCTACCCTCCAACAGATCAACTCCTGCCCCCAGCTTGGTGTTGTCCACAAATGTACTGATGATGGACTCAATGCCCTGCACTGACATAACTTTATCACAGAATCACAGAATGTATCTTGTTGGAAGAGATCTCAAAATATGATCCAGTGGTGACTCCACCACTGCCCTGGGCAGACCGCTCCAATGTTTGATAAGCCTTTCAGTGAAGAACTATTTACTATCATCCAGCCTAAACCTCCCCAGACATAGCTTGAAACCATTTCCTCTAGTCCTGTCACTTATCATCAAAAGAGACTGCCCCCTCCTCACCCCAACCTCCCTTCAGGTAGTTGTAGAGAGTGATGAGGTCTCTCCTCAGCCTCTTCTCCAGACTGAACTACCCCAGCTTCCTCAGATGCTCCTCACAGGCCATGTGTTCCCAGCCCTTCACCAGCCCACTGCCCTTCTCTGGACACACTCCAGCACGTCCATAGCCTTCCTCTAATGAGGGGTCCAGAACTGAACACAATACTTGAGGTGTTTCCTCACCAGTGTTGAGAGCTGAGAGATGATCACCTCCCTGTTCCTGATTGCCACAGTGTTTCTAATACAAGCCACAATGTCATTAGCCACCTTGGCCACCTGGGCACACTGCTGACTCATGTCTACCAAGTTCAAAGTAAAACTACTTTAAGAGAAGGCTACTAACATTCAATCCTATGGTGAATCTCCAGCGAAACAAAATATTGTGAGACAGAACTTTATATTTTTATATGAGTTTTTCCACTTGAGAACCACAGAAACATTCAGGTTGGAAAAGACCCTCAGGATCACCAAGTCCAACACAGAACCCTATTCTACAGGGTCACCCCTAAACCATATTCCCAAGCACCACATCCAAATCACCTTTAAACACATCCAGGCTTGGGGATTCAACTACCTCCCTGGGCAGCACATTCCAATCCCTGACCACTCTTGCCCTGAAAAAATGTTTCCTAGTGTCCAGTCTGAACCTACCCAGTGGCAGCTTAAGGCCATTCCCTCTTGTTCCATCACTAATTACCTCTGAGAAGAGACCAGCACCAGCCTCTCCACAACCTCCTCTCAGGTAGTTGTAGACAGCAGTGAGGTCTCCCCTCAGCCCCCTCTGTTTCAAACTAAACTGCCCCAGCTCCTTCAGTTGCTCTTCTTCAGATTTATTCTCCAGGCCCTTCCCCGGCTTTGTTGCCCTCCTTAAAACATTTCACACTGCAGCCTTTCTGCTCTCAGCATACATTAGAAACTACTGTCAAACTGTAATACAACCAAAACTTCAGTGTGAAAACTATTATAGTTACAGTATCTTTGGAATCAAGTCTCCTGGTGCTTATGATTAAAAACATCTGTTGTCTAGCAGCTAAGACTATTTATTTTCTAAACAGCTACACCCAACTGTACCAGTGCAGAACTCAAAAACAATATTTCAATATATACTTGAATACAGCACCTTAAGCTAATGTATCAACAGAAACTGCTTCAGCAGGCTCTTCAAAGCTTAGCACTAGACTGGGCAGCATATTTTGGAATGGAATGGAATGGAATGGAATGGAATGGAATGGAATGGAATGGAATGGAATGGAATGGAATGGAATGGATTTAACCTGGTTGGAAGAGACCTTTGAGATCATTGAGTCAAACCTATCATGCAACACTATCTAATCAAACAAACCATGGCAACAAGCACCCTATCCAGTCTCTTTCTAAACACCTCTAGTGATGGTGACTCCACCACCTCCCTGGGCAGCCCATTCCAATGGCAAATCACTCTATGAAGAACTTCTTCCTAACATCCAGCCTAAACCTCCCCTGGCACAGCCTGAGACTGTGTCCTCTTCTTCTGGTGCTGGTTGCCTGGGAGAAGAGACCAACCCCCCACCTGGCTACAACCTCCCTTCAGGGAGTTGTAGACAGCAATAAGGTCTCCCCTGAGCCTCCTCTTCTCCAGGCTAAGCAACCCCAGCTCCCTCAGCCTCTCCTTGTAGGGCTTGTGCTCCAGACCCCTCCCCAGCTTCATTGCCCAGAACTGGACACAATATTCCAGATGCAATCTCACTAGGGTAGAGTAGTTGGGAAGAAGAACCTCCCTTAACCTGCTGCCTACAGTCTTCTTAACGCACCCCAAGCTACCACTGCCCTTCTTGGCCACAAGGGCACATTGCTGGCTCATGGTTAAATCCTATGAACTGACCTCAGTATTCAGATGTGGTACTTTTAGGCTATGCCTTTAAAATTTTGTTACAGATTTAGAGCAGAAAAGTAGAAAAATGTAAATAAATCACTATTGGGTGTAAAAAGGAAAACCAAAGATAATTCCAAACAATTTTACTGGAGAAATATCTGCCATAAGACTGCTTGTACCAAAACACTCCGGGGGCTTCTCTTTTCTGCTCACTTTGTGCTCTGGAGGGATACTAATCTGCTTCTGCTTGACCTTGGCTTCATTGTTTTGGTGAAGTCTAACCAATACTTTTTCTCTGCTCCTTTCTCCCTTTAGGGTGGGAGGGGAGGGCAGAGCAGAGGGACAGCTTCCCTGGTCTTCTTGACCAGGTTGTTTTTCTTTCCCACGTTGTTTGTTAATTGTAAATACCTGTCAATATTGTAAATCCTGTATATTTTGTACATATTCATTGCATTCCATTGTAGATTGTAGTTTTGCCTGTAAATACACCTTCTATTTGCTTCCAACTGAGCTGGTCTGGGGCGGGGGGGAGATTTCAAGCCACCACAACAGTGGTGAAATGCTGCAGTGTACATCACTCAGTGAAGTACTTTTATCCCTGACTATGGATAAATTAGTGTGGTGGTGAGAGAAAGTTCAGTTCTCACACACACAGAAACCCCAGCGAACTCAGTCGGAGGAGCAAATGGAAAAGAGCTCTGTTTTACCAGCAGGATGAAATGCCAGTGAGTATACACACAATGTACAGTATTCACGTGGCCTAAAGCGGTCACAATCAGCTGCTCGCAGTAAAGACGTTCTCTTGAGGTCCATTCTTAAAAAGCAGACAGGTCACATCATTCTTACACTTGGTGAAGGACGTGATGCTATGCCATGTGTCAAGTGAGATGCAACGTCAGGATCATCTGCTCTGCCGTAGAATATCCTCTCGACACCGGGAGCTGGATTTGTTGTATTTCGGAACTTCCGCACGCTGGCTGGAGTGTTGGGCTGGAGATCAGGCAAAGCAAAACCAAGCTGTCATCAGATAGTCACAGAACATGAAGGAAGAGAAAACGTAATGCAGCCATTTGGGTGTCAGACATAGGAAGAAAATATGAAGATGTTTCAGGGCTATAATATGTGCATGCTCTGCAGATGCCGATGCTCTAAGCATAAGGTCAACACGGCCCAGCCCAAATGTATTGAAGCAGCCAGAGAAGTAGCATAAGAGCTGCTAAATTTCAACTGTGTGCTTCCATCTTTAGGATGGGTAACAGCTTCTTCAGGTATACTTCAAAAAAGTAGATGTTACCTTTTATCAACTTCAGATACTTTTATCTTGATCCACAACAATCTCACTGTCAATGAAGCAATTTCAGAAAACACTAGAATCATAGCACCACTGTCACTTTTTTTAATGGCCCATTTAGAATCATAGAATTGTTAGGGTTGGAAGGGGCCTCAAGGATCATCTAGTTCCAAGGGCCCTGCCATGGGCAGGGACACCTCACACTACATCAGGTTGCTCAGAGACACATCCAGCATGGCCTTCAAAACCTCCAGGGATGAGGCTTCTACCACTTCCCTGGACAACCTGTTCTAGTCTCTCACCACCCTCATGGGGAAGAACTTCTTCCTAACATCCAATCTGAATCCACCCACTTCTAGTTTTGCTCCATTATCCCTAGTTGTATCACTCCCTGACACCCTAAGAAGTCCCTCCCCAGCTTTCTTATAGGCCCCTTTCAGATACTGGAAGGAGACAATAAGGAGCCTTCTCCTCTCCAGACTGAACAATCCCAGTTCCCTCAGTCTTAAAGGGAGAGGGTTGTTATTTAAAGGCTCAGTTTGTATTTCTCTACCCTCTGACTCTTCAGATACATGGGAAAGGCTACTGGGAAGTACAGATCTGAGGGGCATGCCTTGATAAAGGAGGATTGCCACCATAATTCATAATAATCACTACAATTGTCTAAACCAATTCTATTTAGTCACACCTAAGCAGGCATGGTGGATTTTGTAAAACATGTAGAGAACCAGAACTGTTTTCCCTTCCTGCCAACTGTTCTTTATGATCCATCTTGACAAAAGCTAACATAAAAGATAATTTATATATGGTTATTTATATATATATATATAAAGGATGTAGAAAAAAATAAAATAACCAGTTTCACTTTTCATTTTTTTTCCCTAAGAGCCTCTCTCAAAGGACAGCAATTAATGGGAAAACATTGCCAAAAAAATTTTATAAGGAGCATCTGAAAAACCCAACTCACCCTGGGGAAAACCTCAGTGAGGCAACTTGCAGCTGTATCACCAGTGGGAAGCAACTTTCCAGCCTAAACAATGCAACCAGAAAACAAGGCATAACCAAACCTTTTGTTGGACCTGACACCTTACAGGAAATGTTGCTCAGTGTCTCTGTTAAATTTAAATAAATAAATAAATAGAATTTTTAAAAAAAAAAAAAATTTTTTTCTTTAAATATGAAAAACCCTATTTTTTTTAATGGGGGGGAGAAGGGTGAAAGCCACAAGGATTTTGGGAGGGCAGAGGTCCAGCGGCGAGATGCACCCCCCTGCCTGCCCCACACTTCGAGTCTCCTCCAGCCTTTTCCCTCTGCCCAGAGCGAGACTCCGGCCCCAGACAGGCGCAGAGCACGGAAGAGTGTTTCCGTGGTAACGGTGGGGACCCCTTCGGCAAGGCACTCACGGCCAATAGCTCGGGAAACCTGTCTGAGAACTTCCCCTCATAGACCGGTCGCAGCTGCCCGGCCATAGCGACAGCTCCTCCCCGGCGACCCGTTACCGCGCTCGCTTGGTAACCGCGGCGGGCGGTGCCACCGCGCCCCCTGCAGGCAGCGGCGGAAGTTCTCAGGTGGGGCAGGCGGGGCAGGCGGGGCAGGCGGGGCAGGCGGGGCAGGCGGGGCGGCTGCTCTCGCAGCCCTTCCACCCCCAGCACGGCCCGTCCACACCCCCCCAGCCCTCCCACCATCTCCCTCGCACCCAGCCCTGCCGTCCACCCCCCTCTCAGCCTTCCCATCATCTCCCTCGCACCCAGCACCGCCCGCCCACCTTCCTCATTTCCCTCCCATAACCTCCCTCGTACCCAGCACCGGTTGTCCCCCCCCTTCAGCCCTTCCACCATCTCCCTTGCACCTGCTAGAGAAAGCCAGGAAAAAGATTTCGTCAGGCTATTTCATAACCGTCATGATCTTAGCAAATAATTAAGGTTCAGCTGAAGAGGTAGCACGTTTCCTAGAGCAATTATTAAAGTCCTTGAAAATGCACCAGCTTTTGCACTAGTGGTTTGAGTTCTCTTTGGGTTGAAAGAAGGACTTACACAGTCAAAAGTTTTATCAAACTTTAAATCTTTATTGATTATTCTAATGCAAAATGGAGCCCCTTTCACAAATGCTGTCACACATATAAACACATTAATAAAATCTTTCAACTGAGATGGTTCCTCTAAAGGACACTGCAACTTCCATCTACACGACAGCACAGAGGCAGCTGAAAGAAGCCTGTCAGCACCACCCATGTATCAGGACACATGGATACTCTTACTGTTTGTCTTTAATGTGTCAACACATACCTAAACTACTTGCTTTTTAGAAATGGATGTGGATTTCTTCAGTAAAGCAACATGGTAAGACTGAACAAGTTTCACTCTGCTCAAAAGCCTCTCAGCTCTTACAAGACTTTTACTCTCAGGTGACATTTTATACTTTTCCCTTCTGAATAAAAATACCTAAACTTAATCACATCCTGCTCCACTCTCTATAGTCCTATGATGGCAAAACCAATTTTAGATAAAAATACAGACCTTAATCATAATTAGTGACTGAGGGAGCTGGGGTTGTTTAGCCTGGAGAAGAGGAGGCTCAGGTGAGACCTTGTTGTCCTCTACAACTACCTCAAGGGTGATGTAGCCATGTGGGAGGTTGGTCTCTTCTCCCAGGCAACCAGCAACAGAACAAGAGAACAGTCTCGAGCTGTGCAGGGGGAAGTTTAGGCTTGATCTCAGAAAGAAGTTCTTCCCAGAAAGAGAGATTGGCCATTGGAATGGGCTGCCCAGGGAGGTGGTGGGGTCCCTGGAGGTGTTTGACTGGGTGAGGCACTTAGTGCCATGGTCTAGTTGATTACATAGAGTTGGGTGATCGGTTGGACTTGATCTTGAAGGTCTCTTCCAACCTGGTTGATTCTGATTCTGTGTGTAACAAACAAACACTACCAGCTGTTGCCATTTTATTCTTGGCTCTAAAAGTTGTTTGATAAGGATTTAAAATTAACATAGTTAAATTAAAACTGAATTCTCAAGACCCTTTCCTACAAGTAGAAGAGGAGAGGCTTGGACAACAATTATTCTGCTCCACTGGGCGGCAGGGATGCCTGACTGCCAAGGCACTGATAGTAGATGTGAATAGATCAGCAGCTAGCTTTCAGCACACATGAATGAAGCTTAACTTTCTCCAGGTAACCTATGTTATCAGCAGCCATTATCTAGCTGTGTCCATGCTGGTGCCCTTTATCAAAAGCAGGTGTGCTTTTCTGCTGGAGACATGGCTGTACCACACCACCAAATTTAGAGCATCCATGATCACTTAGGAACTAAATTCTTAACATGTTCATTTCATTTCACATTTCAGCCATACCGGCTGTGAACAAAAGTTCAGCGTGCTCCTTACAAATAAAGCAGTAATTGTTGGTAGTTTAATAATCAAATAATTGCTAACATCTTGCCTTGTGTTCATCTCCCAGGTGCAATTTCTTCCTAGTAAAGGCTAATTTGTGATTTGAACAAAACTGCAGGCATTAGAAATCAGGGATGAATTTGATCTGATTGAGAGGAGTAACTGGGTATGGATAGAGCTGTTAGAAGAGGGAAATATTTATACAGATAAAAACTAAAGTATAGTATTGCAAAAATGGTAACAACAGGGTACAACAAAATGAGACTCGAATTTTACTCTTGCATTTGTTGAATGTCTGACTATCTACCTGTGCTCCAAGTATTACTTTGCTACAATAGTGTTACTATTTTGTGCCTTGTTATTTATCTTGTTTGGGGTTGGGTTGAGTTTGTTGTGTTTTTTTTCCCCCCAGTAGGTGGCCACACTTGCTAATTGGAAAGCTTCACTCAGCACCAATTAAGTTTATTGTACCAAACATAGAAAGCCAGGACCTGGACAGAATACCTGTCTCAGCAGAAGTCTTCATCCTTCTTTGTTTTTTTCCACAGAAATGTAGGCCCCTATAAATCAGTTTGAAACCTATGAAAAATATACATGCTTCTCTCTCAGTATTTCATATCTTTTGGATGCAGATCCTAAACCTGCTGACACCAAAAGCCTGCTCTTAGAAATGCTCTCATTTGCTAGCTTCTGTGCAGAAGAGGGAGATGCCTCACTGGCTGCTTTCCACAAGAAATGCATCCAGGTGCCAGAGAATCAAGAAGACATTTTAGTATCATAGTATCATAGTATCAGTCAGGGTTGGAAGGGACCACAAGGATCATCTAGTTCCAACCCCCCTGCCATGGGCAGGGACACCCTACACTAGATCAGGCTGGACAGAGCTTCATCCAGCCTGGTCTTAAACACCTCCAGGGACAGGGCCTCAACCATCTCCCTGGATAACCCATTCCAGGGCCTCACCACTCTCATGCTGAAGAACTTCCTCCTCACATCTAGCCTGAATCTCCCCACCTCCAGCTTCATTCCATTCCCCCTAGTCCTATCATCACCTGATAGCCTGAGAAGTCCCTCCCCAGCCTTCTTGTAGGCCCCCCTCAGATACTGGAAGGCCACAATGAGGTCACCTCGGAGCCTTCTCTTCTCCAGACTGAACAGCCCCAACTCCTTCAGTCTGTCCTCACAGGAGAGGTGCTCCAGCCCTCTGATCATCCTCATGGCCCTCCTCTGGACACCTTCCAGCACGATTTTCATCTGCAGGAGCTGCTTCTATTACAAATCACTACTGCCCATTGGAATGGGCTGCCCGGGGAGGTGGTGGAGTCATCGTCATTGGAGGTGTTTTAGGAGGAGACTTGATGGGGTGCTTGGTGCCATGGTTTAGTTGATTAGATAGTGTTGGATGATGGCTTGGACACGATGATCTTGAAGGTCTCTTCCAACCTGGTCTATTCTATTCTATTCTATTCTATTCTATTCTATTCTATGCTATGCTATGCTACGCTATGCTATGCTACTCTATAGAATAAATGGATACTGTAGAAAACTGGGTAGTGAAAAAGTAGAGAAGAGTAATTCTCTTTCACCTCCTATATAAGAAAAACCCAAAGAACACACACACATGAAACCCACACCAAAACCACCCCTACTATTATGCTGTCAAAACTGCATCCATATTTTCACCTTTATGAAGGAAAAAAAAGGCAATATTCTTAAAAATGTGAATCTTGATTGCCACTGAAATGAAACTAAATTAGAGGTAGTGAATTTGAAAAGCTTTTCCCTTCATATAAACTGCATTAGAAGCAGATAGAATGTAGCCCAGTAACAGCCAGGTTAGGTGGATGCACAATATGAGAAAGTGTAGTTTTACCTCTGTTTTCCAGGTGCTCTCCTAACTCCACTGTGCAAACAGAAAACATGAGTTCAAAGCTCCATATAGATGTGTCCAATGAAACAGCTGCCCCCCCCCCCTATAATTCTGCTCATTTCAGGAATCATATTCATCCTTTCTTACACTGAAAGTTAGTTTCACAGTTTCAGTCAGGGTTGGAAGGGACCACAAGGATCACCTAGTTCCAACCCCCCTGCCATGGGCAGGGACACCCCACATTAGATCAGGCTGGTCAGAGCCTCATCCAGCCTGGGCTTAAACACTTCCAGGGATGGGGCCTCAACCACCTCCTTGGATAACCCATTCCAGGCAGGATTTTACATTTTAAAGATAAGCTGATCAATTAACAAAAAAAAATTTAACTGAATTCTATTTTATTTAAAAAAAATCAGAATTTTATTGACTTTATTGACCGCTGATGTTAGAAAAATAATCAGACCTCCAGAGAAATTTGTTGTGGAAGAAGTTGAACAAAATATTCCTTTGCACATCAGGACTTTTTCACTTACAGCACTTGTCATTTGAAAGGTACCACTATTAGCTGACATCCAGTTCCCACAATGTAGTGCCTTTTTCTGTCTTGTTCAGGCTGGAACTGAGGAACAGAAACTGCCTAAACCCTTGCATTTCACTTTCCTTATGAAGCACAAAACATAGTTTCATAGTTTCATAGTTTCAGTCAGGGTTGGAAGGGACCACAAGGATCATCTAGTTCCAACCCCCCTGCCATGGCAGGGACACCCCACACTAGATCAGGCTGGCCAGAGCCTCATCCAGCCTGGGCTTAAACACTTCCAGGGACAGGGCCTCAACCACCTCCCTGGACAACCCATTCCAGGGCTTCACCACTCTCATGGTGAACAACTTCCTCTTCACATCTAGCCTGAATCTCCCCACCTCCAGCTTCATTCCATTCCCCCTAGTCCTATCACTACCTGATAGCCTGAAAAGTCCCTCCCCAGCCTTCTTGTTCCCCAGCCTCCATGTTCAGTGGCCCAGTTCTCTTTCAGGCTATGGTGCTGGCATAGATGGCAGTCAAAGCACTAATTTTGAGAATTCCTGAAGGCCAGAGAATCTTATATAAAAATCCTACAAACTGTGTGAAACTCCAGAAGGACATTAGCCACACTTTGCTGTTGTTATTGCCTGATTACTTTCGTGATTTTTATCAACTCATTTATGAATAGAAAAATCATTGCTTTCTATGTGCCAAACACATAGGTTGGACTCGATGATCTTTGAGGTCTCTTCCAACCTTGGCGATACTGTGATACTGTGATACATTGTATATGGTATATGAACCACAGAATTGTTAGGGTTGGAAGAGACCTCAAGGATCATGCAGTTCCAACCCCCCTGCCATGGGCAGGGATACCTCACACTACATCAGGTTGCTCACAGCCACATCCAGCTTGGCTTTAAAAACCTCCAGGGATGAGGCTTCTACCACCTCCCTGGGCAACCTGTTCCAACGTCTTCCCTCATGGGGAAGAATGTCTTCCTAATCTGACATGACCAAACCAGTTAATGATGTACAGAGAAAAACTTACACAAGCAGAGACAGAAGACAGAAAAAAGGATATTATAGCAGATGGACATATGAAAAAAAACCACAATTGGGAAGTTCAAACACAATAAAGAGATTCTGCATAACCTCTGAAGCCAACATCCATTTATTACTACACACCTAGAGTCATATTTCAACATAAGAAGACTGAGCAGAGTGTATTATTAAACTCTGCAGAGAAATGCTGAAATAGAAATCCATCTGCTGAGATCATGACCTACTAACTTTGTTTTGTTTTGTTTTGCTGTCTTACCATCATCTAACACAGTTTCACTTTTGGTATTGGACATATGACCTGAGATGACATAAAATATGAAAATATGAACACTGGAAGGGCTCTGGGTGGTTTCAGAGCTTTGCTTAAACAGAAGTCTGTCCAGAGTACAACAGAAGAAACTCATGTTCACCACTAACATTCAGAGACCCAAAATAGTGTAACTGGGAATTCAGTCATTTCATTACTGCCATAGTTTCCTGCCTCTATTTCACACATTCACAGTGAGTCTTTGCTGTTTGCTAACCCCATACGTTGGTGTCAGCCAGCTCTGAACAACTGGGGAGTCACACAGAGCTAGAGAGACTCACTATGTTTCTGTGTTGCAGTCAGAAGTTAGCTAGCCTGTAGGAACCTCATGCACATAACATGGCCTTTCCAGCAGCACACACAGCATCACAGCTTGAATGTTGTAGGATCCGAGTCTCAGAGGGCATTCATCACATAATCCATAATAGGTACTGCCTATGACACACGAGATCTGCGTTCCTGCTAGCAGTTTCAGCCAAGTGGCCTACTGCAACAGATCTTATGTCTGATCAAAGGACTTTGAAGAGAAAAAATAATCTCTCCTGAAAATAAAACATTCACAGGCTCACAGGGTATTAGAGGTTGGAAGGGACCTCTGGAGATCATCGAGTCCAAACCCCTGCCAAAGCAGGATCATAGAATCTAGCACAGGTCACACAGGAATACACCCAGATGGGGCTTGAAAGTCTCTGGAGGAGACTCCACAACCTCTCTGGGCAGCCTGTTCCAGTGCTCCATGCCCCTCACAGTGAAGTTCCTCCTCACGCTGAGGTGGAACCTCCCATGCTATAGTTTATATCCATTCAGCCTTGAACTTCAGATATACTTGCTATTCCAAAAGATTATTCTCACCTTATAAAGTTGTATTCATATTAGTAGTATAGACTATCTGAATGTTACAGTTCTGTTCTGAACATTGCTGCATTATGTTTTGTGCTTTCTCTCATTCTTCTTGTGTAAACTGAGCGTGTGGTTTCCCATTACACCTCACCAAAGCTTACTGCCAAGTGGTTCTTGGCTCTGTCTTCTCTGAACTCATACTCCTTTACCCTCACCTGCACCAGATGTAGTCAGCCTGCAGCCACAGGTGAGTCAGTCAGCTGAGCCACTACAAAACTATGTCTTTTGGTGAGTATTTTTTACATGAGATTAGTGGTTGATCCAACTCACTCTGCAGCTGCAGCGTATGGCAACTTACTCAGGAGGTGTAAGCTTGTAGGTAAAAACAGAAAGGGACTAGGATCATACTTCCATCAGTGGCTCTCCATCTGAACAGAACAGATGTAACAGGAAATGCCATGTAAAACACAGGCCTTTAATCCTGAACTTCAACTGAAGTTCAAGTCATTCTACAGACTCACAGTGTAACATTTTCAATTTCTTTTCACCCCGAACTGTTCATCTGTGCACTTGGTCTGGCAGGGATGGTATTAATTTACATTTACAGCCGTCTGTGTCATGCTGTGTTTGGTATTTGTTACTACAACAGTGTGGACCCAAATACTTCAGCTACTGCTGCACAGTGCTTGCACAGGGTCAAGGCTTTCTCTTTTTTCCCCACTTTGGCCCTGCCCAGCAGGTGGGCAAAAAACTTGGAAGGGGTACACAGCCAGGACAGCTGAACTGATCACAGGAGTATTCCATATCACACAGCATCATGCTCAGCAGCAAAAATTTGTTGTATAGAAACAAGGTGGCTGCTGCCTGGAAGCTGGTTGAATATTGGACTGGTTTGGAAGGTGGTGAGTGATTTCCATCATATTGCCTTTCCCTCCTCCTCTTTTCTTCATCTATCAATTGCCTTTATCTGAATCACAAGTTTTCTTGCCTTTGTTCTTCTTACTCTAGTCTCTGTTCTGCTGCAGGGAGGTTGAATGCACAAGCAAGCAAGCAGCTGCCAGGTTGATTAGATGGACATGTATGGACATATATGCTTATAACACACAGTGTAAAACACCTGTTTACCAGCATGATGATGTTTTGCTCAGCGAATCTTTCAACCCAGTTGAACATAGTGCAACCAGTCAGAGGGTTGTGGCAAATAAGCAGTGTGTTACAGCAGGATTACTCCATGGAAAGGGCAACTCCTACAAATATTCTAAAAGGCAGTTTTTACAGTAAACTTCAGCAAATTCACAGCTCAAGAAACTTGCACACTTTCAAGTGTGTTTCTCTGGAGCTAGGCTGGTGTTCCACACCACTGGCAGTGGTGTAGAAGTAGCAGTCTTTTTCGCTTTTTTGAAGTTTTGCCTTACAACAAGTATTCATCTTAGCAATTAACTTTTACTTGTAAAGCAGAACAGTGAATTATTGCCCTGAGACCAATCTGCTAACAGTGGAAAAGTACATGTAAAAGAACTGACAAAGATGACAAAGAGCAGTTTAATTTTATTCACACCAGATGTTAAAGGGACCTTCAGAGATCATCGAGTCCAACCCCCCCCCGCCAGAGCAGGACCATAGAATCAAGCACAGGTCATACAGGAACACACCCAGATGGGCCTTGAAAGTCCCCAGAGGAGACCCCACACCCTCTCTGGGGAGCCTGCTCCAGTGCTCTGTGACCCTCACAGTGAAGAAGTTCCTCCTCACCATTCATTTCAGTAATTTTTAAAGTATTGACATGTCTGTGCTGGGGAAGGAAAGAAAGGACCAAAACAGGGGAAGCACAACAGCAGACAGCTATGATTTGTTGATTTCTCTCATTCTACAAGGCCACTTGCTATTACATATTAAAAGTAGTGAGATATTTCTGAAGCAGCATAAAAGAGTGGAGATAATTTTAAAAAAAATAAAGGCTGTGACATGATTAATTATTCCTTTCCTTCTATTCTCAGCATATTTCTAAAGCAGCAACAACAACAGGAAAAGCAGGACAGCTAACACTTCAGTCATATAATTAATGAATGGCACAATGGAGTCTCAGCTGTTGTGTAACGCTGGCCATAGGCTTTCCCTAACAATTTTTGCTTCAGTTAAATACATGTGGCAAAGATATTTTGAGAGGAGAGCAACATCAACTCTTGATTCAGTATTTCCAGCGAGTTTCTAAGCAATCACTGTACCAATGATTAAACATTAATAAACTTGTTAGACGTGAATTTATATTAATTAAATAATTACATTCCCATTTGTCTTTCAGATTTGGAAACCAGTTCTTTTAAAGAATTAAAGCAAGCTTTTTCCATGTGCGTGACACCCAGCTCCCATGCCCAGCTCCCCAGGCTGCACTGCACCCACCATCCCTAGAGGACAGGTACGGAAGACGCTCGCTCGCTCTCTCCCAGAGACTCTTTTCCTCGGCGTTGAGCACAAGCAGAAGGCATGGGACACCCTGGGATCAGTCGGACCAAACTCCCACACTGCTGACAGACCGACTCGTCACCTCTCAGGACTTACCCAGCTACAACTCAGGCAGCGAAGCTAGGCGGGGACGGGCGAAACACCCCTCCCGAAGGCGGGCGGGGGGCCAGGTAGAGAGGTCCGTCCGGCCTCGTGCCTGCGTGGGCTGGCACATGGAGACAGTGAGCAGGGAGCGGGGGGTACGGAGGGGGATCCAGCCCTCCGCGTTGCCATGGTGAGGGCCGAGCGGAGGAGAAAAGAAAACAAAAGGACTGGAAAAGGTGGGAAAGAAAGGGCGTCACGTGACGGGAGGGCGCACCGGAAGCGCATGCCGCGTGCGGGCTGTGACGTGGCGGCGGCGGAAGTACGTGTGTGTGTGTTTTGGTCAGGGCCGCGGCGGCGGAAGTCAGCAGCGGGCTGGGTGAGGCACGGCTGCGCCCCCGCCCCTCGCCCCCACCCCTCTCCCGCGCCCCGCCGAGGAGCCGCCTCCCCTCTTCCCCCTCCTCCAACCCACCGTGCCCCGATTCACCCGCTAGCCCCGCCGGACGGACAGACGTGGCTGCGCCGCCTCTAGGCTTCCCCCGGCTCGGCTTCCTCTCCTGCACGGGCGGCCGCCGCGGCCTGGCCAGGTGAGGAGGTAGGCGGTGGCGAGGCGGAGGGCCGTGCTCGCGAGGGGCCCTGATGGGGAGCGGGGAAAGCGGGTAGAGTGTCTGTTGTTCGGGCTCCTGCTGGCTGCCGCCCCTCAGGTACCGTCGGCAGGCCCTGCGGAAATGCTGGGCCTTGGTGTGGGCTGCCGAGGTGGGCAGCCCAGCGTACGAGGAGGAGAGGCTGGTCTCTCCCTTCCTGTCTCAAAATGGCGCCCCCGATTTTCCCACTTCCCCTTATTCCCGTGCCTGGGAGGGAGCCGCGGGGGAGGGGAGGTGGTGGCGGTGGGGGTAAGAGGGGCCGCGTCGAGGAGAGAGCGGGGATCCTCCCCTGAGAGCGGGCTCTGTTGCAGTTGTCACTGGGTTCAGCTGCAAGGGCCAGAGTTGTTACCTTCGAGTTGCCCGTGCGATACGGAAGGAGAGGTTGGGTGATAGGGTCCTCGCTTTTCCTTTCACTTGCGGCTGGAAGAGGGACGGTGAATAAGGTGGGAAATAAAATAGCGCGTCGCTAGCCGAGGGATAACGACAGGCCTAGTATGGTGAGTATGCTATACATAAAACTTAATTTGGAACTGGGTATAAAGGTAGAGTAAGGTGGAGGGACAAATCAATGTGCTCATGTTTTAGGAGAGCTGACTTGTATAAGAACGATCAAAATGTTCCGAACAATAGGGCCATGAAAGGCTGTTCTTTCGTCGTTTTCCATGATTCTTTTTTTCTCCCTACTACTTTATATCTCTTTCAGAGCCTGGGGATAGAAGAGAGAGGCTGAACAACTAACTAAGCAGCTGAAAATGAGTTTCTTCCCCTTAATATTCAGACCAAGTAAAAAGCATGGCACCTCTGTTTTATCTAATTTGGTAGTTGCAGGCAATCTGGATTGCTTCTATGTATTGTTATTGTGCAATGACAAATGCCAGGAAAAGACAGATGTTGACTGAAGTGAGATGGCCAGAGACAACCATAGTGCATTCATCATTACTTACATTTCCTATATGATAAACTAGTTTATTTGAAAACAATTAGTGCTGTGTGTCATTCATATGAGCTTATGAGATGGCTATTAGCTTTAATTGGAAGCCTGTGATTTTTTTGCAGTGATTGTGTTGATTCACTTCTCTAACTTACTGTCTCATTATGTTTCAATATAAACTGGCTTATGTGCCATGAGTATTTTGATACCTGTGCATGTTGCTGCCTTGAACACTGCAGTAAAATGCTACACAAATCCTGCCAAATCTAGAGGGAATAACAAAAACTTGGTTAGTAGGAGTGCCTAATAAAAGGAGTGCCTTTTTAAAATCTTCAAGATGGTCCAGTATAAACAAATTGACAGTGAATGATGGTGCAGCCTCAGCATTGTATGCTCCATCTCCAAGTGTGAAAATGTTAGAAATTACTACAATAGTGAGTGTGTTTGTGGTAAGAAACACTATCATTTACTCTGAAATACAAAAGTGGCAGGATGTCCCAGTTTTTGATTTATCATGATTTTTTTGTTGTTGTTTTGGTGGTCTTTCTATTTGATAAAGCACTTGACCACATTTGTGGTAGGAACAGTGTTAGCTGTCTTAATCTCTTCAGTAGGCTGGCTTTTGCCATTGGTGTTATTTTGGTACTTCTGTATGAACTTCCATGTAGTTTAAGATAGGCACTGCTCAGAATGCTCATAGGACTGAATTACTCCATTAAGTTGTGAGTTTGTAGGTATTGGTTAGGACTGTTGGTGTTGTACTTAAACGTAATAGAAGGTGTGGTGATCTATTAAAATACTTATGAGTGGGTTTTGTAAATAAAACTCTTGAAGTAAATGTTCAGAACTGTCTCAAAAGTGATATGTCCAAAATGGCTCAAATTTGCAGAGTGAGTGTAGGGTACTGAATTTAGTATTCCTTTCTGTTGTGGTGCTTTTTTGTTCTCAAGGCTTGTATTTTATAGGTAACTTAAGGAGCTGGAAAATGAATGGGACCTGAAGCTTTGAGTGTGTGTGGGGTCTGTAGCATAGGAATCTACTTTTAAATCCTTGTGAGGTGCTATGTTGAGCACACAAGTGTGAAAAGAACAAGCTAAAAACATTCTGCAATGGCAATGTCAAATGGTAGTACCACTCCTTAGGCCAAGTGCCTGGTGCTGCACTTCGGTCACAACCCCATGAATGCTTTTGGCTTGGAGCAGAGTGACTGAAACTGTAGGGTGGAAAAGGACCTTGGTTGACCCTGAACATGAGCCAGCAGTGTTCTCAGGTGGTCATGAAGGCCAACAGTATCCTGGCCTGTATTAGGAATAGTGTGACAAGCAGGACCAGAGAGTGATTGTGCTCCTGTACAAGGTGAAACCACACCTCGACTGCGGTGCTCAGTTTTGGGCCCCTCTCAGTAAGAAGGACATTGAGCTGGTAGAGCATGTCCTGAGAAAGGCAATAAAGCTGGTGAAGGGTCTGGAGAACACGTCTTGGGAGGAGTGATTGAGGGAACTGAGATTGCTTGGCCTGGAGAAAAGGAGGCTGAGGGGAGACCCTGTTGCTCTCTACAACTACTTGAAAGGAGGTTATTGTGAGATGGGTGTTGGTCTCCTCTCCATGGTATCAAGTCACAGAACAGGAGGAAATGGCCTCAGAGTGTGCCAGGGGATGTTTATGTTGGATATTAAGAAAAATTTCATTACTGAAAGAGTGGTCAGGCATTGGAACAGGCTCCCCAGGGAGGTGGTGGTGTCCCTGTCCCTGGAGTTGTTCAAAAACCACATAGATAGGGCACTTCAGGGTGTGCTTTAATGACCATGGTGATGTTAGGCTGATGGTTGGCCTTGGTCTTAGAGGTCTTTTCCAAACAAAACAATTCTAGGATTCTTTTCAGAAAGAAGAAAACCTTTCCTCATTTTTTAATGCCAGCATACTGACTTGTTGCAAACTTACTGAATAGTTTAAATGTAATTTGAAACTTCAATATTTTATTTACATGCACACTTACACTAGATGTGAGCGACTTACTCAATGTATGAAATCATTTGTATGTTCTCTCTCAGGTTTTTTTTATCCTGAGCTGTTAAAAAGTAAAGTATGATTGTAGTAGGCTTTTCTACTAAGTTACTAAATCTTCTGATGTGGCTGTTGAATGAATGATGTTTGCAGTAGATTTCTGGAACTTGATGGCCCTCCTCTTAGGTAGTGTGGTCTCTGTCAGCTAGACAGCTGCTTAGTTTCCTACATAGTATTTGAATGTCAAGAATGGTTTCTGGTGAGGGGGAGTATGTTATAAAGCTGTAAACTTTGAAGTTCTGTGATCAACTACAGCTTCCATAGCTTGGTCACCTATAGACACTGAGTTGGCTATTTTTCTTGACAACCTCTTTCAGCTTTGCTTTCTGAAGGAGTTTTGCAAGAGGTAGTAATTCATATCTTGTAAGTGATACCAATCTGAGCAGCTGAAATCTGTGAAAGGCCCATTGAAACAAGGAGATAGGAGTTAAATCAGTCGTGTCTATTTTTCTGTCATACCTCCTTTTGCTCTCACTATAGGAAACAGCAAGCAAAAAAAAATAGTTACAAGGACTCACCAGTGTAGCAGGTTGATTTTTCTTCACTGTGCTTCTTCTGGAAGTCACTTGCTCAAAATTTCTAACTTGCATAGTCGTTGGATGTAGTCCTTATGTCTTTATTAATGCTCCAGAGTCTAGGAAAAACATGGAATGAATTAATATTAAAAGGATTTTAAATTATTTCATGGTTATTCAAATGCACTAGAGTGCTGCAGCAAATGGACATACTTCATTTTAAACCAGAAATAATTTAATTGTCTTTATCACTTTTTCAAGAGAAAGGATAAACAAATGGCTGCCAGTATTCTGAGCTACCTGTACTTTGGCTGTGCCTTGCTCCTTACTTTCTTGTAGTCCAGTTAGGGAGAGATTAACTGTTGTCGCTGCATTTTTATCCAAGTTGCTCCAGGACTTCTGAAGTATATCTCAGCAGCACATGATACAGGGGGAAAAAGACTTGCCTGAGAACCGATATACACCAGCTGTGCATCAGCTGTAAGAACGGGAGGTGTGGTGTATTTAAAATAACTGGATCTGTTCCTGTATTCAGAAATACTCAAAGTTAACGAGTAAGAGTGCAAGCATTTAATTGCAGGGGAGTTCAGAACGGTGGTGGGGCATGCAGAGGCTTTTGCTTCATAGAAACGGGGAAGTGTACTACAGGCAGAGAATGTGTTTGCAAGAACATAACACTGAAGTGTGGTAGTTTAGGCTGGGTGCTTCCAGGAGTGCCACATAAGCTACACCTCTGGTGTCCTGAGTGTCCAACCCAGAAGGTGGACACAGGAAACAGCCTATTTCTACCTATAAATCCTGCACCCTGTAAATCCAACTGCAGTCATTCTCTTCCTCTTTCTTCCCTCGCTGCTCCCTTGGGAGATGCTCCCTATCGGGTAATGGTGGGGGAATATCTCAAGGTCTCTTAGGCCTGGCTAGGCCTAATGCCAGGAGGAGAAGGGGAGGGGGCAGGGCAGGCAGTCTCGGACCTGGCCAGCCTGAGACTAGCCTAACAGTGGGGGGGAAGAAAGAGCCCTGGGGGTTTTGGATATACCCTCAGGTGGGAAGAAGGGAAGTGTTGGGGACTTTTGGGTGTGCTGGAAGGGTCTCTGTATGCTTTGGGGTATCTTTGCCACTATGCTTTGTAGCTTCTGTAAAACACTTAATGTTTTTCCATTTAAACTTTCCATCACTTTTGCAATCCATTTGTGTGAGTGTCATTCTTTTACCCCTCTAAGGGGCAACAGAGGATCTGTCTGGCCTCAAACCAGGACACTAAAGTTTGATACAAATGTTGATTTAAGGATATTACAACAAACAGGACACAAGCTCAGGCTAGACAAGGATGACTGCAGGATTGGAATATCCTACCTGGGACAAGCTAAATTATTTTGAGAAGTGTAGGAAACAGCAGCATGGAGTGGAGGCTGGAGCTCTGCTAGAGTGTTAGCACCTTCCAGAAAAAAATCTTCAAGACTTGGGTTGAGTTTACAGAAGGGGTGTTAAGGAGGAGACTGAATGCTAAAGTGCCTGATACATGTGCTAAATGGTTTAAATGGGAGGATGGCTGAAGACTATTCCTTGCTTTACAAACAAGTAGTAGTTTGAAAGTGGTGGCTTTGCTTAGCTTTTAGCAACATATGCATTAAAGCCATTTTCTAGATTAGGACAAGGTGCTATGAATTGACATTCTAGGGAAACTGTATGCCCACAGAGTATGCATAATTCAAGTAAATAATCATCTGGAGTAGGACAAAGTTGCCAGCTGGTTTGTGATTTTCTTTCTTTGGTTGAGTTTTTTTAGCATGAATACAAAAGCAGATGGCTCTCTGAGAGGTGAATGACCATCACTTAGTTGTATTTCCTGTGGGCTCCCTTGGAATTTTGTTTTGGGAACTGGGAGGAGAGAGAATCCAGAAAATTAATATGCCAGCAATGTCTATCTGTAAAGATTTAATCTCTCCTGTTAATCATGTAAAAGCATAAATCTTAGGCTCAAAAGGGATACCAGCAGAATCTAGAGTCTTCCCTCTCCATGTAAATCTATGATTTTTTTTTCCTAAGAGTTTTAAAGAAGAGTAGGTAGAATAGGAATATATATTCTTCATATTTGTTTTTAACAAAGATCTCTGTGGTGAATATTGATATGCTAGGATGTGTTAGTATTGGAAATAGCAATTCATCATCATATCATTGTTCTGTGGTGGTTTGCAGAAAGCAATCTTACCAGTCAAGACAATCCATTTTCTACCTATGGAAGGCTTTGTATTTTTGCTTCTCAAACTACAGGTGTTATCTAGAGAAGATGTTAATGATTTACAAATGTACACATTTGTACAGATATACTCATCTGTACTTTTAAGGAAGTTGCATTTGATATACATGATCCAAGTGAATTGATGAAGTATACTTGCAAAGAGCTTGATGTGACTGAGTTTTCTCGATTGTAACATTGATCAGTGGGGCTGACCTTGAAACACTGCTTAGCAATAGCAGAAGTATGGCAAACCAGTATTATTTCTTGTCATTTTATGTTTTGCCAAGAATGTGAAAATCTGAATCCGTTGTGTTACATTTGAGTCTTGATAGGTTAAGAAATACGAGCTGGAAGTCCAGAGAAGGGCCATGAGGATGATCAGAGGGCTGGAGCTCCTCTGCTGTGGAGACAGACTGAGAGAGTTGGGATTGTTCATTCTGGAGAAGAGAAGGCTCCAAGGAGACCTTATTGTGGCCTTCCAGTATCTGAAGGGGGCTGCAAGAAAGTTGGGGAGAGACTTTTTAGGGTGTCAGGGAGTGATAGGACTAGGGGGAATGGAGCAAAACTAGAAGTGGTTAGATTCAGATCAGATGTTAGGAAGCTCTTCCCCATGAGGGTGGTGAGACACTGGAACAGGTTGCTCAGGGAGGTGGTAGAAGCCTTCTTCCCTGGAGGTTTTGAAGGCCAGGCTGGATGTGTCTCTGAGCAACCTGGTGTAGTGTGAGGTGTCCCTGCCCATGGCAGGGGGGTTGGAACTGGATGATCCTTGAGGTCCCTTCCAACCCTAACAATTCTATGATTCTAAGTCTTGCAAGAAGAAACATAATTGGTTTTTAATGTCCTAATTTGAAGCTTTAACTAGGTATTAAAGAATGTGACTTGTTCACTTGTCATAGATTCTTTTTTTCTATATTTGACATCTTGACAGTGACGATAAAAATACCCTGGGGTATTGAGTATTGGATAAGTTATGTGTAAGGCATATTGCTTTGGTGAATTGGATTTTTCTTACTTGCTTTGTAAATCTAATACCACCCACTGTCTTTTCATAAACAGGTTGTTACTGGCAGAAGTATTGCAGAGATCTGAATCCTGGAACTTGCTTTTGAGAGCTTGAAACAAAGGACTTCTTTCTAATTTGGACATGGCTAATCGAGGAGCAACAAGACCCAATGGGCCAAATGCTGGGAATAAAATTTGCCAGTTCAAATTAGTACTTTTAGGAGAGTCTGCAGTTGGAAAATCAAGTTTGGTGCTTCGTTTTGTAAAAGGACAGTTCCACGAGTTTCAAGAAAGTACAATTGGAGGTGAGAAAATTATCCTGTTAATCTGTTGAGTTTATATTGTCCTTGCCCTTGACAACCTTGAATGTAATGGCACTTCTGAAATGTGTGACTGGCAGCAAGGATCAGATCTGAGCCCTATGTCTCTTAATTGAGAACTATACTTTCTGAGCTAAAAGTTGTGGCTGGCAGAAAACTGTAGCAAACACCCGTGTCGAGTGGAGAAAGGAAATGAGTGCTTGAACTGCCTAGTTTTGAAAACTGGGCTTAATGGTTCATTTTGTTTGTGGGTGGCATGTGGCTGTTTTAATTGTGCTGTGTGCTTCGTGCATGAAATATGAGTTAATGAATTAATTATAAAATAATTAATGTTGAATACAAGTTAAGAACTTAGTTGGTATGAAAACAGTGCTGCATCTTCCAGAAAGTGTTTGTGTTGTCATTTATGGCTTTGCTTTTGCTTTGGGAGAGCTTTCTACATTTCTGGATATGCTTTTGTTTGTGAGTAATCACAGAATTCAGCTTGCTGGTTTTGCATTTTATGACTTCAAACAAAACAAGTGCTGGCTACTTGAATTTGAGAAAAATCTTTTTAGCCGTGAACAGATTTTTATCCCACTCCCCACCTGCCTGGCAGGTTTCTTCTGTTGTGTATTGTATGTTGAGGTTGGTTGTGCTTTGAGCTGTTCTCCTTCAGTAAGTTTAAACTTACCCTAAAACTACCTAATGGCATGCATACTTAAAAAAAAGTATGGATTTTTATGGATTGATAAATATTCTCTAATAGACTGATCCGTGCAAGCCAGACCAGAGACTAACAGTAATATCCATGTAATTCCCTTTCAGTGGTCTGTGTGTGTCCTTGTACATGAACAGTTGTTGAAATGCAACAAAAATGAAACAAAAATAAATACAAGCTGAATTTCAGTGCATCATTTTTTTTACCCTATTTCTAGCTGCTGCATGTGTTTATTTTGTATATCTGTCAACATAAATGGAGAACTGCTTTTCTTCTCCTTTAAGACTTAGTCTTACTAATGCTTGCTTATGGCTTCATGTGTTTTATAATGGCTTTAGAGTAAGTGTTAGTAGGAAAGGTTTCTGTATTATCGCTCATAGCTCTGTGGTAACATGGGAGAGCATTCTAAAAGATTTGTAGGAATTACCTTCCCAATTTCAATGTAAGTTTTAGTTTTGAACAGAACACTTAAAATTAAGTGAAATTGTTTCATTTCAGCAACCTCCGATCCATTTAATTTCCTTCTTTGTGTTGTTTTTTCCCCTTGTTTTAGTGCCTGGGTAGAACCAGGGATAACACAAGCTCTGTTACACCATTTAAAACCTATCCAAAGGTTAACCAAGTCTTAAATTCAAGTTCAGATATCTAGAGTTTAGTGTAATCTCTCTATTGTGGCTCTTCTGTAATAAAATTGAAACAAGGAAATGCCATATGGTGCAGCTGAGACATACTAAATGTAGTAACATTGGAATTCAGGAAAAGTTCTCTAGCTTGTGGTTACCTAAGGATCACTTACTTATGAAAAAGAGAGACTTATGTGCATTGTGAAGCTGAGTTAAAACACCTAAAAGGACTCAGCTGAAGGCAGACGTGTTGCATGGTGGTGTTTGATAACTAAACACTGCCACCTCAGACTTGCCAGTTAGTTGCTTAAGACAAAAGTATGGTTGTTAAGGATAAGCTTTCAGATACTTAACACAGCTTGTTTGCAGAAATTAACTGACATTTTGTGGTGGTTGAATGTTCTTTTTGATAAAAAGAGGAGGATGTCATAGCATAAAACACGTGCTTTGTTTCTCTTTCTGAAGACATCTTTTCATTTATAGAGTGTAAGTACGTTCTTCCTTTGAAGAGAATAATGCCTGTAAGAACTTCAAATTCCACTTGTTTTAATGTCTTCTGTCTATCTTTCATAAATACAATATTGAGCTGGTTGTCAGAAGGAAGCCCTTAGTCTGATGGAGAATGTATGGTGGGCTTTTTTCATTTTGATTCTGGGCTGGTTAAGGGGCCACCAGGAGGAGCTTGTTCTGCCAGTGGTTGCATATTCAGCATTTAGAGAGCTTTATGGTCATTGAACATTGAAACATCAAAGCCTTTACCTTCTCCAGCCTGCCTGCTCCTCTGTGATGGATGCTAATATCCTGAAGCAGGAACACCTGACCAGTTAACTAGTCAGCTTCTTGATGGTAGCTAGTGTCCTTTATAAAGCACAATTGACTTGCTGTTGGCTTACTGTAATAAGTGAAGTTGAAAGTTGCAGCAGTTTTGGAATGATTCATAGGCTATAATTTCTTGGAGTATGTGGAACATAGGAACATCTAAAGTAAGCAAGGGCTATGGCTCAGTACCTCTTCAGACATTCGATTTAAATAGACCAAAATCTGTGAATATGCTTAGTGGTGAGAGTCCCTAGTTCAGCCAACTAGGGAGGCTTCCCTTAGCATTTCATCCAGTAGAAGGCCTAAAAATATTTGTTTTGTGTAAGGAGGAAGGTAATTCCAGTCCATAGTATTTCACTAAATTGTCTGTCATGTCTGGAGAAATGCCCCCAAGCATCTATGCTGGATTGCTCGAACTTTGATCTAAATCCTTGGAATTGTTCATTTTCTGCTATCTACGTGCTGGGTAAATAATGTGACCATAAAGCAGGTAAACAAGATAGCTTGTCAGACCACTGTAATAGTTCTGGGGCTGTTTTTAAACTTCAAAAGCTGAAGTAGAGCAGATGGCTGAGTTAAAGCTCTCAAAGGGTTAAGAGAATCCAGTAGACAGAAATCTTGCTTGTATGTTTTTCTTTTCCCCCTCAAGAAATTCATGATATTCCAGCTTAGTTTTGTAATATGGCTACTTAGTTCCCTATTTCCCTTGTGTACCTTAATATGAATGAACAATCTTCACTAGGAGTAATTATTTGAAGACTTGTGATCAGTTGCTTACGGTTTTATGCAATTAAAAGACTATTATTTGTGGAAATGGATGCAAGTTTTCTTGAGGCTGTTTGAAATTATGTGGAAATTACTTCTTGAGATCACTTGCAAAATGAAAAATACTGTTGCTTGAAGAGCAAGATACTTCTGAGATGTGATTCTTCCTTCTATACCGATTAGCTAAGGTAGAGCTTTCAGAAGCTGAAAATCATGGCTTTGGGATACTTACTCAAGCAATGCACATACTGTAAATATCAGAACTGTTGAATTATAGCATGATGGGATGCTATAATTGGTACTCTATAGCCTGTCAAAGCAGGAAGAAATGGATCTAGGAGATTTAAGAGAAGGCCTGTGGTTGCTCAGATTCACCATTAGGCAAACAAAAAAATTCTTTACAGTTATTGCCTTCTGCCTTTAAACTGATGGAAGGCTGGTGGCTTAAATAACTGTTCTGTGTTGATCGGCTACTGTCTCTCAACTAATGCTTACTACAAACCTGCTGTATTTTAATAACAGGCTTGAATTGTTTGAGGAAATAATTTTCATCTCCATGAAGATAATGTTTGTGAGAGTCCATAGACATAAGCACCTGTGTCTTTTTTGTAGCTGCTTTTCTAACCCAGACTGTATGTCTCGACGATACAACGGTAAAGTTTGAGATTTGGGATACAGCTGGGCAGGAACGGTACCACAGTTTAGCACCCATGTACTACAGAGGAGCACAAGCAGCTATAGTGGTATACGACATCACAAACGAGGTAAGTGCTCAGGCTGCAAGGGAGATTTGCAGCTCAGCAGCCTCACCTTCGCCTGTCCTTTTCCTCGCTGACTTGTGTCAAACGATTCGTCCAGGAGAACCCTTCCAAGGTCGCTGTGGTAGTTTTAGGCTATGCCTTGAAAACTTGGTTACAGATTTCAAGCAGAAAAGTAGAAAAATGTAAATAAATCACTGCTGGATGTGAAAAAGGAAAATAAAGATAATTCCATTGGAGGGATATCTACCATAAGACCGCTTGTACCAAAATATTCTGGGGACTTCCCTTCTCTGCTCGCTTCGTTGCTCTGGAGGGGGGATAATAACCCAGTTTCTGCTTGACCTTGACTGCATTGTTTTGGTTAAGTCTAACAACTCCTTTTTCTCTGCTCCTTTCTCCCTTTTGGACAGGGGGTAGGGGGGCAGAGAGACAGCTCTCCTGGTCTCCATCCGGGGGGGTTCTCATGTTGTTTGTTAATTGTAAATATTGTAAATCCTCTATATATTGTACATATTCATTGCATTCCATTGTAGATTGTAGTTTTGCTTGTAAATACAGCTTTCATTTGCTTCCAACTGAGTTAGTCTGGCAAAGTTAATGTTGGGGGAGAAATTTCAAGCCACTGCAGTCATCTAGTCCAATCTTCCCTGCCATGGGGCAGGGACATCTTTCACTGCGTTGCTTGTTTCATGTTGGACTATGCAATGTTAAATTATATCTAAGTGTTTCTTGACAAAAGCATATTTCTAGAGGTTTGTTTATTAAAAAAAGAGAGAAAGGAAGCAAATTCTGATACAGAAGTGTTTCAAACTCACCTTTAAATCGTTTAATCAGAGTTGTCACCATATTGCTGGGGGCAGTTTATTTCTGGTGGTGAGAGACATTTCGTGTTGTGGTATAGCAGGTTACATGTGAGGGTTGGAACTATAGCACAAGCCATTGAGACCAAAGCCTAAGATTACTTAATTTCTTATTTGAATTTAGAACAGATAAGCTTCACTTGGTTTCGGTAAAGTGAAACTTCAGTATCCAAACCCTCAAAAAAACCCCAGAAACCCCATACCATAATGAAAAGTGCTCAGTAGTTAGGAAGTGTTTTGAGGTCCTTTTGATAAACTCAATTCTTCTAGAGGAAAAAATAAAATTCCTCTTTTAATCCTTCCCTCTTTCTTAACTGCATCTCTTTCTTGACTGTCTACAGAAAGATCTTCCTATCTTTACTTACTTTTGCAGCATTACCCAAACTAAGCACATTTGAGCACTTAAATAGGAATGTTTCATTTTGAAAGCTCAGTTGGCAGTTTGGAGTGTGCCTTTGGACAAAGGCAGCAGCCTTGTGTTGGCCTTTTGCCTGAAGTATAGGTAACAGACTGCTTGGGATAATAGGTGAGTACAAAAGGATGATAAAACTCAGTTGCATCATTTTGCAATCATTAACAGGAGTCCTTTGCGAGAGCGAAAAACTGGGTCAAAGAACTTCAGCGACAAGCAAGTCCTAACATTGTAATAGCTTTAGCAGGAAATAAAGCTGATCTAGCCAACAAAAGAGCTGTGGATTTCCAGGTATGTACATAATCTGTGTTGACAGAAATAGCTTCTTTTTAGTTTGTTTGTTTGGGGTGGGGGGTGGTGTTGGTTTTTTCCTGTTGTTTGTTTGGTGGTTGGTCTTTTGGTTTGGTGGGAATGTTTTTTGTGTGTGTGTTTGTTTTGTCATGCTTGGGTTTTGGTGTTTTTGTTGTTGTTTGGTTTGGTTGGTTGATTTTAGTAGAAAGCAAATAAACCAAGGAGCTTGTATGCTTAGCCTGGTTAGCTGTTACAGAGGTCATGCGTGAAATGTGAACATCAACTGAGACTAATTAAATTATAGATGCTACTGCAAAATCTATTTCTGTACAAGTGATATGTAGCTATAGACTTTTGTGTAATTAAGTTTGACTTTGAGTAATAACTAATTTATTTGCCTATCTTTAAGGCTAATTGAATTTCTGTTCTTTGATGTGACCTCTTCCTGTCTAAATTACCAGCAACTAGAGTGTAGCAGTACTTCCCATTGCAAACCATTCTCTTTGACTTGTCAGCAGGAGAATTTTGATCATTGCATGATACAAAGCTGATTGATGTGCTTAACTTCCTTAGGTTATGCTGTTGAATCTGTGGCTTTGATTGTGCTTTTCACAGCCACAATCACAGCAAAAATTGTTTGTGTTGTGGATATTCATCTGTGCTTTCACCATTACAGTTGATAGTCTAGATTTAACCAAGTTATCAGAAAGTTGCTTCCAAGGCAAATAAAACTCCCAGCAGATAGAACTATCTGTTCATGATTTGATTGAATTAAGATTGTGTTTATTAGTCATAAATCTTCTTTACAGTTTTAATATGTATTTGATGTCACTGTGTGAGTTACTGCTTTTGTAACTATAAGAGCTGGACCATGAAGGTTAGCAGTGTTGTTCTGCCAGAATTCTGCAGGTGTGGGATCTTTGTGCTGTGTGAAAGTTGCACAGAATCACAGAATGTCAGGGACTGGAAAGGACCTCAAAGGACCATCCAGTCCAACCCCGCTGCCAGACCAGGATCACCTAGAGCAGATCTCACAGGAATGCATCCAGGCAGGTCTTGAATATCTCCGGAGAGGGAGACTCCACAACCCCCCTGGGCAGCCTGTTCCAGTCTTCTGTCACCCTCACTGGGAAATAATTCTTCTTCGTGTTACCATGGAACTTCCTATGCCTCAGCTGCCACCATTGCCCCTTGTGCTGGCATTGGACATCCCTGAGCAGAGCCTGGCTCCATCCTCTTGGCACTCATCCATTACATATTTATCAACATGAATGAGGTGACCCTCAGGCTCCTCCTCTCCAAGCTAAAGAGCTCTCATCTCCCTCAGGCTCTCCACATAAAGATGTTCCACTCCCCTAATCATCTTTGTGGCTCTGCACTGGACTCTCTCTAGTAGCTCCCTTCCCTCTTGAACTTTTTGTTGAAATTTGTGGTACGTAACTGAAAATTCCTGCAGACGTGCAGTCAAAAGCTTGATGAAATTGAATTGCATAGTAGAACTGCCTTTATTTCTTAGTACAATTACAATCTTCCTATTTTTTAAAATGATCAGAGTATTGTTAAAAGATTTTTGAGCTCCTTGCAGGCTTGACAGTCAATTACAAAGCACATGTTAAATTTCTACACATTTTTTAATGTGTTCTTTCTGATACAGTTACATAGAACTTGGCAAATGTCACTTCATACAGAATGCTGCAGATGTTTTTCATCATAGGTATTAGTAGCTTGACTTTTTTGCAGATTTCCAACTGAATGCAGAGGCAGTGGATATAGACTGCAGCACAGCAGGTTCCACCTCAACGTGAGGAAGAGCTTCCTCACTGTGAGGGCTGCAGGGCACTGGAACAGGCTCCCCAGACAGGTTCTGGAGTCTCCTTCTCTGGAGACTTTCAAGGCCCATCTGGATGCATTCCTGTGCGACCTGTGCTAGATTCTATGGTCCTGCTCTGGCAGGGGGCTCGGGCTTGATGATCCCTGAAGGTCTCTTCCAAGGTCCTAACATCCTGTGATGCTGTTAGATAATTGTAAGAAGCTGGGGATTCCCAGCTGAGTTGGCTGACAGGGAAAGTCACAAAAAAATAGGAAACTTCCTATAAACTGTATTTCAAATCCAAATTCAGACTGCAATGGAGGTCGAGTGCAAGATATTTAATATTGTGCTTGTTTTAAAATGGTGAATTTGTGTCAGGATAATGAAACTGGTTTGATCCATCTGCCTCAAGGGTTGAAAGATTCAAGACAGTTCACCAACAAGGTTACCTTTTCTGTGTAATAATAGTCTTTCTGACCTTTGATTGTGTCTGAAGCTTATTTGTTCATGATGTCACAGCTAGTGTCTTTTTAATAAATATTTATTTTTGCCTGAGATTTATTATTGTTTTGCATCTGGATGCTTTCAAGATGAATAAGGATTTTTAAGATAGAATCATAAAATTATTAGGGTTGGAAGGGACCTCAAGGATCATCTAGTTCCACCCCACCCTGCCATGGCCAGGGATCCCTCACACTAGATCAGGTTACTCAGAGCCACATCCAGCTTGGCTTTAAACGCCTCCAGGGATGAGGCTTTCACCATCTCCCTGGGCAACCTATTCCAGTGTTTCACCACCCTCATGGGGGAAGAACTTCTTCCTAACATCCAATCTGAATCTACCCATTTCTAGTTTTGCTCCATTCCCCCAAGTCCCTGACTCCCTAAAAAGTCCCTCCCCGGCTTTCTGTTAGCTCCCTTCTGATACTGGAAGGCCACAATGAGGTCACCTCAGAGCCTTCTCTTCTGCAGACTGAACAGCCCCAACTCCCTCAGTCTGTCCTCAGGAGAGATGTTCCAGCCCTCCACTGTTCTCGACGTTCAGCTGCTTTATTGTATTGTAACTGTTTCATCGCTGATGGACAACACATCACAGGAATGTTTCAGCAAACTTTCCTTCAGAATGGTATAGAAATGGTTCCTTAGTAGCAATAAAAGTACAATTTGTGATGATTGCACAAGTTTTGTATTTTGTATGTAATTTAATGAAGTAATGCATGCTGATTTTAACTTTCAGGAAGCACAGGCTTATGCAGATGACAACAGCTTACTGTTCATGGAGACATCTGCCAAAACATCTATGAACGTCAATGAAATATTCATGGCAATTGGTGAGTTTATGAACAAACTGAGAATTGAAGGGAATTGTTCTCACGAGATTCATACCCTCACCATTTTCCTGCCCCAAGATATTTGGTTTTCATGTAAATTATTTCTGGCACTCAAGTTTTCTTAGGCCCTTTCCATGTTCTGAAGTCAGATAAACTTACTTGAAGCACAGTTGCACAGATCCTCTGTCAAGCACCAGAACTCTTGAAATAACTTGGAAGAACTATGCTAAGTTACTTTGGAATTCTGTCAGCAAGTTCTGTGTACCTGTTTTCATTCCATGATTAAAAACTTGTGCTGCCTCAAGTTCAAGCATATTCCACTGTTGCATGCAAAAAGACACCTTTAGGAGTCCTTTGGTTACCTATGCCTTTAGGTGTACCTTTACCCAGCTTTTCTTAAGTGTAAGATGTACTTGGCATTTGTTAATCAAATTTAGTGCAAGAATGTAAGTGGAAGAGTACAAATACTTGTGATGGTGTGTTGTTTACAGAAGGTTCCACACTGCCTTGGATAGGTATAGAACCTGGAATAATGCTACTATCTGAAATGCAAAAGTTGTGCTTAAATTCCATGTCCAAGTATAAGTAAAGAACACATCATGTGAGAAGCAAATGTACTGATATATTTTTATCCCTCTCTATCTTGGGGATTTCTGTGAAGATGCTGGTATGTAATGGCAAGTTACTGATTGCTAAGAAATTTTTGGGAATTCCATTGCCACACAAAGTTGTGTTTTGTCATTAATAAAATTTTGATAGTGGAGGAGGAGGGAGAAAATTATTTTTCAGCTAGTCACCAACCTGTTTGGTAATAACCTTAACCGCAGAGGTGGCTCTGCTACTGGGAATTTGTAATCCCAGAATCACCAAGGTTGGAAGAGGCCTCAAAGATCATCAAGTCCAACCTGTAGCGTCAAATCACCTTATTTAATCCTATTTATTTTAGACTACAGTGACTTGTATCCCATTTCTTTTTGTGAGAAACAGCACTGCTTGCAAAAGTAAATGTTGCTAAAGAGGTCATACGCTCTTTGCAAGTTACTGAAGTAGAAGGTCGATTTGTGGTGTGGTTCCAGCTTCCAGCAGATGCAAATCCAATTAAATTATCACTATAGCAAGACTTTATAACAAGTACTTGCCTCTACCGACTGGACAGATGGGCGGAGTCCAACAGGATGGCATTCAACAAATCCAAGTGCCAGGTGCTGCACTTTGGCCACAGCAACCCCATGCAGAGCTACAGGCTGGGGTCAGAGTGGCTGGAGAGCTCTCAGACAGAGAGGGACCTGGGGGTGCTGGTTGACAGCTGCCTAAACATGAGCCAGCAGTGTGCCCAGGTGGCCAAGAAGGCCAATGGCATCCTGGCC
Source organism: Colaptes auratus (assembly GCA_015227895.2). Taxonomy (NCBI): domain Eukaryota; kingdom Metazoa; phylum Chordata; class Aves; order Piciformes; family Picidae; genus Colaptes; species Colaptes auratus. The sequence continues at coordinate 39,272,915 of CM037637.1, forward strand.
TGCAGCAGGAATAGTGTGGCCAGCAGGAGCAGGGAGGTCATTCTGCCCCTGGACTCTGCATTGGTTAGGCCACACCTTGAGTCCTGTGTCCAGTTCTGGGCCCCTCAGTTTAAGAAGGACATCGAGACACTTGAACATGTCCAGAGAAGGGCAACAAGGCTGGGGAGAGGCCTTGAGCACAGCCCTGTGAGGAGAGGCTGAGGGAGCTGGGATTGTTTATCCTGGAGAAGAGGAGGCTCAGGGGAGACCTCATTGCTCTCTACAACTACCTGAAGGGTGGTTGTAGCCAGGAAGGGGTTGGCCTCTTCTCTCTAGCATCCAGCACCAGAACAAGGGGACAGTCTCAAGCTGCACCAGGGGAAGTTTAGGCTGGAGGTGAGGAGAAAGTTCTTCACTGAGAGAGTCATTTGCCATTGGAATGTGCTGCCCAGGGAGGTGGTGGAGTCACCGTCCCTGGAGGTGTTCAAGAGGGGATTGGATGTGGCACTTGGTGCCATGGTCTAGTCATGAGGTTTGTGGTGACAGGTTGGACTCGATGATCTTGGAGGTCTCTTCCAACCTTGGTGATACTGTGATATTAACTATAAATATTTGGCGGGGGGGGGGGAAAGCCCACCATTGTACAAGTAGAAAGTAATTTATCTCATAAATGTTTGAGGTAGACCTGCATTTAATGATACAGAAATGGTCAATTGCTCTATTGTGGTACAGTTTTAAATGCATTTGTTTTAAAGGTGCATTTTGTATCTTGTTGAAATAATAACAGTTCCCAAAATGGGATAGTTTGTTGGCAGTTTAAATTGCATTATCAGTATTTCTTAGCTCTGCACATTTTAAGTATACAAATGTAAATTTGAGAAATTAGAACCTGGGTATTCTGTCTGCAAGCTTGGTTGTCCCTGTGAATGGATTTTTCACATTGATGGAGAATATTAAGCTTTGTCAGTACACCTTAATAAAATCTGTGCAACAGTGGAGCATGAAAGGAAGTCTCAATTAGTGTATCCATGGCATTTGGAATGGCCACTTGCACAGCATGGATGGAGTTCTCAGGACTCTGTGTGTGTGTGTATATGGGCTTCCAAAATGGGAGAAAATGTAAAATGACAACATGGACAGAATCCAATCACAAGATACAGCTGCTTGTACATTGACAACTGTAGATCTTATCCAGAACTTCCGGTTAGAGCTGGTGTTAATTTTAGAGTTCTAGGATTCTAGGATGTGGCTATAATCCAAAATGAGTGTTCTGAAGGCTTTTTTCTGCTGGTGCTTTGGCCCTTAGGACTGTTTCAACAGCTTAGGACTGCATGGAATCTTGAGGTTTACCATAGAACAGCTGAAGTTTGAAGAGACCTCAAAAGGTCAACCTGCTCCAGCCTTTTGTGGGAGAAGAAGCCTAGATGCTTCTAGCACCCCTAAATTATCTATCACCACAGCGTACCTTGTTGATGTGTACTCTGCTGATTTTCTGGCTGTTACATGTGCATCTTAGTCCTTTTAGGAAAAGTTGTTCTTCAAAAAAATGCTGGCTAGAGTAATTAGAGTTGAAGCCTGTATCACAGTACATTAGAGTTTGGAAGGGACCTCCAAAGATCAAGTCCAACCCCCCTGCCAGAGCAGGATCACCCAGGGTAGTCCACACAGGAATGCATGCAAGATGGGGCTTGAAAGTCTCCAGAGAAGGAGACTCCACAACCTCTGTCACCCTCACTGTAAAGTTGTTTCTCGTCACGTTGAGGTGAAATCTTCTGTGTTCCAGCTTGAACCTGCTGTTTCTTGTCTTGTGCACCACTGGAAAGAGACTGGCCTCCTCCACTTGACACCCACAACAGGGGTGGTTGTTGGGTCCTGGTAACATGGGCAAGAGCCCTGTGGAAGTCCTTTTATGTAGGAAAGGGGCTAGGAGGAGCTACTGCTAAAAGGGTAATGTTTTGTCACTGTTACGCAGGAGGTACCCTGGAGCTACAAGGATAACAAAGAAATGAACCCAGGTCAATTCACTGAAGAGCTAGAGAAGAGAGACAGGCTGAAATAAGGGAGAGGCTTGATACAGTATCTGGGCTTGTGTTTTGTGCCAGCACTACTGATCTTAAAGCCTATTCTGTTGTAGGTGGGCTCCTCCAGGAGGCATCATTTATTGGCATAACATTGTCCTGGTCATAACAAGCATACCTGTGAAAATGCATTACTGTTCAAGGTGCCAATGCATTTCACTCTTCACTCTTAAAAATCATGTATTAGATAGGTAATCATTAAGAGGTGGTGTCTTAACCTCTCTTATTACCAGCACACTGAATCAGGTCAGATTTTACAGTAATTATATTAATATATTGCTTATAGAATAATAGCATGTTGACTGCTTGTGTATTCAGGTGATTTAGTAAAATCTCAGATTTAACTCTTATTTCTTTTTGCCCTTATAGCCAAAAAATTGCCCAAGAATGAACCACAGACTGCAGGAGCCAACTCTGCCAGAGGAAGAGGAGTAGACCTTACTGAACCCACACAACCACCCAAGAGTCAATGTTGTAGTAACTAAAACATCGGTTGCTTTAAACTGTTCTGAATATTCTTCTGCTTCCTAACTGTTAATAACCATGGAATTGGAGTGCTTAACCTGGCCCAGTACTGCTTCCAAACAGCAAAGAGACTTATGATAATAGTCAAGTTCATGATACAGAGTTTTCTTTTGACCTAAAATTTTAACGTGCATGTATCCACCACTGGCTGTAATGTTTCAGCAGTAGAGGAGAGATGGAATCAGAATAAACTTCCTTCAGCTGAAAGGGTTTTTTTTAATGATTTACCATTAGAGGTGTAGATTGACTACTTTCTGTGGACCTAATTGGCCAGTTCCTGTAGCCTCAATACTGATTGCTGTTAAAATAAATAGAATTTGGACATCTCATAATTCTCAGTTATACTTTAAAAACCTTCTTAGAAACAGGGTCTAAAAAAAACTTGCTTAAACTTAATCACAGTATTGATGCAACCAGTAGTTTTCTGCAGGTGTCTACTGTTTAGTTAATACATTCCATAGCTGAATAATTTAATTACAAGTAACAACTTGCAGTAACAATTTGTAAGAACCCTGTGCTTGCCGGAAAGTGGAGTTGTAGTTCATACACTGTATGTAAAACTACCTACAGGACTTAGTGAGAAATCAAGTTTAACTTCATTGCTAATCTGCTCAGAGGGTACAGACAATTTAGGCTTTTTGTTTTGTTTTGTTCCTCTCCAGACTGTAAGAGTTCTTCAAGTAAAACCACAACAAACTGGGTGTCTGTGAATTCTTTCTTGGTTTCGATCATTGCTGGCCGTTGCAGTTTGGTTTTCCCCTAAGGAGAGAAAAACCCAACATGAATAGTGCACTAACAATTATGTACATCCAACTTGAGTTTAAATTTGGATATTAATGTACTGTAAATAGGTACTCTGCATTGTAGTCTACATTTGTTTAATACTTCCTGTAATATTTAAGAGTTGCTTAAAGGTATACAGAATGTACAGTTACTTAAAGCTAACTTTTTTTTTTTCCCCCCTCTCTAATCAAAGGGAGTTCTAAGGTCTTCCTTTGTGGCTAGAACAGTAATAAATGATGCTCCTGTATCTGTAACATAAGTACTGCTGTCTGTCAGTAATGAACTTTGCAACTTTGTTTTCCAAAGTACATTTTATTTTGATCTGTCCAGTATATTGCACTAATTCTTTTAGTCATTATTTTTCATTATATGAAATCTACCAAGTGTGTCAGAAGAGATGAAATAGTCTATTTAAATGTAGAACTGGTAGCAGAAACATGTGCAGTAATCTGGGTTTAGCAAGGAAAAGGACAGTTCACCAGTGTTCAGTTTTATACTGAGGTGCTCAGGTTTGAATAAAGTGGTTTAAAAGGAAAAAAAAAAAACCCAACTTTTTTTTTTTTCAATTACTGTTTTTTCCTGAGAGTTTCAGAAGGTTTCATTGCACTTGCACGGTTCCAGACAGGATGTCTGATGCGCTATATGGGTCAGCATTTAAGATGATTACAAGTAAATACAGGACACAGCTATATATAGGCTTGTACTGTATGTACTGTGGCACTGCAGTTGTTCTCTGATGAATTTTTAAATGCTGAGGTAATTTGGTATCTTATCACATCCATTTAGAAGAACAACCAGCACAGTAATATTGTCTCTTGAACCTGCAGCTAATGCAGTCTTTACCAGTCGCTCACTGATGTAGCTTGCTGCATTGTCGTAGAGTGTCTCAGGGGTGACTCTGTCTTTCCCTGCAGTTTGGGATCCACAGTTGGATGGGTACATTTTGATGTCGTCATCATCTGGTGGTGGTGGTGGTTCAGAACCCGCTGGTGATACAGTCTTCAGCAGTTCTTGGCTAGCATAAGTTGCAGATTCATCACAAAATATTCTGGAGTCCATTTTTTCTGCCAGTAGTGGACCTGAGTCATCATTACATGAGGAAGCTTTTGTCTCTGTTGGGGGTTGCTTCGTGTCTTCAAATCCTGTTGCCAGTACATTCTCTGGCAGCTGTTCATGTCTGTGACTGGTCACACAGAAAGTGCTGGCATCTGTTTCTTCTTGCTTTGTAGTCTGTGACTGGGGCAGAAAACTGTTAGAGTGATGGACGTTTCTGTCCTCAAACTGTTTTGGTCCTTCAGAGCCACTTTTAGAATCTGACTGTTCCATCTCTCCATTCTGTGATTTGCCTGGGTTGCTACTGAAAAGAGACAGTGCAGGATCAGCTTGATTTGTATGGTCATCAGTTCCCTTAGGGGCTCCACTTTGCAAAACATTCTTCCTAGAGTGCTTTGGCTTGATTTGCTTCAGGTTGCCTTTTGAGTCATTGAGCAAAATGTCTCTGTGGGAATACAGAATCCCTGCTCCATCCTGCAGGTCAGTAATAGCCTCTGAGTCATTTAAGTTGTCTTCAGTGAGGAGCATGGGGTGTTGACACTTGTGTGGCGACATCCTGTTTTGTTGATCGTGCTCATACGTTCTCAAATAATGAGTGAACGTCGTTAGAGCTAGTGCAAGCACTTCCTTGTAATCCAGAACCTCCCAGAGCCCCTCTGAAGCCAAAATAAGAAACTGACAAGTGTCATCAATGGGGACTGATACAGTGTGAGGTACAGGTATAACAGATCTTTTCAGGATGAGATCTCCATGATGTCCAAGACCCCTGGTAGTTCTCAGGTACCCCTCTACTAATCCATCCGGTTCATTGGTGCTGATGCTGCCACCGTTCTGAAGTACGCGTTTTCGCTCCCTTAGGTTAGCAGTGCTGTGCTCTTCTGAGAGGCAGTGCCCCTCTCCGTTTCTACACAGAACTGCATGTGCGTTACCTGGAATTAAAGGAAGGTCATGTTTTGAATTCTAGCATGATGATTTTTATGGGTTTTTAAAGGTACTGCTGTTACATGAGCAGTTAGCCCTTTGCTAAGAACTGGGGGAAAAAAACCTGAGGTTCACAGGATGTCAGGGGTTGGAAGGGGCCCAAAGAGATCATCAAGTCTAACCCCCCTGCCAGAGCAGGACCGTATAGTCTAGCACAGGTCATAGAGGAACGCACTCAGATGGGCCTTGAAAGCTTCCAGAGGAGGAGACTCCACAACCTCTCCGGTGCTCTGGGACCCTTACAGTGAAGAAGTTCCCCCTTGTGTTGAGGTGGAACCTCCTGTGCTGCAGCTTACATCCATTGCTCCTTGTCCTGTCACAGGGAGCAAGTGAGAAGAGGCTGAGGTCATAGTTCAGTAATCTACTGCCACAGGCAACAATATGTCCAGTAGTGAATCTGGTTCTATTTTACAGAATAGTTTTCTGTGGTGTTTTTCAGACTATTTTCAGATTATTCCAGAATCTTACCTTTCTGACTGTAACTAAACTCCTTTGAGGAGTATTAAGTGACATTCAGCTTAAAGTACAGTCTGATGGAAATGCTGCACCTTGACTGTTTTTTAAGCGAGAGTGCATAATCATAGAATCAGAGAATTGTCAGGGTTGGAAAGGACCTCAGGGATCATCCAGTTCCAACCTCCCTGCCATGGGCAGGGACACCTCACACTACATCAGGTTGCTCAGAGACACATCCAGCCTGGCCTTCAAAACCTCCAGGGATGAGGCTTCTACCATCTCCCTGGGCAACCTGTTCCAGTGTCTCGCCACCCTCATGGGGAAGAACTTCTTCCTAACATCCAGTCTGAATCTACCCATTTCTAGTTTGGCTCCATTCCCCCTAGTCCTATCACTCCCTGACACCCTGAAAAGTCCCTCCTCAGCTTTCTTGTTGAATCTTGTCAAATACTCTTATCTTTTTTTTTCCCCCTCCCCACACTGTGTGTGGTTTCAGAATATTGTGGCTGAATGAACCTATGCAGAAGTTTCAGATTTAAACTAATTCTAGCATTATAACATTTCTGGTATTAATTTGGACATCATGTGGAATTTACTTTACCAATGTGATGCCTTAAATCTCTTCCTTGGTTAAGGGACCCAAGAGAGCAAAAATGCTTGCAGTCATCTTGAGAAGTCAAGGACTAACTCCTTTCCTTTGGTAGGAATTAGGTATTTTACCTTTCCTTCAGCCATTTTTTAATTTGCAGGGTAAGAGTGAAAAGTGTTAGAAATTGCAACACTAAGGTGATCAGTCTTGTCAGACTTGAATGCAGAACAGAGAGGAAAGCAGCTATGAAACTGATAACATTGTGTGAGATCCTCTTTGCCAACCCTGGGAGAAGAATTTTGGGGTTTGGGGAGGTGATTGGTCTGCTCCAGTGTGTTGGCATAAGGGCAAAAGTGATGTCTAATGGAAGGAACTTGATTAGGATGGCAACTTTCCAGACACTAAACTGGCTTCAGTGTGTTCACTTATATTGCAGTTTGAATATCATCTGGCTAGGCTAGGACACAGGCCTCTGAAAAGTGTTTAAGTAGGCACTGCTTATACAGTAGTTGTATTTCTTGGGCAGTATTGGTATTGTCTGGTGTAGGAGACATCTAAGTGTAGTTTGTGTGACAGCAGATTTATCTAGGAGGTGAATCAGAGTATTAACCTGAAGGATACACCTTTTTTTATGGATTATAGAATGTAGATGCCTTAAGATTATGCTGTGTCAGTATTTCCTTGTGCTTACTCCCTCCTCCCTCTGATTTCCATGGAGAGCTAGAAGACTAAGATTTCCTTTGAACCCTCTGAGTAAGACCAACAGCTGTAAGCCTAACAAAGGGCACAGTGCAACCCACATGAAACATTCTGTCTGCAAGAAAGAGTAAAACCTAAGAGCTTTTGGATGCAAGTCTGTTGTCTGCCCTGTCTCTGCTTTGCAAAAGAATCAACACAAACCTAGCTGACCAATCAATCTGGGACTAAATGAAGATGACAAAGCTGGCCAATGCCACCATCTCCTGCTCCTCATATCTGACCATTCTCTTCAATTGCATAACCTGGTGCTGAAGGAACATGACTCTATTTCTGTAAGAATGCATTCCTGGGGGGGGGGAATGAACCTTGATGTTGTGAAAATATTATTATTTTTTTCTCCATGTGACACATTTGGTGGAAAATGAAGTGTAGTAGATCAAATAAATGTGTGTTTAGAAGCGGTTCAAGAAATGTGGACTTTAATCGTAAAGGGCTGAAAGTATTTCTGGTGAACTTAAAGCCTTAACTCCTTAGCAGAGCTTGAGTTTCTTTTGTTCAGCCAGCAAAATACTCATCTGGGAGGGTTATGGCTGGATGGAGGCAGGTCACTAGAACCAGAAGACTTCATTTGGATGAATTCTCTGCCAAATGTTCTTGCCTTCATCCTCCCACTCAAGCTGATTGTAACAGAGATTAGTTTCTACAAATTCATTTGTTAGCTCTTGAAACTGTTATAACCTTGGTGTGAGTTGCTCCTGTGTTCCATTGAAAGTGTGACTGTGCCTCCTGCAAGAATATCAGAGCTACCACTACAATGCCAGTTCTGATGCCAGCAGCAGCGAAGCTCCAGTAGCTGCAAAGATGTTGGGTTTGAAGGCAGGTACGGTTATAGCATCAAGCGCTGGGAGAAGAAGAAAGGGAGGGCACTGCAGTTCATTCCACTGTTAGCACAACTTCCACGCTGGTTTATAGTGTTCCTCAGACTGGCAGAGCATTGCATGTTCTTGTGAGGCAAAAATACTCTTTAAATCTAGGATCAGTTTTTCCACATTGTTTTGGTTTTGTCTCCTGGGGTGGGGGGGCTGGGGGGTAAAGCCTCTCAAATGGTTTTCCCTTTCCCTCCTGATCTTTGACCCTCTTGATTAATTTCAGACAAATTTTATGTGAAGAAATATTTGTGAATAGGCTGCAAATAGGAAAGATGCTGATGGAAAGCTGCAGCATTGGCACATTTCCTACTAGTGCTGGGGAGAGTGAAAAGGCAGCACAGTGCTGGGCACATGCTTCAAGCAGAGACTGGAAGGTGCTGGAGAATGTGGCTGGACACAAACCCATTTGAAAATACTCAACAGCCTCTTTTAATACAACTCTGCTTGTAGACTCCTTTGTGGCAGAGCAAGCAGCTTGCCTGTCATCTTACTGCTGTCTTACCTACCTACAAGAAATTAACTGGTAACAAAATTGCCAAGTGGAAAGACACAAGGAGTAGAGTTGCTAAGAACTGCAAGAGCTTTGCATAGTGTTGGCTGCAGCAGAGCTGGCTGGAGAAGCATTATAGGGCAGCAGGATTCTCCTTCAGAAGGAAACATCTGACTGGATCTTCAACAACAGTAAATTAACCCCCCAATTCCTGTTGCAGAGATTAGTCATTCAGGTGCTCCTGTTTTCAGTTTGCTGGTAGCAAAATGAAATGTCACTTGGCAGAGAAACAAATTTCCATATTTAATGGACACCAGGGATTTATCAGATCTAAACCCAGCAGATTGATGACTGTCTACCTTAAAAAGTGATGACACTTGAAACTTCCTCTTGATTTTAAGTTTTTTGGGTGGTTTTTTTATGTCCTTACAACTCTTGGTGAGGTCACTTGTACATCGTGGAAGGAAACTTACCTTATTCCTGTAACTCCAATATCATACTTGAAGGTGCTTATTAGATAAGCTTGACACAGTGAATGACACTAATATCAGCTGCAAGGAAATTGATCATGTCTCCTTCACATTGTCAAGTTAAAGCAATTGCAGCTTCATTCCAAGTATCTACTGCCAACAAATCTCTGTTTCGGTCTGTTTGTTTTCTGTTTGGATTGGGCAGAGAAGAAAAAGCACCGGAGTACGGAACGTACCTACCTATGTTGGCAACGTGCAGTAACCCAGCGGCGCCTCTGGCTGTCTTGGATAATGGGCTGTGTGTGTTTTCAGAGTGTTTTGTTTCTTCTTCCTCAGAGCCACCTCTCTCTTTGCTGGGTGTTCTTTCCACCAAACAGGTGACAGATGAGCAGCCACTCCAGCGAACTTTGGAAGCCTCGTTCCTGCCCAGTCGCAGAAGCCTGTCCATTCTCCAGAAGGACTTGGCGTAGGCTTTGTGGATCCATTCGTAAGTGTTGCTCTTGTCGATGCTTGATTTAGCAGAGAAAATCTTCTCTTTCTCCCTGTAATCTGCCTTGATTACTGTGGCAAAAGAATCTAGAATTTGCTGTTCACTCTTACTCTTTCTGTAGGAGCAATCTGTTTGAGCAAGCTGGTCGAGGAATAAAAGCGGAAGCTCCGTTGCAACTCTTTCTGCAGCTGTTGCACCACGAAAGCCATCAACTAACCCCAGAAAACTTGTTTCTGCTCTACTGCCATAGTTGTCAAGCACAATAAATCTGTCTTCCATGTCTCCCTGCCACGGGGAGTTTTTATCTTGGCAAACAGATAATGCTTTTATCAAAGAATTATTTACTTTCTTGTAAGTACTAGGATTGTTAATCCTGGCACGATCGTGATGTGTAGGAGTGTGATTATCCACAAGGAATTCAAACGAAGAATCAATCTTCTGTCTGTCTCTCTCAGAATACTTAAAAGTCTTCATCAATTTTGAAATGAGTTTCTGTCTCTGAGCTAAAAGTGTCTCCTTGTCAGTCTCCCTCTGTGGGCCGTCCAAGCCCAGCAAAGCTTGGGCTTTGTGGCTCTTTTTGTGATCAAGCAGGTGGTGTGGGTATATTGCCTGTTGACACGCAGAGCAAAGGACTGAAATATGCTTGGAATCATCTTTCTGAGGTGCAGTTGCAGCTTTCTCTGGCTGCTGCTCCTCATCTCTGGAAGGTTCAAAATCAGGTAGGCTTGTTCTGGTTTGTGACTTTTCCTCCCATGTCATTCTAAAAGGAGTTGAATATGTTAATAGTTTTCTTATTTTCCTATCTCAGTATTTTAATACTAGGTAATGCTACAGTTCCCTAAGCCTTGTTCCACCCCTCTTCTGTAACCCAAGTCACATCATTGCATGCTGATGATGCAAGAAACTGGAAAAACTGTGCCAGATGATACCAAAACCAATAAATATGCTGAAAATCAGCAATGCAGCAAATTCAGGGATTGAGAAGTTTGGCAATACAGAATTCATGACACAGCTTAGAGTATTCTTGTACCTAATGAGATCTCCTGTTGTTTGTTTCTCTTTGAGATTCAACGCCGTAGCCCTATGCCTTCTCTTGTGGTTTAAGCTTGTTCCCAGATTCCAAAAGCCCAAGTGGAACAGATTCAGATTGCCTCCCCTCTCCCTTTTTGCCCAGCAGGGGAAAACAAACTAGGCAGGAGGAAAGAGAGAGAAAATTATAAAAAAAACCCAAACATTTGGATGTAAAAAAGTAAGTTTAACAAAATATAAAAGGTGTTGGAGTGAAAGGAAGGCTGCAAAGGCATAAGGGAAAAGGCCAAGTAAAAATATACACAAAACCAGGCACAGCTGGCAAAGGATTCTCTGAATGCAATATGGAGTCTCTGTAGATGCAGTCCTTAGGAGTTTGGAGCAGCATGGAACAGACCCCACCACGTGGTTACAGCAACAGCAGGAGCAGCAAGAGGTCTGTTGGGCAGGCCAGGATCAAGAGAGAGAGGCAGAAAGTGGCTCCCTTCAAAAAGGCTTGGGGACAGGAAGTGGCAGTGGAATAGACTTTAAACCAGGGACCCCTCCCCCTGGGAGTGGGGACCAAGTCACTCTGCCCACCTGGGTCAGGTTTCTTTGTCCACCTGAGGCTAGGTTCTTTTCAGCCCACCCCTTCCTGGGCTGGGTGTAACGTGGCACACCTTCCCACTGTTTGAACTGTACACATGAAGTTCAGCTTTTCTCTGTGGGTCTATCACTTTCCATTTCCATGCCAATGTTTAGAAAAAAAACTTTAAAAAGGCATATTCGACATTAAGATTAGAAACACCTGCCAGCCTTGCCTGGGAAATACAAAACAGGGGCCAGAAGCATTGCTCTTTCCCTAGAATCAAATCTCACTCTCATTGCCCACAGTTTTAAGTTGAGGCTTTTAGGAGTCAACTGGAAAAAAATAGTAACTATTTTGTACTGTTGTATTTAGGCACCCAGAAGATAAAACTGCCTTTCTGGGAGCATTTCTGTGAGGGCCGAGCCCAGAGAGTGGTGGTGAATGGTGCCACAGCCAGCTGGCAGCCAGGCACCAGTGGTGTGCCCCAGGGATCAGTGCTGGGCCCCATCCTCTTCAACATCTTTATTGATGATCTGGATGAGGGCATTGAGTCCATCACCAGTAAATTTGCAGATGACATCAAGCTGGGGGGCAGGAGTTGATCTGCTGGAGGGCAGAGAGGCTTTGCAGAGGGACCTCGACAGGCTGGACAGATGGGCAGAGGCTAAGGGCAGGAGATTGAACACATCCAAGTGCCAGGTTCTGCACATTGGCCACAACAACCCCATGCAGTGCTACAGGCTGGGGGCAGAGTGGCTGGAGAGTGGCCAGGCAGAGAGGGACCTGGGGGTGCTGGTTGATTGTAGGCTGAACATGAGCCTGCAGTGTGCCCAGGCAGCCAAGAGGGCCAATGGCATCCTGGCCTGCATCAGGAAGAGTGTGGCCAGCAGGAGCAGGGAGGTCATTCTGCCCCTGGACACTGCACTGGTTAGGCCACACCTTGAGTCCTGTGTCCAGTTCTGGGCCCCTCAGTTTAGGAAGGAGGTTGACTTGCTGGAGTGTATCCAGAGAAGGGCAACAAAGTTGGTGAGGGGTTTGGAACACAGCCCTGTGAGGAGAGGCTGAGGGAGCTGGGGTTGCTTAGCCTGGAGAAGAGGAGACTCAGGGGTGACCTTATTGCTCTCTACAACTACCTGAAGGGAGGTTGTAGCCAGGCAGAGGTTGGTCTCTTCTCCCAGGCAGCCGGCACCAGAACAAGAGGACACAGTCTCAGGCTGTGCCAGGGGAGGTTTAGGCTGGATGTTAGGAAGAAGTTCTATACAGAGAGAGTGATTGCCCATTGGAATGGGCTGCCCGGGGAGGTGGTGGAGTCACCATCACTGGAAGTGTTCAGGAGGAGACTTGATGGGGTGCTTGGTGCCATGGTGTAGTTGTTTAGGTGGGTTGGACTGGTTGATGGGTTGGACGTGATGATCTTGAAGGTCTTTCCCCACCTATTCTATTCTATTCTATTCTATTCTATTCTATTCTATTCTATTCTATTCTTCTGTTAGTGCTTGTATGAGACTAGATTTTGCAATGTTTGTGTTCCTTTAAGGTGGCCTGGGTTCTGAATGTGTCATCTTCTAAATCGAGAAAGCATAACGGAGAGCAAAAGTATCCTCCAGTGGGCCAAGCTGGTTTTGAGCTCTTTAAGTCTGTAGGAAGCACCCCTGCTCCTTGAGCTGCAAGACCTGAGAGCAGGACCCATGCCCTCTGTATCCTCCAGCCATCAGGATGGAAGCACAGGTGCACTTTGCACCACAGCTCTCAGAGGAGCAATGAGGCTGAAAATGTGGAATCAAGATGAAGTACCTGCCAGTACCTGCACCATAGAGAGTAATCAGCATGAGCCTCAGCCCATCTCCCAGCCCATATTAATCTCCTCCTCTCACCATGCACCTCCTTTCTTCCCCTTCAGCTCCCTGTTCTAGCCTCCTTCCTCAGTGCTGTCTTACTATTCATAGGTCTGGCACCTGGTGCTACAACCCCAAGAGTCAGAGGTGTAGAGTAAGTCCTTCTGAAGCATTCCCTGGGGGACTGCCTGAATCCAGTACTTACACACTGGCATAGCTCCACACTGCACCACATGCTGATGCACATTTCTGTAACATTTTCTCTGATTTGGGTACATTCACAAGAAGGACAACAGGTGCACCACTGAAACCCTAGTTTAAAACCCTGGCGGTTTCCCTATAAACCAGTTATTAGAATTTTGGTCTAATTTTGGTCTAATCCTCTCCTGAGAAACAGCTCTACCATACTGTGTCAACCTTTCACATGGTTCTGCTTCAGGCTTGGAAATTGAATCACAGAATCAACCAGGTTGGAAAAGACCTCAGAGATCATCAAGCCCAACCTATTACCTGATACCTAACACCTCATGACAACTAAACCATGGCTCCAAGTGCCACGTCCAATCCTTTTTTGAACACCTTCATGGACATTGACTCCATCACCTTCCTGGGCAGCACATTCCAATGGCCAAATTACTCTTTCTGTGAAGAACTTCCTCCTCATCTCGAGCCTAAACTTCCCCTAGTGCAGCCTGAGACTGTGCTCTCTTGTTCTGGTGCTGGTTGCCTGGGAGAAGAGACCAACCCCCACCTGACTACAGCCTCCCTTCAGGTAGTTGTAGAGAGCAATAAGGCCTCCCCCAAGCCTCCTTTTCTCCAGGCTAAACACCTGCAGTCCCATTTTTTATTAGTGAAGATGTCAGTAATTGAGTTCTGAGGACCCTGGATCTGATCTGTATTCAAACAGAAGAGTTCCATCTGCTGTCCTCTCCCTCTGACACATGTTGCTGTCTCCACCCACAGTGTACTTCTTCCTCACTTACCTTTGTCACAGTCAGAACTTAACTTACACAATCTCTAGTCCTGTACTCCTTCCTCTATGAGTTTGGGTGTTTTGGTTTGGTTTTGGGGTGTTTGGGGTTGGTGGGGTTTTTCTGGTTGTGGGTTTGTTAGTTTGCTTGGTTTTGATTGGGTTTTTTTTCCTTTGGCGGGGGGGGAGGGGTTGTTTGCATGGTTTGGTTTTGGTTTTGTTTTTTCAATGGTGACTCTTCTGGATGGTGTAAGCAGCACTGAGAAGATGCCTGCCTGTCTTTAGGTGACAGGACAAGGCAGAGAAGGGATATGTGGTGTAAGAAGGAAATCCCTGAGCTTCTCCTTGCAATATTATCAGCTGCTACATCTAAACAGGCTCTATTACTGCAAATTCCTGCTGAATGAGCACCAGCTTCCTTACCTGTTTTCCTTCTTCCCTGCTTTACTTTTTGCCATGCCTTTCCTTTGCTTGTGCCTCAGTCAATGCTTCCCTCTCAGTTCACCCTTTCTCACAGGCCTGAGATGCTGCAATACAGCTTTGTGGCCTGCATGTGTTCAGCCATGTTCCTCTCCTCACTGACTTCCCTTCCTTCCATTAGTCACAGCTTGGCAGCAGCACCTTCCCTGGAAAAATGTTTGCAAAAGTATCACACCTGTGTATAGAAACCACGGCAAGGACTTCAGCACCAGTGGAACTGGGCTCTGGCAAGGAGCCACCGCGGGTGGCCAGCGGGGCTGCAGCATTTGCTGTGGTCCGTGTTCTGTGGCACAGGCCCAGCCAGGATACAGGCAAACAATGCCACCTCTGCAGGGGCTGCCTTACCAGGTCCCAGTTTTGCATGGTCACCTTCGTCCAAAGCAACAAAGCTCCTGTCTTATGTGAAAAACCTTACATAGCCTTTACTAAATGCATAAAAGACTTCTGAACCATTTTACCTGAAAAGACAAAAAAGCACTGGCCAGCCCAGCAGCCATGCACTATGCATCTTCCGCTCCTCCTAGAAGGGTTGGCCCTCACAGTCTCCACAGCTATCTGTAGAGGGAATGCTGCAGAAGGAGCAAGACCTCTTCTCCCAAGTGAGTCAGCTCAGGTGTGTGCAGTACTCTGCTTGCTGTGTTCCCGGAAGCAATGATACAGCTTCAAGGAAGTCTTACTATGAGAGGTGTGGAAAGAGATAAAGATGACCCTTGTGAGTCACAGGAGCATGCCAGGGGCAGAGCCTGCCTTTGGAACGTGGGAACGCTCCCACCCCTAGACCTGGTCATCTGCAAGAAAGAAATGATTAATAATTAAAATAATTACAGAATAAATTAAGATAATTAGTCTCCTGATTTGTCTTCTTCAGTGTTGTCCAAAACTGGAATCCTGGGATTCCAGGCCAACTGGGTTATGTCACCCTGTAAAAGAGAAGGAGCCCATCACTTGGTCACCTTGTAATGTGTGACACTGTCTGCTGGTGGAGACCTACAGCTAGCTCCTCAGCTGGGAGGAAGCATCAAACTGGGAAACGGGAGCAGCAGCAGAATGGCAAAACCTGCTCCTCCTACAGCCCAGATAGTTTGCACCTGTTCCCAGTAGCTGGGCCTGTCTTGGTGGGGCAGAGGTAGCAGTTTGTAATCCACCAAGTGCCTATGTGGGTCAGAGCCTCCTCAGAGAGGCTGTGAAGCATCAAGTGGGAACAGTGGGGCCAACTGGGCTCAGTATAGGAGCAAACACAAGAGGTTTTGTGGGTCCACATGGAGAAAACTGGGAGAAGAGTGAAAATAATGTAACTGGCTCCTGCACTCTCCTTTCAGCGACACCCTGCCCCTCTCACCCCACAAGCCCACACCTAGGATTACTGCTGTACGCTGGGGTTCCTCTGCTTTCTCCAGCTACAAACACCCCAGGTTTGGTCGGTCTGAATGGAGGGGTTTAACTTGTTTAATATCTGTGATTTAACCAAGGTGCTTGTGGTTTTGTCCATAGCTCTTAAGCTTTCCAGGTGCTCTCCCTGGGGTAATCCAGGGAAGGCCCAGGAGTGAGTTTGCACAGCTGGATGTGCTTGGGCAAGTGTAATTTCATTTTACAGAAATAAACAGGGGGTTCTAGGTAAATTTATACTGGCTATATTGGTGTCACAGCAGGGGTGCAGGTCAGCAGCCACACAGGTGCAGACAGCCAAAAGGAGATCCCTTCCCACCCACCTTCTTCCAGATGAGCCTGTGCCAGTTGCTGTGGGGTCTGTAAGGCTGCCAGCACCTGCCAGCTGATCTACCCTACTCAGGGGTGGGGTATTCCTGAGCAGGGTCCCAGAGAATCACAGGGATCTCTGTCATATTGAGGAGCAAGAAGAAGAGAAAAGATGCTAGAGAAATGAATAAAACAAAAAAGTTTGTGGGGAGGCAGTTTTGAGCTCCCCAGTTCAGGAGAGACAGCAACCTGCTGGAGAGAGTCCAACGGAGAGCCATGAGGATGATTAGGGCACTTGAGCATCTCGCCTATAAAGAAAGGCTGAGAGAGCCCTGGAGGTGTTTAGTCTGGAGAAGAGAAGACTGAGAGGGGATCTGATCAATGTCTATCAATATCTGAGGGGTCGATGTCAAGTGGAGGGGGCCAAACTATTTTTGGTGGTGCACAGTAGTAAGCCAAGGAACACCAGGTACAAGCTGGAACAGAGACGATTTCAGCTCAACATGAGGAGAAACTTCCTTACAGTGAGAGTGACAGAGCCCTGGAACAGGCTGCCCAGATTGGTCATAGAGTCTCCTTCTCTGGACACATTCAAACCCCACCTGGATGCATTCCTGTGCAGATTCCCCTGGGTGATCCTGCTCTGGCAGAGGGGTTGGACCCAATGATCTCTGGAGGTCCCTTCCAACCTCTGATGTACTGTGATACTGTGATGTTTGCACGAAGCAGTTGGGAGCTCCCATCACTACAAAACAACACAGTGTAGGCCTGTGTAGTGACTGCAGCTGGCTAAAGAACTTTAACAAGCAGCTTCTGAACTTGGCACACAAACGTCACATCGTGCCGGCACGGGCAGGAAATGTTCCGCGCTGTGTAACCCCAGCCTTAAGCTTTTTGCTTTGTTTTGGTTAAATTGAAACCTTTACTGCAATCAAGAAGAGCGTCCTCTGGGTAGGAAATGAATAAAAATTGCTATGTGCTCCAAAACTGACAGGAAGTTTATGCTGCTAAAACAGCCCTGAGTGTTCCAATGACATTGTCTCCATTTGTATTCTTTCCCACAATGTCTTGTTTTAAAAAGAATGAAAATATGGGCAGTTGGGGTGTGAGATTCCCTACAAGAGACAAAGGCCTAGTTGGGAGGGTCTGCCTTCTGCGTTATTAAAGTCACATGTAAGCAATGAGAAGCTGGAAAAAAAGGCTAGAGACAGCATAATGAACAAAAGTTTTGTACTGTTAATACTTCCAGCGGCTCATAAAATAGTGATAGCAGTCTTGAATGCCTGATAGCCAAGAGGGAGGCCACTTCACCCCCAAGGAATGTGCTCATGAAAGGACACAGTAGGATTTTATACTCCTGGGAAATTCCCCAGAGGGACAAGAGGATTGTTTTTCACATTTACATTGAATAGCAAGAATCAAACCAGGTGGGAGAGCAGGAAGAAAGCCCCATCTTGAACAAAAGGAGAAGTCTGGGTTGGGCATGCTCACCCCAACCATGCTGGGAGAACGATAAGGGTAGGGTGTTGGAGTCCCAGAGCTCAGCTGCAGGCTGGAAGATCACTCTTAGAGTGGCAGCATTCAGCATTAGGCTGCTATTAGTTGAATCATTCCTTAATTTACATGACAGAGATAGGCCTCAAAAGTCCTAAATGCCAACTAGGCAATAACTAAGCATCAGGCACACCCTAAACTGCATTTTAAGTTCCTCTTTTGTGACTCGGTGTCAAGAAGGTCAGTGCCTCCTTGCCTGAAACAGTGCGCAGACACTCTTGCATTGAAGCCTCTCAAGTGTTCACATCCAGTCTGGGTGAGAGCTACAACCATAGGATGCAGGTCTGCAGGGGGCAGGCACCTTCTCAGGGCTATCAGCAGCTGAAGAGAAGCCTGAGGAGCTGGCACTCCTGTCTCAAGCACCTCCTGGCTTCCTTAATTTGATGAAGATGAGTAGTCTTCCAGAAGACTACTCAAGAGAAGACTCATCGAGAGAAGCATAGCCAACAGGGCAAGGGAGGTGATGTTCCTCCTCTACTACTCTGGTGAGACCCCACCTGGAGTACTGCATCCAGTTCTGGAGCCCCTATTAAAAGAAGGAGCTGGAGGTGCTGGAATGTGTCCAGAGAAGGGCCATGAGGATGAGCAGAGGGCTGGAGCTCCTCTGCTATGGGGACAGACTGACAGAGTTGGGGTTGTGCAGGCTGGAGAGGAGAAGGCTCCAAGGAGACCTAATTGTGGCCTTCCAGGATCTGAAGGGGGCTCCAAGAAAGCTGGGGAGGGACTTTTGAGGGTGTCAGGGAGTGATAGGACTGGGGGGATGGAGCAAAACTAGAAATGGGGAGATTTAGATTGGATGTTAGGAAGACATTCTTGCCCCTGAGGGTGGTGAGACACTGGCACAGGTTGCCCAGGGAGGTGGTGGAAGCCTCATCCCTGGAGGTTTTGAAGGTCAGGCTGGATGTGTCTCTGAGCAACCTGAGGTAGTGTGAGGTGTCCCTGCCCATGGCAGGGGGGTTGGAACTAGTTGATCCTTGAGGTCCCCTCCAATCCTAACAATTCTATGATTCTAAGTCACCTGGGATTTGGGAGCTGAGTAGCAGCTGGGGCCAGCAGCAGTCAGCTAGGCTCACTCTGCTCCCATCAGTCCTGGCTTAACGCTGGCTTCATAGTCGGTTCCAGTTGTGCAAACCCACTGACATGCCCTGAAGGACAGCAACAGAAAAGTGTGGCAAGGGTTTTCCAGAGAATGCTTTGGGTTTGAATCTAAGCACAGGGAAAAATAAGCACCAGAGTGATGCTTTTGTGCTCAGATAGAGTCATGCATGCATTACAATTGGAAAATTAATGTGTGTTTGCTTGTTAATTCAGTCAAGAGAACCAGCCAGCTTAGACACAGGGAATCAAAAATTAGATATCTATGGTCATATGTCAAAGCATACCTTTTTTCTTGTGACCAGTTGTGTTGTGTTGGAATTAACCCCCCAACGTAGAATTGCCAGACCAGCTCAGTTGGAAGCAAATGCAGCTCTGTTTACAAGCAAGCAAAACCCTAGGAATATGTAACGCGATGCATGTGTACAAAATACACAACATTTACATAGAGATACAATTTGTAAACATCACAGGAACCCCCTTGGACAAAACCAGGGGGCTACCAATAGCTTCCTCCTCTCCACCTGTCCTGCCCCAACCCAGGACAAGGGGGAGAGAAGGAGGAGAAAAGCAGAGGGTAGCTTGTTGAGTACTTAGCCACAACAAAGGAATGCACCCAAGGTCAGCAAGCCAACAGAAGCAACCAGCTAGTATCTGCTAGGGCCAAGAGAAATAGTTTACCCAACTAACTTTATGTTAGTTATGGGACCAATGGAATTATTTAGACCTTATCATTATTTTTCTTTTGCATCCAAATGGTCATTTGTTTACCTTCCATCACTTTCTACTCAGTCTGTGGAAAAATTTCCTAGGCAGCAGCCTAAAACTGTCAAAGGCAAATTATATTCACTGAAGCCACCATGAGCCAATGCAAACCAAACTTTAGGTCTGGTTTTCTACCCACTAAGTGATCTTTGAACTCCTTATTCTTGACAAAATTGTGGGTGTAGTATTTTACCTGTCGCTGCAGCAGTATAAGACAAAGTCAAGCTTCTTTATACTTGCCCAAAGATAGAATGTGATCAGTGATTTAAATCAGGCTTTTAACACAGCAAACAAACAAAACAACAGAAGAACAGCAGCAACAACAAAGCAAACCAAAAGAGAAAGATTTACCTGTTTGCAGTTAAAAAGTGACTTCATTCCAAGCCTCTCCTCTGCGGTAGCAGGCAGTAGGTCTGCAAACGTAGTGAAATTTGTGTTTATACATGTCACTATAGTAACTGTATCCCTAGCCACAGGCTGGTAGACTTACTGCTCTGGTTATCTAGTGAGCAACAAGGTAAGAGGCGGGGGGGGGGGGGGGAAAGGATATAGTGTTGTAAGACAGCTGTGCTCTTGAGGATTCAAGAAAGAACTGTAGTAAAAGTACTTTTTTTTGCATTTATAATAACCAGTTTCTTCCCCTGTGCAACACAGCAGTCTTTCCCCCATGAAATCCTTCATGAGGATGAGATACAATTTCATTTGTTTACACAGAATGTAAACAAGTACTCAGGCGTTTAACCAAAGTCAGTATCTACTTTGTAACAACTTCCAGGGTTTTTGTTTTTAATTTCGCTTGAATGGAAGCAAAACAATTTCAGGCTTTTAAGGACCTTGAAGAACAAGGTGAATGAATAAGGTCATGTGCCTAGGCTGTGATCCCACGAACGCTCACCTGTGCAACTTCAGACATGCACAGTGAGTGGCCTTAATGGACATCAGTGCAGCCACCGTGTGAAGTAAAACAGTAACCATACTTTCAGAACTGAAACTTGAAATTAATTTATATGTGAGTGTGCAAGCATAATGCTGGTTTAAATATCATGAGCTTACTGTTTAAAGGAGAAGCTGGTGATTTGGGGAGGGAAAAAAAATAAGAAAGGAAATAAAAACATATTGGGGGGAGGTGTAAAGGTTACAGCATCTTCCAGAAAAACTAGGAGTGTGTATTCAGACATGGACATTGAGAGGTGCGTAGGAGCCAGGCTGTTGTTTTCAGATGCACTTTTTGCTCCGCAACATTTATTGTTGAGGAAGAGTAGTGGGAATAATGAGAAAGCTGAAAGTGAAACTAAACAATAACAGTTTCATTTTCAAGTCCGAGGGGAAAGTAGAAAACCAACCCGTGTAAAAAGAAGAAGAAAAGGAGAGGTTCGGAGGGGGGGAGGGGAGGGGAGGGGAGGGGAGGGGAGCAAAGAGGTTCTTAGGTGGCTGTTACCATACAGTGGCTATTTATTATTTTAAAACATGATTCAGACACTTCAAGAGAAAAAATAACAACCCAACCCCCAATCCCCCCCCAACCCCCAAACTCTCAAATGTAAGATAAATTGGATTTATTTATTCATTTAGTCTCCTTTAATTTGCTGAGCAGGCTGAGGCAGCCGCCGCCGCGGCTCCTCCACCTTAAGAGTCCGTCTTAAAGCACCGGTGACGGCAGCAGCCATCTTACCGGTCGCTGTCACAGCTGCTGGGAAGCTCTTAGGCGGCGGAGGCCGAGGGGCAGGTCCTGGCCACCTCCCAACCCCCCGTTTATTTTAAAACAAACAAACAAACAGCAACCCCCCCCAAAAAAACCCCAAACAACCCCCCATTTTTATTAAAATACTACAGCGTTTTGTTCCATTATTATTTTTTCTTTTTCTTCCTCCCCACAACTGATGTAATGAATATACTAATTCACCATACGACCTCAGGCTTGACAATATCCCCAAGATACTCTGAAAACGTGAGGGAAGAGGGAGAGCCCAAGGAATGTGTTAATTCACTCTACCTCCCAAATACTGCTCCTAATTTGAGCATAACCTCTGCTTGCCCCGTGCAAGGTGCCAGGGCCTGAGTTTGTGAGAGCTCTTTGTATGCTGGGATTACCTTCCCAGCTAATATTGCCGATCAAGTTGACACATCAAAGAACCCATCCCACCACGCCCGGCCTAAATCCCAATCTTTTAACCCGTGGTGCCATGCTATAGAATTGCCATCAGTGTTTTCTCACAGCTCAAACACGTTTATATAATATATATATATATGGACGGAGTGTAACCACCTCAAGACCTTTTACGCACTTGCATCTGTGCATAAAAAGTGCAGTCTTGCGGCAGGATCATTTGCTTAATTTTAGCTTTCAGTTAAAAGGTAATCCGTTCAAAACGTAAGCTGGCCTGCTGCCAACACTTGCTCCCCGAGAAAAAGAAGGGAAAAACCCAAACCAAACGAATAAAAACAACCAAGCCGCAAAACTGTGACACGAGGACTGAGCAGAGAGCTTTTGAGTTCCCCGCATTTAAAATCGACCAGCATTT
>CM037637.1:39295449-39332051 GCA_015227895.2 Colaptes auratus
CCTTCCTCCTTCTCCTTCCCCCCCCCCCTTGTGTCACTTTTAGCTTCACTGCAAGAGTCATAGTTCTCTAGTTTAATAAAGTATTTAAATGCAGCTAGTGAGTAGCCAAGGTAACTTCCAGTATTGTTATGGAAACTGCATGGAAATGGCTACTTATCTTGATGTTTCTTTCATTTGTTACTTGAGTGCCTGTTTTCTTCAGTGTGCTATCAATTTGTAATGCAGTGCTCATCTAGGAGGCTGTGTGTGCCTTGCACAAGATCAGAACAGACACCTTGGGGAATATTAAACCTTCCCATCTAGCTTAGGGAGAAATTATTTTATTCTGCCAGGAATTCTAACTGTTTGTCCTTAAAGGAAGCTGGTGGTGACCATGACCATTTCAGCTTTCAGACACTATTATCACAGGATCAAAGGACGTCAGGGGTTGCAAGACACCTCCGGAGATCATGCCCCCTGCCAGAGCAGGACCACATAACTATATAATCTAGTGCAGGTCACACAAGGACACATCCAGACAGGACTTGAAAGTCTCCAGAGAAGGAGACTCCACAACCTCCCTGGACAGCCTGTTCCAGTGCTCACAGTGAAGAAGTTCCTCCTCATGTTGAGGTGGAGCCTCCTGTGCTGGAGTTTCTATCCATTGTCCCTTGTCCTATCCCAGGGTGCAGCTGAGCAGGGCCTGTCCCCTCCCCCTTGACACCCAGCCCTCAGATATTTAGGAACATTTGTTAATTCCCCTCTCAGTCTTCTCCTCTCCAGAATAAACAGCCCCAGGCCTCTCAGCCTCTCCTCACCAGGCAGTGCTCCTGTTCTTCAGCATCCATAGCCCTCTCTTGGACTCTCTCCAGCACATCCCTGTCCCTCCTCAAATGGGGAGCCCAGAACTGGAGGCAATGTTCCACCTGAGGTCTCACTAGGGCAGAGTAGAGGGGGAGAAGAACCTCCCTGGATCTGATGGACACACTCCTCTGAATGCACCTCAGGATCCCTTTGGCCTTCTTGGCCACAAGGGCACATTGCTGTCCCATGCTGAACTTGTTATCCACCAGCACTCCCAGGTCCTTCTCCACAGGGCTGCTCTCCAGCAGATCCCCTCCCAGCCTGTACTGCTGCAGTTTATTCTTGCTTCCCAGGTGCAGGACTCTGCACTTATCCTTGTTGGACCTCATTAGGTTCCTCTCTGCCCAGCTCTCAGTCTATCCAAGTCTCACTGAATGGCTGCACAACCTTCAGGTGTCTCAGCCAAGCCTCCCAGGAGTGACACTTTAACTAGCTCAATTCCAATACAACTGGGCTGCCAGTCTGTCCCCTCCACCAGCTGGCTTCTTCCCATTACACTCTGACTTGATGCTCTTTCACTTACCAATAACTCACTCCATGTGTTTTGAGTTTAACAAGTACCCATGTTGCATTAGTCATCTTGGGAAAGGCAGCATGGTACTGGAGAAGTGAATCAGGAGTGCATTGACTATGTAGGTCGCAATAACTGAATGGCAGCACAGCATTCAGGTGTCTCAGCTAAGCCTCAATATTACAGATGTTCATTTGAGTGAAAACAATTGCTAGCATCTTTGTAACGCTCTGAGCTTTGGTATTTGTTTTACTTGAAGCTGCAGAAATGCACAGAGTTTAAACATTTTGGCAGGTGTCACGCTGAACTTACCAAACCATCTTTGCTGGGTTGCTAACAAATGTGATTATTATTCCCCAAGCCAAATGTCATCTTGCTTCTTACCCCCGTAAGAAATTTTCAACACAAATCTGATTCCTTACAAGTCCTAATCATGGTAGCCTCTCTGAGATTACTGTTGAAGAAGTAACGTGTCCAGAGAAGGGCAACAAGGCTGGGGAGAGGCCTTGAGCACAGCCCTGTGAGGAGAGGCTGAGGGAGCTGGGGTTGCTTAGCCTGGAGAAGAGGAGGCTCAGGGGAGACCTCATTGCTCTCTACAACTACCTGAAAGGTGGTTGTAGACAGGGAGGGGTTGGTCTCTTCTCTCAAGCAACCAGCACCAGAACAAGGGGACACAGTCTGAAGCTGCACCAAGGGAAGTTTAGGCTGGAGGTGAGGAGGAAGTTCTTCACTGAGAGAGTCATTCGCCATTGGATGTGCTGCCCGGGGAGGTGGTGGAGTCATCGTCCCTGGAGGTGTTCAAGAGGGGACTGGATGTGGCACTTGGTGCCATGGTCTAGTCATGAGGTCTGTGGTGACAGGTTGGACTCGATGATCTTTGAGGTCTCTTCCAACCCTGGTGATACTGTGATACTGTGAAATATTGTTAAAAGTTATTCAAATATAGAAAGAAAACCCAACAACTTAAATATTTTTCCTGTTCTTTTATCACAGTATCAGTCAGGGTTGGAAGGGACCACAAGGATCATCTCGTTCCAACCCCCCTGCCATGGGCAGGGACACCCCACACTAGATCAGGCTGGCCAGAGCCTCATCCAGCCTGGTCTTAAACACCTCCAGGGATGGGGTCCCAACCTCCTCCCTGGACAACCCATTCCAGGGCTTCACCACTCTCATGGTGAGAGAAAGTTTAGGAAGGAGGTTGACTTGCTGGAAGGTGTCCAGAGAAGGGCAACAAATTTGGTGAAGGGTTTGGAAGACAAGCCCTGTGAGAGGCTGAGGGAGCTGGGGTTGCTTAGCCTGGAGAGGAGGAGACTCAGGGCTGACCTTATTGCTCTCTACAACTACCTGAAGGGAGGTTGTAGCCACGTGGGGGTTGGTCTCTTCTCCCAGACAACCAGCACCAGAACAAGAGGACACAGTCTCAAGCTGCGCCAGGGGAGGTTTGGGCTGGATGTTGGGAGGAAGTTCTCCACAGAGAGAGTGATTGCCAGTTGGAATGGGCTGCCTGGGGAGGTGGTGGAGTGCAAATATCTTCTTTCTGGAACCTGCCTTTTTGTTTCAGATTGCCTTCTTTCTTCCTGGGGGGCAGCTGTTCAAACCCTCCTGAAATGGTTATCTTGATTCACTCACAAAAACCTGAAGGTTTTGAAAACTGCAGATGTAGAACTGTATTTACCTTTGGAGGAGATAAAAGGGAGTTTGTCGCTTGGAAACTGTGATATGTTGAAAGATGCTTTTTTTTCTGTGGACTTCTGAAGCACAGCCAGTCTGAAAAACCTTTGTTAACATAGGGTGCACAAAGCATAGCTTGGCCTTGCATGATGTGAAAGTAAGGAGCTTGGCTAAGAACATCCAGTTTAAAACAAAAAGCCTGTTTGCAGGGCTGAGTTTTTATTTTCTTTGGTTTGGTTTTTCTCTTCACAGAAGCTGCCCCCTGCATCAAAAACTGGATTATGAACTTTGTGGCAATTATGGATTTATTCTCTTTAGTCATGAAACTTTGAGGTCCTAAAGCATAGCTCTTGGAAAAAAATCATAGAATGGTCTGGCCTGGAAGGGACCTGCAAAGGTCATCTGTTCCAACCTTCCTGCAGTCAGCAGGGACATCCCCAACTAGATCAGGCTGCCTCACCTTGAATATCTTTGGGGAAGGAGCCTCAACCACCTCCCTGGGCACCCTGTTCCAGTGTCCCACCACCCTCATAGTGAAGAACTTCCTGATACCCAATCTAAATCTGCTGTTCTCTGGTTTGAAGCCATTGCCCCTTGTTCTGTCCCTGCAGGCATTTGCAAACAGTCTCTCTTCATGCTTCCTGTAGTGCCCTTCAGGTACTGGCAGGCTGCTATTAGGTCTCCCCAGAGCATCCTCTTTTCCAAGCTGAACATCCCCAGCTCCCCAGCCTGTCCTCATAACAGAGGTGCTCCAAGCCCCTGATCATTTTCGTGGCCCTCCTCTGGACCTCCTCTCTCCACCAGGTCCATGTCCTTCCTATATTGAGGGATCCAGACCTGCACACAGTACTCCAGGTGAGATCTCACCAGAGCAAAGTGGCAGAATCACCTCTCTTCGATGCAGCCCAGGCTGTGATTTGCCTCCTGTGCTGCAAGCTCACACTGCCTGCTCATGTCCAGCTTCTCCTCCATCAACACCCCCAAATCCTTTTCCTCAGGGCTGCTTTCTATGACCTCCTCCCCCAGTCTGTATTGATAGTGGTCTGGCCCAGGTGCAGAACCCTGCACTTGCTCTTGTTGTATGTATTTATTTATATATTGTAACATATTAATATGGACAGGACTTGTGTGGCCTGTCAAAAATGTTAGCAGATGCTGTGATTCCAACCAGGCCTCATTTCTGTGCTGTGAGAATTACCACCCAGTAATGTGGCTCCACTGTGACACAGATTTCAGTTACTTCTGGTAAGCCACTCCATTTAAATAGGTTATTCCAGGATCAGTGCCTTTACCATCACAGGTTAATTTGAGATATCCTGGAGCACATTTGTGCTGTCGGTCCTTTTAGTAAGCTTTTTACAGGTTTGGGTTTTTGTTTTGTCTAGCTGCTCATGTTTCTCACCTGGAGAATGTGTCTGAAGAAGAAATGAATAGGCTTCTGGGGATTGTATTGGATGTGGAGTATCTGTTCACCTGTGTACACAAAGAAGAAGATGCAGACACCAAGCAAGTTTATTTCTACCTGTTCAAAGTAAGCTGAACTTGTATAGTCTCTTCTAGGGGTTTTTCACTCTCAGGTATAAGCCATCTTCACTGCTCCTCATGCATGTATTTGCTCATCTGGTGAGACTTTTTTTTTCTCAGGTATGATGCTCTAACTATGGCCTGGATGTTCTGGTTCTTGTAGTGTACTTACTATGTCTAGCTCCAAAAGTCATCCAAGTGAGTCCTGTCTATAAACTGTGCAACCTGCAAGCCTTACCCTCTTCACTTACTCATTGGGAGAAGTCAGCTGGCATAAATGCTAACTTAGCTGCCTCCATTTGCTCAGAGGAGCCTCTTACACACATTTGATAGAAAGTGGATTCACAGTGAAGTTGTAGGGGGTTGAAATTTCCCCCCAAGCTAAATTGCCAGACCAGCTCAGTTGACAGCAAATGAAGCTCTAGTTACAAGTACACTGAAGTCTAGACATGTGAGATGCAATGAATACAACATACACCACATACACAATATACAATATTTAGATGCATTTACAATTTATAAACAGCACAAGAACCCCCTGGACAAAACCAGGGGGTTACCAATGGCTTCTCTCTCTCTGCTCCCTTTCCCCCCAAACCAAATAGAGAGGGAAGAGCAGGGAGTAGCTTGTTAGTGCTTAGCCACAGCAAAGAATGCAGCCAAGGTCAGCAACAGCCAATCAAAAGCATCAGTTAGTATCTGCTAGAGTGAGGAAACTGAAAAAGAGAGTGTTACCCAACTAACTTTATGTTAGTTATCAGACCAATGGATTATTTAGGCCTTATCACTATTTCCCTTTTACATCCAATGGTAATTTATTTCCAGTGGTAATTGATTTACATTCTACCACTTTCCTACTCAGTCTGTGGAAAGTTTTCCTAGGCACAGCCTAAAACTGCCAGTTAGAGGTTTAGTAGCTGTAAGTTTACATGAGTGAAAAAAGCAGAGACACAGCCAGAAGAGTGCCTGTAGTGTGTTGTGCACGTGAGACTCCCACTGGCCCCATGTGTGTATAATCAAAACCAAATCATTGTGTATATGTTTAACAGCTTTTGAGGAAGTGCATTTTACAGATGGGAAAACCTGTGGTAGAAGGATCTTTGGAAAGCCCACCGTTTGAGAAACCCAGCATTGAACAGGTAGAGAGTCAAAATGTGGGACTGGTTGGTGTGGGGTTTTCTCTTTCACTTGC
Source organism: Colaptes auratus (assembly GCA_015227895.2). Lineage (NCBI taxonomy): Eukaryota > Metazoa > Chordata > Aves > Piciformes > Picidae > Colaptes > Colaptes auratus. Next base: position 39,301,194 of record CM037637.1, read on the forward strand.
TGGGGGGGTTTGGTTGATTGGTTTGGGATTTTGGTGTGCTGTGGGTTTGGGGTTTTTTATTATTTGTTTTGGGTTTTTTTGTAAACATAGACACTGGCTTTAAAAATATGATAGCATGGGGGGTTGGGCAGTTTGCAGGTCTTTCTGTGTATTACTTAGGGCAAAGTAGGGTACTGTAGGAGGCTTTTACTACTGCTTCTCCTTTAATGTTGGCACAGTAGTTATATTACCCGGACATGCTGGAAGGTGTCCAGAGAAGGGCCATGAGGATGAGCAGAGGGCTGGAGCTCCTTTCCTGTGAGAACAGACTGAGGGAGTTGGGGCTATTCAGTCTGGAGAAGAGAAGGCTCTGAGGAGACCTTCTTGTGGCCTTCCAGTATCTGAGTGGGGCTAAAAGAAAGCTGGGGAGGGAGTTTTTAGGGTGTCAGGGAGAGATAGGACTAGGGGGAATGGAAAAAAATAGAAATGTGATTGATTCAGCTTGGATGTTAGGAAGAAGTTCTTCTCCATAAGGGTGGTGAGGCACTGGCACAGGTTACCCAGGGAGGTGGTAGAAGCCTCATCCCTGGAGGTTTTTAAGGCCTGGCTGGATGTGTCTCTGAGCATCCTGCTGTAGTGTGAGGTGTCCCTGCCCACGGCAGGGGGCTTGGAACTGGATGATCCTTGAGGTCCCTTCCAACCCTAACAATGCTATGATTCTATGATTATTTGACTTCTCTGCTCACTCATCTTTTCTTTGTGGTTTTAGAGACTGAACTTGGCATACTGTTTCTGTGTGCAGCAGTTCTAACCTCCCTTTGTTTATAGTGATGAAAAATGCTGTTGAAGCTTTTTGAAATCCAATATTAAAACGACCCTTGTTTTCTCTAAATCAGTGAAAATGTTACAGGCCAGTTCAGTGAGATCATAGCTTTCTCTTTCAATGGGTACACAACACAAAACAAAGCCAAAGAATAACTGAGGCTTTTGTAGCTCTCAGTGCATGGGCAACATCTGAAAAAAATCAGATTTTGATTGAGCCAGCTCCTGAGAATCACAGAATCACAGAATTTCAGGGGCTAAAAGGGACCTCAAAAGCACATCCAGTCCAACCCCCCTGCCAGAGCAGGATCACCTACACCAGATTACAGAGGAACACATCCAGCTGAGTTTTGAATAGCTTCAGAGAGGGAGATTCCACAACCCTGCTGAGCAGCCTGTTCCAGAAGGCAGTTTTGGTTCACAAGTAGGTCCATTAGCTCCAGTGAGACTGGGCAGAGGCTTGCAGACCTCACCGAAGCAGGAGGTTGGTGTTTTCCCATCAGTGGATGAATGGATGCTCTGTACTTAAAAAGGGTATTTTAAATGTGAAGACTTTTAGGTGTAGTTACTGTTTTCTTGCAACTCTCACATCTTATAATTTAAGAAAATCAAAACTCTTTATTGATTAAATTTCTGGGAAGTCTTCTCCTTAAATTATCACATAGTTTGAAAAGAAAGGAAGGCTAAGTGTAGGTAAACTCCACATGATCCTGGTCCTTAAACTGTGCTATTAAAAAGATTTTGTGCAATATAATTTCTGTCACATTCTTGACACTGTTCAATTTGCTTAAGAAAGTAAAGCATAGAGATGAAAGGGTAATTCTTGTCACAGTTAATTCTGAAATAACTTTTGATTCAAATAGGCTGATGCCTTCAGTTCTGGTTTTAGCAGTTCAACAACTCACAAAATAGTTTGCCAAGCAGCAGTATTAAAACTGATCTGTAATGCCTTGAGGGAATGTACTTCTGAATTGCTGGCACTTTTGGAGGAAATAATTCCATGTATAGACACAGAATCATAGAATTGTTAGGGTTGGAAGGGACCTCAAGGATCATCTTGCATGGTTTAGTCGATTAGGTGGTGTTGGATGATAGGTTGGACATGATGATCTTGAAGGTCTCTTCCAACCTGGTCTGGTCTATTCTATTCTGTTCTGTTCTGTTCTATTCTATTCTATTCTATTCTATTCTATTCTATTCTATTCTATCCAGTCCCAACCCCCCTGCCATGGGCAGGGACACCTCACACTACATCAGGTTGCTCACAGCCACATCCAGCCTGGCCTGAAAAACCTCCAGGGATGAGGCTCCCACCACCTGCCTGGGTAACCTGTTCCAGTGTCTCACCACCCTCATGGGGAAGAACTTCTTCCTAACATCCAATCTGAGTCTACCCATTTCTAGTTTTGTTCCATTCCCCCCAGTCCTGTCATTCTCAGACACCCTAAAAAGTCCCACTCCAGCTTTCTTGTAGCCCCCTTCAGATACTGGAAGGCCACAAGAAGGTCTCTTCAGAGCCTTCTCTTCTCCAGAATGAATAGCCCCAACTCCCTCAGTCTGTCTCCAGCCCCCTGCTCATCCTCGTGGCCTTTCTCTGGACACCTTCCAGCACCTCCAGATCCTTCCTGTAATAGGGGCTCCAGAACTGGAGGCAGTACTCCAGGTGGGGTCTCACCAGAGTGGAGTAGAGCGGGAGAATCATCTCCCTTGACCTGCTGGCCACACTTCTCTTGATGCAGCCGAAGCTCTGGTTGGCTTTCTGGGCTGCAAGTGCACACTGGTGGCTCATATTGTGCTTCTCACCCACCAACCCAGTCCCTGTGCAGCCTATATCGGTGCTTGGGATTGCCTAAAGACTTACAGACTTAAAGTCTAAAACTCCACAAGTCCTAATCTACTATTGAAAAGTAGCTGGAGAAGTTTGTAAGTGATATTTAATTTACAGAGGAAACAAATCATGCAGTATGAAAACCTGCTGCATCTTTCTCCCCTGATTTAATTTATTTTTTATTGCTTTTAACTTTGAGAAGCAAGTTAAAATGTAGACTTTCCTTCTCTCCCTTTAAGTCAGCTTCTGGAGGTGGATAGAATAAAAACACCTAGATGTGCCTGCTGCTGTGTCCAGCAGAACCACGTTGTGGCAAGTAGTGGGGTCCAAGGGCATGAGATTTAACACATCTAAGCACCAGGTTCTACACATTGGCCACAGCAACCCCATGCAGTGCTGCAGGCAGGGGTCAGAGTGGCTGGAGAGCAGCCAGGCAGAGAGGGAACTGGGGGTGGTGGCTGACAGAGGCTGAACATGAGCCAGCAGTGTGCCCAGGTGGCCAAGAAGGCCAATGGCATCCTGGCCTGCATCAGGAATAGTGTGGCCAGCAGGAGCAGGGAAGTCATTGTGTCCTGTACTCAGCCCTGGTTAGGCCACACCTTGAGTACTGTGTCCAGTTCTGGCTCCTCAATTTTAAGAAGGACATTGAGATACTTGAAGGTGTCCAGAGAAGGGCAACAAGGCTGGGGAGGGGTCTGGAGCACAGCCCTGTGAGGAGAGGCTGAGGGAGCTGGGGTTGCTTAGCCTGGAGAAGAGGAGGCTCAGGGTAGACCTTATTGCTGTCTGCAACTACCTGAAGGGAGGTTGTAGCCAGGTGGGGGTTGGTCTCTTCTCCCAGACAACCAGCACCAGAACAAGAGGACACAGTCTCAAGCTGTGCCAGGGGAAGTTTAGGCTTGATCTCTGAAAGAAGTTCTTCCCAGAACGAGAGATTGGCTGTTGCAATGTGCTGCCCAGGGAGGTGGTGGGGTCAATGTCCCTGGAGGTGTTTAAGAAGAGCCTGGATGAGGCACTTAGTGCCATGGTCTAGTTGATTAGATAGGGTTGGGTGATTGGATTTGATGATCTTGGAGGTCTTGGAGTAGTTAAGAGAGGAAGGAGTTCTTGGTCTCTGGTATTTGTTCTCTTTCCCATGTAATGCAAGTTCAGAGTCAATAAACACAAAGTGAGTGGTGTCTAGGATCACCCCTGCACAAAAATTTGGCTAAATAACTAAACCATCATTTTCTCCTTTTCAAGGGTGTGAATAATTTCGTGCAGTACAAATTTAGCCATTTACCCTCCAAGGAGAGGCAAACCATAGTGGAACTGGCCAAAATGTTTCTGAACCGCATTAACTACTGGCACCTGGAGACACCTTCTCAGCGGAGACTGAGGTCACCCAACGATGACATTGCGGCTTATAAAGTGAATTACACCAGGTAATGCTGCTCCTGCTTCTTACAAGTCTTGCTCACAAACATGTCATCTGCCTGCCATAGGTGCACCTTGTGGAGTTTCCAGCCATGCACACCATACCATGAAAACCTGAGGATTTTAGTGAGGCCACAGCAGAGCTTAACACTCATACTTGCATTTTGAGAGCTGTGCTTCATTGGTTGAGAACACTCAGTAGAGGTTGCAGGCATCTGTATCTAGCAATGCTTTTTGCATGCTTCATCTGGGTCGAGGCAATCCCAGGCACAAATCCAGGCTGGGCAGGGACTGGCTGGAGAGCAGCCCTGAGGAGAGAGACTTGGGGGTGCTGGTGGGGGAGAAGCTCACCAGGAGCTCTCAGGGTGCACTTGCAGCCAATCAGATCCTGGGCTGCATCAGGAGAAGTGTGGCCAGCAGGGCAAGGGAGGTGATTCTCCCCCTCTGCTCAGCTCTGCTGAGACCCCCACCTGGAGTACTGTGTCAGGTTCTGGAGCCCCTATTACAAGAGGGTTCTGGAGGTGCTGGAAAGTGTCCAGAGAAGGGCCACGAGGATGAGCAGAGGGCTGGAGCACCTCTCCTGTGAGGTCAGGCTGAAGGAGTTGGGGCTGTTCAGTCTGGAGAAGAGAAGGCTCCGAGGTGACCTCATTGTGGCCTTCCAGTATCTGAAGGGGGCCTACAGGGAAGGCTGGGGAGGGACTTCTCAGGCTATCAGGGAGTGATAGGACTAGGGGGAATGGAATGAAGCTGGAGGTGGGGAGATTCAGGCTAGATGTGAAGAGGAAGTTGTTCACCATGAGAGTGGTGAAGCCCTGGAATGGGTTGTCCAGGGAGGTGGTTTGGGCCCTGTCCCTGGAGGTGTTTAAGCCTAGGCTGGATGAGGCTCTGGCCAGCCTGATCTAGTGTAGGGTGTCCCTGGCCATGGCAGGGGGTTGGAACTAGATGATCCTTGTGGTCCCTTCCAACCCTGACTGATACTATGATACTATGAAGGGAGGTTGTAGCCAAGTTGGGGCTGGTCTCTTCTCCCAGGCAACCAGCAACAGAACAAGAAGACACAGTCTCAAGCTGTGCACGGGCAAGTTCAGGCTTGACCTTAGGAAGAAGTTCTTCCCAGAGAGAGTGGCCATTGGAATGTGCTGCCCAGGGAGGTGGTGGGGTCAGTTTCCCTGGAGGAATCACACAGAATCAACCAGGTTGGAAAAGATCTCAGAGATCATCAAATCCAACCTATTACCTAATACCTAACACCTCATGACAGCTAAACCATGGCTCCAAGTGCCACATCCAGTCCTTTTTTGAACACCTCCAGGGACAGTGGCTCCACCACCATCAGACTTCACCACCACAGTTTAAGAAAAGCCTGGATGAGGCACTTAGTGCCATAGCCTAGTTGATTAGAATGGGTTGGGTGACTGGTTGGACTTGATGATCTTGGAGGTCTTTTCCAACTTGGTTGATTCTGTGATTCTGTGTTTGCAGAGCTGCTCTCAGTCTTTTAAGATACAAACCTCATGTAAGATCCTTATTTTGTGTATTAAAATGTTGGGTAATTTCTTACTCAACTCTCAAAAAAAGGAAATTAAAAAAAACCCCAAACATAACATTAAACATTGTAAAGCATCACAGCTTGAAACCCAATTATGAAAGATTTGAAGTGCTAAATGGGGAATAGCTATTATTAGATGCTTTTAAATGCTAAGTTCTTGTGATGACATTTTAATATGTTGTCAGAATTCAAAGAATAACTTAGTCACTGAGGGAAGAAGAGCTTGGATAAGAAGCCAGATCTTTCTTACTTTTGCTTTTCTTGTAACAGTAGTGCAACACCTTGTCCAGTTAGCATGGTGACAGCAGTTAAGGTTCCTGCTGGTGCAGGTGACAGTCACTGGGCCATAGGTGAGCACAGGCAGACAGGGTCTCCGGCAGCACTCCTGATCTTCCCAGGAACACACAGGGACAATTTTCCTGGCTGAGGATGGGCACCACCTTCTGCTCACTTTCCTGATGGCCTTTCCCCTGACAAACCTCAGATCCATGAGGTAGAGCAGCAAACCCTGGTGTGAGTTGAGGTTGTGGGTGAAGACAGCCTCCTGTCGAGAGAGCTGCACTGTGCCTGACCGGGATGCTCTCAGGTGGCCTGTCACCTCAAACAGCTATACAGTGTCAAGATCAATTACTGATAGTCCATGGGGCTCCTAAGACCATATCTGGGGGGTCTTTGGCCTCTGTTTGTTTGTGATAGAGACATAGGTAGCCCTAATTAGGAGCACCTTGTGTATTCTTGCAGTCATCAACTTCATTTGAAAACCTGCTGATGTGGGTGAAGCTCTTGAGTTTCACAGACATTCTTGTGTGTTTAGAGGTAAGCTTTATCAGCCAGCAGCAGGGAGAGGAGGTCTGTGGACAGCTGTGTCTTGCAACTCTCTTGCAACTCCTGCGTTTGCAAAGATTAAGACTCAAGGATTTGGCAGAGCATTTTGAGACAGGCTGCACTTTGGGTTTGGGTGAGAAAACCCAATGTGGTATCCAGCACAGGCTGTTTGCATCCAATATTTAACATTGTGTTTTCCTTGTTGGGACTTTCCTCATTGTTGTGATCTGATTCTGCTAAAGCTACAGATGCTGTTCACTTACACACAGATACCAAAATCTTGTTTATAAATATAACAGATACTGTGACCTACATAGTCAATGCACTCCTGATTCACTTCTCCAGTACCATGATGCCTTTCCCAAGATGACTAATGCAACATGGGTACTTGTTAAACTCAAAACACATGGAGTGAGTTATTGGTAAATGAAAGAGCATCAAGTCAGAGTGTAATGGGAAGAAGCCAGCTGGTGGAGGGGACAGACTGGCAGCCCAGTTGTATTGGAATTGAGCTAGTTAAAGTGTCACTCCTGGGGAGGCTTGGCTGAGACACCTGAAGGTTGTGCAGCCATTCAGTGAGACTTGGACAGACTGAGAGCTGGGCAGAGAGGAACCTAATGAGGTCCAACAAGTATAAGTGGAGAGTCCTGCATCTGGGAAGCAAGAATAAACTGAGCCAGTACAGATTGGGAGGGGATCTGCTGGAAACCAGCCCCATGGAGAAGGACCTGGGAAATGCTGGTGGATAACAAGTTCAGCATGGGACAGCAATGTGCCCTTGTGGCCAAGAAGGCCAAAGGGATCCTGAGGTGCATTCAGAGGAGTGTGTCCATCAGATCCAGGGAGGTTCTTCTCCCCCTCTACTCTGCCCTAGTGAGACCTCAGGTGGAACATTGCCTCCAGTTCTGGGCTCCCCATTTGAGGAGGGACAGGGATGTGCTGGAGAGAGTCCAAGAGAGGGCTATGAGGATGCTGAAGAGACAGGAGCACTGCCTGGTGAGGAGAGGCTGAGAGGCCTGGGGCTGTTTAGTCTGGAGAGGAGAAGACTGAGAGGGGAATTAACAAATGTTCCTAAATATCTGAGGGCTGGGTGTCAAGAGGGAGGGGACAGGCCCTGCTCAGCTGCACCCTGGGATAGGACAAGGGACAATGGATAGAAACTCCAGCACAGGAGGTTCCACCTCAACATGAGGAGGAACTTTACTGTGAGGGTCCCAGAGCACTGGAACAGGCTGTCCAGGGAGGTTGTGGAGTCTCCTTCTCTGGAGACTTTCAAGCCCTGTCTGGATGCACTCCTGTGTGACCTGTGCTGGATTCTGTGCTCCAGAGGTCCCTTCCAACCCCTAATGTCCTGTGATCCTTTTATGTCTACATGAGGAAATCTATCAGACTAAAGAGGGAACATGAATCAAGCTAAGGGTATTTTGAGTTGCAAATGGGATACTTGGAAAACTGAATGAATACGCAGTGGAGAGAATCCCTGACATCAACTTGAATTTTACGTGATCTATGATTCTCATCTGAAACAAGAAAAACAATATATGGAGACTTAAAAGTACTGCCTATCATTTCTTTAAATAAACTAGGCAATATAAATGCTGCTTAAGCCAGTCCAGATGGGATGTGGAACTGATTAATATGGCCATCACAGTACCACAGAACATTAGAGGCTGGAAGGGACTTCTGGAGATCATCAAGTCCAACCCCCTGACAGAGCAGGATCACCCAGGGTAGTCTGCTCAGGAATTCATCCAGGTGGGTCTTGAATGTGTCCAGAGGAGGAGACTCCACAACCTCTCTGGGCAGCCTGCTGCAGGCTCTGTCACCCTCACTATAAAGAAGTTTCTCCTCATGTTGAGCTGAAATCGTCTCTGTTCCAGCTTGTACCTGGTGTTCCTTGGCTTATTACTGTGCACCACTGAAAAGAGCTTGGCCTCCTCCACTTGACACCCACCCCTCAGATATTGATAGAGATTGGTCAGATTCCCTCTCAGTCTTCTCTTCTCCAGACTAAACAGCCCCAGCCCCAGGGCTCTCAGTCTCTCTTCAGTAGGGGAGATGCTCAAGTCCCCTAAGCATCCTTGTGGCTCTCTGTTGGACTCTCTCCAGCAGGTCTCTGTCTCTCTTGAACTGGGGAGCCGAAAACTGGACACAGTATTGCAGCTGTGGTCTCAGCAGGGCAGAATAGAGTAGAGGGGGAGAAGGACCTCCCTAGCCCGCTGGCCACACTTTTCTTGCTGCACCCCAGGATCGCATTGGCTCTCTTGGCCACAAGGGCACATTGCCGTCCCATGCAGAACTTGCTGTCCATCAGGACTCTAAGGTCTTTCTCTTTGGAGCTGCTTTCCAGCAGGGCATCCCCTAACCTGTCCTGGTGCCTGTTGTTATTCCTCTCTAGATGCAGGACCCTGCACTTGTCCTTATTGAAATCCATGAAGTTTGCCTGCACCCAGCCCTCAGCCTGTCCAGATCTCACTGTATGGCAGCACAGCCTGAGGGGTGTCAGGCACACCCCCCAGTTTTGTATCATCAGTGAACTTGTTGAGGGTATTCTCAATACCCTCAGCCAGGTTGATGATAAAAATATTGAACAAAACTGGAGCTGGTACTGAGCCTTGGGGAGCACCACTGGCCACAGGCCTCCAAGTTGATTCTGTGCCACTGATGGCAATCCTCTGAGGTTGTCAAGCCAACATTAAATCCACCTCACAGAGCAGCCCTGTGTGCCACATTTCCTGAGCTTTTTCTGTGAGGATGCTATGGGAGACAGTATCAAAAGCCTCCCTGAAGTAAAGTTGTCATGTAGTTCTCAGCTGCATTACAAATGGTGTGGGTAGTGGTTCTATTGCATTAATACAGATGTTAGACAATCATAATTATGTGTTTTGATTTTTCCCCCCTTTACAGGTGGCTTTGTTATTGCAATGTCCCTCAGTTCTGTGACAGTCTACCTCGGTATGAAACCACCCAGGTGTTTGGTAGGACATTGCTTCGCTCTGTTTTTACTGTAATGAGAAGACAGTTGCTGGAGCAGGCCAGGCAAGAGAAAGACAAGCTTCCTCAAGAGAAGCGGACACTAATCCTCACCCATTTTCCCAAGTAAGGGCTCCCAGTGCGCCTGCATTCAGGGCTAACCAGCAGTGGGCAGCTTAGGCATGGACGTGGAAAAGCTACCTGCGACTTCAAATGATGATCAGAGGGTGGATCAGCTCTCCTGCAAAGACAGGCTGAAGGACCTCAGGTTGCTCAGTCTGGAGAAGAGAAGACTCTGGCTTTCCGATACCTGGAGGGGGACTATAAAAAAGCTGGGGGGAGGGACAGCTTCCAAGGGCATGTAGCTCTAGGACAAGGGGCAATGGTTTCAAACTGCAGAAATGTAGACTTAGATTGGACATTAGGAAGTAAAGCTCTTTACTGTGAGGGTGGTGGAATACTGGAACAGGTTGACCAGGGAGGTAGTGGAAGCCCCATTCCTGGAGATACTCAAGGTCAGGCTTGATGGGGCTCTCAGCACACAGATCTAGCTGGGGTGTCCCTGCTTAGTGCAGGGAGGTTGGAATAGATGACCTTTAAAGGTCCCTTCCAATCCAGTGCATTTATGATTCAGTCTATGAATAAGATTGTGATCTTATTAGATCACACAAGGCATTAAAAAAAGAGATTTAGCACCACATTGATACAAGGGGCAGATTTGTGGAGGAAGGAGGTGTGCTTATGCTTCTGTGTTGCCACTGCCTTATACAGCTTAAATGAATGAAAAGCATTAGGAAGAAGTTCTTCCCCATGAGGGTGGTGAGACCCTGGAACAGGTTGCCCAGGGAGGTGGTGGAAGCCTCATCCCTGGAGGAGTTTGCAGCCAGGCTGGATGTGGCTGTGAGCAACCTGCTGTGGTGTGAGGTGTCCCTGCCCATGGCAGGGGGGTTGGAACGAGATGATCCTTGAGGTCCCTTCCAACCCTGACAATTCTATGGTTCTGCCTAGGATATGGTCACCAAGGGGGCTCAATACAGTCTGTGTTGCCTATAAATGTAGCCTTGGATAAAGCTTAATTTGTGCTTCAGCTCCCTCACAGAGGGTCAGTACAACACAATACAATACACCAGGTTGGAAAGACCTTCAAGATCATCGAGTCCAACCTATGAACCAACCCAACCCACCCACCTAAACAACTAAACCATGGCACCAAGCACCCCATCAAGTCTCCTCCTGAACACCTCCAATGATGGTGACTCCACCACCTCCCCAGGCAGCCCATTCCAATGGGCAATCACTCTCTCTGTGTAGAACTTCTTCCTAACATCCAGCCTAAACCTCCCCTGGCACAGCCTGAGGCTGTGTCCTCTTGTTCTGGTACTGGCTGCCTGGGAGAAGAGACCAACCTCTGCCTGGCTACAACCTCCCTTCAGGGAGTTGTAGAGAGCAAGAAGGTCACCCCTGAGTCTCCTCCTCTCCAGGCTAAGCAACCCCAGCTCCCTCAGCCTCTCCTCATAGGGCTTGTGTTCCAACCCCTCACCAACTTCGTTGCCCTTCTCTGGACACACTCCAGCAAGTCAACCTCCTTCCTAAACTGAGGGGCCCAGAACTGGACACAGTACTCGAGGTGTGGCCTAACCAGTACAGTGTCCAGGGGCAGAATGACCTCCCTGCTCCTGCTGGCCACACTGTTCCTGATGGAGGCCAGGATGCCATTGGCCCTCTTGGCTGCCTGGGCAAACTGCAGTCAAGTAACTCTTACAAACTTTTTAGCTGTTGTCAGCTATATAGCTAGAGGTGACCACCACCCATGGCTGTGCTTAGATGTAGATGTCCTACATAAAAATAAAAGAGTAGGCCTTGAACCTGAAAATCCTTGGCTTGAACCTGAAAGTCCTTCTCTGTTTTCAAGTCTTGCTCAACAGTCCTCTTGGTTTCAGATAGATAGTTTCGACACATATAGATGACTCTAGAGAGTTAGTGTGCCATGCCAACTTCTGGTCTGCAAACCCCTCTTGTGCAACATAGGATAAGCAGCTATCTAGCCTGTGAGTGGGAATTTGTTGTGTTAGCCTCATGAAGGCAAGCATCCTTGATAGTCTGATGAGCCACATCTCTTTCACACATAATAAAGCTAAGAGATGTTTAAAGTTGAGGTGTTTCTGCAAGTGTACCAAAGTAAGATTAAAAATACTGGTCTGTAAGCACTAACAAGCAATTGTTAGTCTCACTCCAGGTGAGACCCCACCTGGAGTACTGTGTCCAGTTCTGGAGCCTCTATTACAGGAAAGATCTGAAGGTGCTGGAAGGTGTCCAGAGAAGGGCCATGAGGATGAGCACAGGACTGGAGCTTCTCTCCTATGAGGACAGACTGAGGAAGTTGGGGCTGTTCAGTCTCGAGAAGAGAAGGCTCTGAGCAGACTTAATTGTGGCCTTCCAGTATCTGAAGGGGGCTACAAGAAAGCTGGGGAGGGACTTTTTAGGGTGTCAGGGAGTGATAGGACTGGGGGGAATGGAGCAAAACTAGAAATGGGTAGATTCAGATTGGATGTTAAGAAGAAGTTCTTCCCCATGAGGGTGGTGAGACAGTGGAACAGGTTACCCAGGCAGGTGGTGGGAGCCTCATCCCTGGAGGTTTTGAAGGCCAGGCTGGATGTGGCTGTGAGCAACCTGATGTAATGTGAGGTGTTCCTGCCCATGGCAGGGGGATTGGAACTGGATGATCCTTGAGGTCTCTTCCAACCCTAACAATTCTATGATCCTAATTAAATGTTGGAGCAGGACAGTTAAAGGAAGGAAAGTATCTTCCTAAGAGCACTGCTGGTAGAACTAACACTGGGATTTTATGAATCTGTAAGAGACAGAAACCAAGAGCATCTGCAAAACACTGGCTTGTCAAAATAGGCAATTATGACAAATCATGTCTAAGTACCTTGGCATCTCTCAACTTACAGCTTTCTTATTAGTGCACAGGCTTGTTCTGTAAAAGTAGTTTGTAACTGTTTCTGCATTTGCATATCAGATAAATATTGCTTTTAGTCAAAGATGAATTTTCAGAGGTGAAAGCACTCCACGGAATTAAGATACTTAGTATCTCCTCTGGCTTGTGATTTGGTGTGCAATTGTGTGTTTTTTTTAAGAAAGAGTAGAAGAGCAGCATTTTCTCACTGAATCAGGAAATATTTTTAAGTTGAAATAGGTTGAAAATGTGTATCCTGAAAAAGAACATGTTTTGAATGATCCTATTGAGTTAATATTTCACCTGGCTTTGTGCCTAGGTTTCTGTCCATGCTGGAAGAAGAAGTGTACAGCCCGAATTCTCCCATTTGGGATCAGGATTTCATGGTGTCTAGTTCCCAAACTGGACAGCTAGGAATCCAGACAGGTAATTTGCATTTAGTGATGGATTGGGAAACCCCTGAGTAAAAAGACAAACCTGTACAAGTGATGAATTCTAAGCAGTACGACTTAGATATGCAGCTTAATAAATAGGAGCCTATACTATGTCTGATTCTCTGCTGCTTCCCCATTTTTGATGATGAAATGCAGCTAGCTGAGGTGTTAATAGAGCAGGCTGAGTACTGAGGCAAATCATCTGAGCATTCAAGTTGCACAAGTGCAGTTCAGCTTTGGCAAGTGAGAATACAGGTTGGACTCGATGATCTTTGAGGTCTCTTCCAACCTTGGGGATACCGTGATGCTGTAATAGTCAGGGAGTAAATGGCCGCAGTGGGTCACCTGCTGCACAATGGTCTCCTTGCAGGAGGACCCATGCCAGTCCTTAATCTCCCAAGCACTAGAGAAGTAGGAACCTTCCACATCAGATGTCTCATTGCCTTTGCACACCCATTTGATTACCTTGGGGCTTTTTTGTAGTTTTCCCATGCCTTTGTTTCTTATTCATGTGCCTCACTAGCTATTCTGCAGCTTTTATTTTCTTCTCAGTTAGGGTACTGAAGTGTAAGTCATCCCTTCAGTTGTAGGGAGACACTGATGATGACTCTCAGTCTCCCCTTCTCCTCTTCTGTCCTGCTCAAAAGTATTTAAAATCCATTTATGCAGGTTGACTTCAGTTTCCAGGTATTTGATGCAGTGTTTTGTACCAGTCAGTGTTTTGAAAAGTTGCTGCTTATCAGCTGATCAAACCATCATGTCAGCACTTTACCTGATAGTAAATTTCCTGGAGTGTAAGTGAAATTCCACTGTAACAAATACAAGCTTTCTTTTTGGTGAGAAAGTCCTGGTCTGCCCTGTGAACTGGTGAATTCACAGGATCACAGAATGTTAGGGGTTGGAAGGGACCTCCGGAGATCATTGAGTCCAATGACACCCATCACTGCTGCCTTAGCCATGAGTTCATTGCAGCTCTAAACCCATGTTGCTCTCAGAGTTCACTGTGTCATCTGCATTTCTGCAGTACCCCATCTGGCTGTGCAGCCATCCAGTGAGATCTAGACAGGCTGAGAGCTGGGTGCAGGCAAACCTCATGAAGTTCAATAAGGTCAAGTGCAGGGTCCTGCATCTGGAGAGGATTAACAACAGGCACCAGGACAGGTTAGGGACTGCCCTGCTTTCAAGCAGCTTCACAGCGAAAGACCTTGGAGTGCTGGTGGGCAGCAAGTTCTGCATGGGACAGCAATGTGCCCTTGTGGCCAAGGGAGCCAATGGGATCCTGGGGGGCATCAAGAAAAGTGTGGCCAGCAGGGCTAGGGAGGTCCTTCTCCCCCTCTACTCTATTCTGCCCTGCTGAGACCACAGCTGCAATACTGTGTCCAGTTTTCAGCTCCCCAGTTCAAGAGAGACAGAGACCTGCTGGAGAGAGTCCAATAGAAAGTCACAAGGATGATGAGGGGACTTGAGCATCTCCCTTGCTGAAGAGAGACTGAGAGCCCTGGGGCTGGGGCTGTTTAGTCTGGAGAAGAGAAGACTGAGAGGGGATCTGATCAATGTCTATCAATATCTGAAGGGTGGGTGTCAAGTGGTGGGGGCCAAGCTGTTTTTGGTGGTGCACAGTAATAAGCCAAGGAACACCAGCTACAAGCTGGAACATAGATTTCAGCTCAACATGAGGAGAAACTTCTTTACAGTGAGGGTGACAGAGCCCTGCAGCAGGCTCCCCAGAGAGGTTGTGGAGTCTCCTTCTCTGGACACACTCAAACCCCACCTGGATGCATTCTTGTGCAGACTGCCCTGGGTGATCCTGCTCTGGCAGGGGGGGTGGACCCAATGATCTCTGGAGGTCTCTTCCAACCTCAAATGTACTGTGGTACTGTGATAGCTTATTTTAATGCACACCTTTTAAGCACTGGGTGTTGCTGGTGATGACAGCAGGAGAAAGGCATGCAGAGGGAATGACTGCAGGTGTTCAGACTGTGAGCTGTCATCTCAACATTGCCCTCACTGTCTACCTGCCAAAAATCTTGCCACAACTGAATTTGGGAAGAGTTTTGTTTTGTTTTTAATGTTAGAATTGTTAGTTTGTAGCTTTTGAAAATAATAACCTTCTCACTTGGTGCAACAGCTTCTTCTCCCTTTATTGAGTGTGGTTTGCCCCCCAAGTCTTTGAATGCTGTTAAAGTGGATGGTCACAAAGCTGAATGATGAGATTTGGCTTTTCAATAGACCCTTACAAAAAAGCCTTTTCATGAAGCTAAATGCCAGCAGGCTTGGCAGATGTGTGAATTTTGGTTTCTTAGCTTGTGCTCAGCACTATGGAATAATAAATCCTGATATTTGCTGTCTCTGGCAGCCAGCAGTAATACAGTCCCTCCTTAGGCAGAAGCTTAGAAAGATAGGTCAAGGTAAAGCTTTAACTTTGCTTGCAAAATGGTAGCACTGCTCTGTTGCATGACATTAGCTGTTACTTCTCAGATGGTGGGTGTGAAACTGAGTCCAGCATTGTGACAGTCAGCACATTAATGGGTTCCATGTCATGATTATTTGTTTGTGTTTGTCTTTTATGCCATTGCAGTTATCAATCCACCTCCTGTTGCAAGATCCGTTTCATACAGTGCAAGTCCTTCATCTCTGGAGCAACCCAACAGTGGCAATATGAGTCCTGCTTGCAAAGTTTCTTCTGCCCTTGACCCAAACCTAGGTAATAAAGAGGGAAAGTTGCTTTTTGGCTTTTTCTGTCAATGTTCTGGGTAGTTGCAGTACATGGTGAGCATTGCCCTCACTCTGCAATAGCAGCCTTGAGGTGTTTTGCTCAAGGATTGCACATGTATATTCTTTCTCCACTGTGGTAATGTTTAACTTGCAGAAGTATTGGCCACAGCTGAAAAGAGTCTGGATGAAGAATTATAGTCAGGACGGGGGCAAAATCTTGCCTCTCAAATAGCCTGAGTGCATTTCTACAGAGGAGAGCCCAGAGGAAGCCACTGAGATGATCCAAGGGCTGGAGCACCTCTGCCGTGAGGATAGGCTGAGGGTGCTGGGGGCGTTCAGCCTGGAGAAGAGAAGACTCCAAGGGGACCTTAGAACTACCTTCCAATACCTGAAGGGATCCTACAGGAAGGCTGGAGAGGGACTTTTCATGAGGGTGTCTAGAGACAGGACAAGGGGGAATGGTTTGTAGCTGAGGGAGGGCAGAGTTAGACTGTATCTGAGAAGGAAGTTCTTCAGCACTAGGGTGGTGACGCTCTGGAATAGGCTGCCCAGGGAGGTCATGAATGCCCCACCCTGGAGGTGCTGAAGGCCAGGTTAGATGAAATCTTGAGCAACCTGCTCTAGTGGAAGCTGTCCCTGCCCATGGCAGGGTGTTGGAACTGGATGATCTTTAAGGCCCCTTCCAACCCAAACCATTCTATGAATCTATGAAGTGAAATTGTATTTTTGGGGAGGAAAGAAACCCAGCTCTGTTTAAATTAAATTAAAGGGAGAAAGACTGGTGGCAGAGGCTCTTGAAAAGCATTTTACCTGCAGCACAGGCATTATATAAGCCATAGTAAGGTTTTGTTTAAATAAGAGTAGAAGGGGCTATGGATTTTATTTTAAATTAAAATAATAATAATAATTTCTCTTGGTTCAAGGTACTGAAATTGTGTCCAAAGACACCAATCAGGTTAAATTTGAAACCTGAAAAAGTTATTTGGAGAAAAAGAACTGAGGAATGCATAAATGATCCTGATAAATGCTGTTCCAAACACCTCAGGATTAAAGAGCCTGTGGAAGGTTTCTAGGTCAGAGAGATGATCACAAGCTTTATATATAAAGTAAGTCACAGTATCACCAAGGTTGGAAGAGACCTCAAAGATCATCAAGTCCAACCTGTCACCACAGACCTCATGACTAGACCATGGCACCAAGTGCCACGTCCAGTCCCCTCTTGAACACCTCCAGGGACGGTGACTCCACCACCTCCCTGGGCAGCACATTCCTATGGCGAATGACTCTCTCAGTGAAGAACTTTCTCCTCACCTCCAGCCTAAACTTCCCCTGGTGCAGCTTGAGACTGTGTCCCCTTGTTCTGGTGCTGGTTGCCTGGGAGAAGAGACCAACCTCCTCCTGGCTGCAACCACCTTTCAGGTAGTTGTAGAGAGCAATGAGGTCGCCCCTGAGCCTCCTCTTCTCCAGGCTAAACAATCCCAGCTCCCTCAGCCTCTCCTCACAGGGCTGTGCTCAAGGCCTCTCCCCAGCCTTGTTGCCCTTCTCTGGACACCTTCAAGTGTCTCAATGTCCTTCCTAACCTGAGGGGCCCAGAACTGGACACAGGACTCAAGGTGTGGCCTAACCAATGCAGAGTCCAGGGGCAGAATGACCTCCCTGCTCCTGCTGGCCACACTGTTCCTGATGCAGGCCAGGATGCCATTGGCCTTCTTGGCCACCTGGGCACACTGCTGGCTCATGTTTAGGCAGCTGTCAACCAGCACCCCCAGGTCCCTCTCTGTTTGGCATCTCTCCAGCCCCTCCAACCCCAGCCTGTAGCTCTTCATGGGGTTGCTGTGGCCAAAGTGCAGCACCTGGCACTTGGATTTGTTGAATGCCATCCCATTGGACTCTGCCCATCTGTCCAGTTGGTTGAGTCCTCAAGGAAGGAGGAAAGCTAAATGAATTCCTAGCCTTGCTGTTAATTACAGAGTAACTTAAGGTGGATCCTAAACTGCAGCTGTCTTTGAGGGAGAAGGTTTGAAATGATCTCAGAAGTGAGAATGAGTAGATTTTATTGGGTTTTTTGAGCAAAATATGTAGAAGGTAGTCACTACAAGAAATATTTTGAGAGAGTTTATATAGAAATATGGAATTAAGTTATTCACCCAAGTTGCTATTGGAATTACAGAATCACTGAATGTTAGGGACTGGAAGGGATCTTGAAAGCTCATCAAGTCCAGCCCCCTCTGTCAGAGCAGATCACCTCGAGCAGATCACACAGGCAAAGCATCCACAAGGGTCTTGAATATCTCCAGAGAGGGAGACTCACACCCGCCCTGGGCAGCCTGTGCCAGTATCCTCAGTCTCTCCTAATAAGGATGTCCTTCTCCTTAATCATTTTGGTGGCTCTGCACTGGACTCTTTCAAGCAGTTCCCTGAGGTCTTTCCTGAGCTGAGGGGCCCAGAACTGGACACAATATTCCAGATGTGGCCTCAACAGGGCAGAGTAGAGGGGGAGAAGAGAACCTCTCTCAACCTACTAACCACAGCCCTTCTGATAAACCCCAGAGTGGCATTGACCTTCTTGGCCACAAGAGCACATTGCTGGGTCATGGTCAACCTCCCATCCACTAGGACCCCCAGGTCCTTTTCCCCTTCACTGCTCTCCAACAGGTCAGTCCCCAACCTGTACTGATCCATGAAATTGTTCTTTCCCAGGTGCAAGGCTCTACCCTTGCCCTTGTTGTATTTCATTCCATTTCTCCCTGCCCAGCTCTCAGCTTGTGTAAGTCTCACTGAATGGCAGCACAACCCTCCTTTGTCAGCCACTCCGTCCAGTTTTGTGTCATCAGCAAACTTGCTGACAGTGCTCTCTGTGCCCTCATCCAGGTCATTGATGAATATATTGAACAGCTCTGGTCCCAGTACTGACCCCTGAGCGGCTCCACTAGACACAGGCCTCCAACTAGACTCTGTCCCATTGACCACAACTCTCTGACTTCTTCCCTTTAACCGGTTCACATCCACCTCACTCCCTGACCACATTGCCTCAGCTTAGCTGTGAGGATGCTGTGGGAGACAGTGTCAAATGCTTTACTGAAATCAAGATAAACCACATCCACTGCTCTACCATCATCTATCCACCTGGTTATGTCCTCATAAAAGGCTATCAGGTTGGTCAGACATGACTTCCCCTTGGTAAAACCATGTTTACTGCTCCTAACGACCCTCTTGTCTTTGATATGCCTAAGGACAGCTCTGAGGATAAGTTATTCCATTACCTCTCCAGGGGTGGAGGTGAGGCTGACCAGGCCAGAGTTACCTGGGTCCTCCTTCTTACCCCTTTTTGAAGACTGGAGTGACATTTGCCTTCCTCCAGTCCCCAGGCACCTCTCCTGTCTGCCATGAGTTACCCTTGATACTACAGAACTGAAAAAGCACAGATGCAAAACTGAATTTTAAAGGGGTTCTAAGAAAATACAGGGAACTCTAAATTGTGTCTCCTATTCCAGACCCCTGGAAGAAACAATAGTAAACTGATTAAGAACAGACTGAATGAGTGCCTGAGCAACATGGTGCACTGAAATTCAGTGTGCCTTTTGTAGAACTCATCACTTGCACCTATCTGTGAAGGAACTGGTGAGCATTTGGAACGGGTTTTGTGTACCTCGAATTCCAGAAAGCTGTTGACAAATTTCTTTGAAAAATTCTGTTTTAAAGCAAGAAATGAATCCCTTGGAAAATAAAAAGGATGGTCCATTCACAGATGAATAACTGTTTATCAATGAGGGAAGCTTAACTATCAGATCCTGTTGTTAAGAGAACAATTGTACTGCTTGGAAGTCTGTAAAGGGAAATGAATACTTTGATCCTGCATATCTTTGCAGTGCTATAGCTGTAGGCAAACAATCTGGAGCGCCTCTCCTATGAAAACAGACCGAGAGAGTTGGGGCTGTTCAGTCTGGAGAAGAGAAGGCTCCAAGGAGACCTTATTGTGACCTTCCAGCATCTGAAGGGGGCTACAAGACAGCTGGGGAGGGACTTTTTAGGGTGTCAGAGAGTGATAGGACTGGGGGGAATGGAGCAAAACTAGAAATGGGTAGATTCAGATTGGATGTTAAGAAGTTCCTCCCCATGAGGGTGGTGAGACACTGGCACAGGTTGCCCAGGGAGGTGGTGGAAGCCTCATCCCTGGAGGTTTTGAAGGCCAGGCTGGATGTGGCTGTGAGCAACCTGCTGTAGTGTGAGGTGTTCCTGCCCTTGGCACGGGGGTTGGAACTGGATGATCCTTGAGGTCCCTTCCAACCCTGACAATTCTATGATTCTGTATGTGTAAAGTAGTGGCCATAGTGGGATTTAAGCTACCAGATTGTTTCAGAAAGGAGAATTTAAAGCTGTGGTGGATTTTCCGGGCAGGGTGGGGGGGTGGTGGGCGGAGCATGCTGCTAAGTGCTGATTACAAAGGCAACATTCTGGATCCTGGCTCTGACATTTAGCTGATCGTCAGGGACAAAAGACAGGAACAAGTCAACAATGGAACCGCAGAAGTGATGTTCCTTTTTGTATGCTTGTCTAATATGTGGCAATTTGTTGCTTGGATAAATCCTGAGATAGCAGCCTGCTCTAACAGTCTCATCGTAGCTCTGCAAGTCCTTGATGGACTTTTCCTTCCTGAATTTAACCAGTTGCTTTTGCAAATTTGTGTAGAATCATAGAATTGTCAGGGTTGGAAGGGACCTCGAGGATCCTCTCGTTCCAACCCCTCTGCCATGGGCAGGGACACCTCACACTACAGCAGGTTGCTCACAGCCACATCCAGCCTGGCCTTCAAAACCCCCAGGGTTGAGGCTTCTACCACCTCCCTGGGCAACCTGTTCAAGCAGAAGAACAAAAGCATGAAGCCATTTGTCTTAGTTTAGAGAGTGGACGAAATAATTTCACTCCCAAAAGAAGTAAAATGAAGAGGCTTTCACTGAATTGGAGAGAAACACAGAATTTTATTCCAAAATACTCAGGAAAATGCAGAATACATGAATCCTTAACATCTAATACATATACATGCTTGTCTGCAGTTAGTAGGGCAGTTAACAATTAATGTGTTATGTTTTGAGTTAGAAATTGCATGTGGATTTTTCTGAGTCAAAATGCATAAAGGGTGAGGGAAATCTATAATGGATACTTAATGCCAGTCAGCCTTGAAGTGGGATTTCATGTTATCCAGAAGTATGCACTCTAGTTTCTATACTGAGCACTGACCTCTCAAGACAGCAACACAGAGGTTCACTACAGAGGATGCTGAAACAAAGAGAAGCAAATACTTTGTGAGTTTACAGAGTTATAGGAGGAGAAGGAGAGCTATATTCAGCTTGCTTCATGCTGATATCCCAGTGCAAGGACAGAACTGCAGCAGTGATCAGTATGATTAGATGTGCCTCAGTGTCTAAGTGGAGACACTACCTCAAAGTGGTAGTGGTTGACTGAGGATCCCTGACCCCAGCAACTTGAGTTTTAAGCCCTCTTCACTGATCTGGCAAACCTTTGTCCAAAGCTTCTCTTCCCCTGCTCTGAGATTTGTACCCCATGGCCCCCAGGAGACCAGGTGTCTCAAAATGGTTCCTGTGGTCTAAGCAGCCAAAGCCCTGGCTCTGACACCACTCCTGTAGCCATTTGCTGGTCATCCTGATGTGACTGACCCACTCAGTCTTTTTCCCTTTGGCTGGGAGGATTGATGACCAGACTTGCTGCACTCCAGAGTCCTTCACCACCATGCTCAGAGCCCTGTACACCTTCTTGATAGTCCTCGGATTTTATTTGGTGCCCACATGTTGGATGTACAAGGTGTGGCAGTCGCTGGGTGACATCCCTGATGCAAGCCCCTGGTAAACAGCAAACCTCTCTAGAGGATACATTAGGTCAGCAAAGCTGCCTGCAAAAGGTGTGCCTCTGCTGAGGCCTGTGTCTGTCAGCAGAGTCACCAGCTACTGCCACCTGTTGCTTCACTCTTGGTTGCACTGACTGGTAGATGGGGAGCAGCCTGGGCTGTCATACACAGCTCCAGTGTCTCAGCTGATGCAATGTGTTTTGCCTCCTCAGTCTGCAGAGCAGTGAAGCTGTTCTCCAAGGACACCTCAGGGAGGTCTCTTCCTCTGGCTGATTCTTGCAGTTGTAAGCTTCTACTCCTCTGCAGTGCTGACTCCCCTCCTTTCTGCCGGTGTTGGTGGGGGACCATTACACTGCATGGCTGGGGGTTGTGGTTTCTCTGCAGCCTCTGCTTGGATCAAGCAATCTAACTCCTCTTTTGTTTCTCAGATGCTATGCAGCCTTCTCACTGCCTCCTGCAGCTCAGCCACCTACTGCAGGAAGTCACCTACCTGAGCACACCTTTTTCAGGCAGGTTTGGCACCTACCCCTGCTCCAGAAGAAAGGCCTAGGCACTGCCCACAGCTTGCTTTGGCAGCTCTGTCTGGGTGGATGTATTGTCCACCCCTGGGGTGGATGGTGCAGACCTCCCCAGCCAGAGATGCAGCCTTTCATCTCTGACTAGTGCTCACCATTCTGCTTGGAGAGTTGGGTAGGGTGAGTGCTGCTGGCTGGACTGGTGCCCAAACAGCTGCTGGTCCATCTTCCTGGTTGAGCTGGCTGACCTCCAGTACCATCCCTTGCACCCTTCTACACAAGCTTCAAACCTCTGCTCCCTGCCCTGGCTGAGGTGCCACACTGTGACAAATTCAGCCAATTTCTCTGGTCCCCAGAGGAGAGCCACTGCCAAGCTCAGCATGGAGCTGGGCTGGCTCCCCAGGACTGCCCACAGCTCAGCACCCTGCCACAGCTGCACCTTGCCCAGCCCATACACACAGGCTTACTCCACTAACCTACCAGCTAATGGCTTTGTAGCTCATTAGTGTATCCCCAGGGTAGTTGGCCATCCCTGGGTACCTGCAGCAAGCCTCAGGCTGTCTGCAGGGGCTGCTACCGACCCTGGCCTTCTGGGCACAAAGCAGGCCAGGGCCTCCCACATGGACATCCCTCAGTGAGCATGGTGGAAGTGTGCTGTAACCACTCCCTGAGGGCTTTTAAAGGCGTGGTTGCCATTGCCCTGGCAATGCCTGTGACTCTGCATGCCATCCAGAGGGACCTGGACAGGCTGGAGAGGTGGGCACAAGCCAACCTCAGGAGCTTCAACAAGACCAAAGGGCAGGGTCCTGCATCTGGGTCGAGGCAATCCCAGGCACAAATCCAGGCTGGGCAGTGACTGGCTGGAGAGCAGCCCAGAGGAGAGAGACTTGGGGGTGCTGGTGGAGGAGAAGCTCACCAGGAGCTCTCAATGTGCACTTGCAGCCCGGAAAGCCAATCAGAGCCTGGGCTGCATCAGGAGGAGTGTGGCCAGCAGGTCAAGGGAGGGGATTCTCCCCCTTTGCTCAGCTCTGCTGAGACCCCACCTGGAGTACTGCCTCCAGTTCTGGAGCCCCTATTACAAGAGGGATCTGGAGGTGCTGGAAGGTGTCCAGAGAAGGGCCATGAGGATGAGCAGAAGGCTGGAGCACCTCTCCTGTGAGGACAGACTGAAGGAGTTGGGGCTGTTCAGTCTGGAGAAGAGAAGGCTCCGAGGTGACCTCATTGTGGCCTTCCAGTATCTGAAGGCTGGGGAGGGACTTCTCAGGCTATCAGGTAATGATAGGACTAGGGGGGATGGAATGAAGCTGGAGGTGGGGAGATTCAGGCTAGATGTGAAGAGGAAGTTGTTCACCATGAGAGTGGTGAAGGCCTGGAATGGGTTGTCCAGGGAGGTGGTTGGGGCCCTGTCCCTGGCGGTGTGGATGAGGCTCTGGCCAGCCTGATGTAGTGTGAGGTTCCCTGCCCATGGCAGGGGGCTTGGAACTTGATGATCCTTGTGGTCCCTTCCAACCCTGACTGATATTATGATACTATCCTGAAAGAGAAAGCTGTTAGCTCCTGGTGGGTGTCTCTGCTCCCCTAGCATTTCCCTACCAGAGGGAAAGCACAGGAGATCCCCTGTTTGCCAAGATCTACCTCTCAGCTGCTGGCCAGGCCAGTTCTAAAGAGGCCACTCTTGGCAACTGACTGTTAGTTAATTCTGATTGTGGCTGGGTCATTTCTAATTTGTCCTGGTTTCATCATATAGGGGAAAAGAGGAAAAATAACGAGCCCTATTCTCTGGAGGATCCCAAAAGACCGAGGGTTGTAGGAGATATTCCTATTGAGTTAATCAATGAAGTAATGTCGACAATTACGGATCCTGCAGCAATGCTTGGGCCAGAGGTGAGAAATACAGAGAGCTGCTGTTGAAATTATTCAGGTTTTATTAATTCTGCATGCAGAGAGTGTGGTGAGTTATGAGTCATGCTCTCAATAAGAAAAGCAGAAACTTTCAGAGTGTGATTAGGTGAGCAAACACGAAGTGTAGTTCTCCATTTGGTGCCTTGTGTACTGCTTGCAGAGAGACTTCCAAAGCAGCAACAGTAAAAAAAAAAAGCAGATCCCAGGTTAGTTTTCCCAAGAGATTTCTGTTACAGAGCAGTTCCAGAGTGTGCCTTTTATTGTTAACCCTGGATGTAGCTCAGGAGAGAAGGCAAACAGGGTGCAAACTCTGCATCAGAATGAAAGATGGGCATTGAAAACCTCTGTCTAGTGCAAAATGGGTGATCTGCACAGTGATTTGCAGCACTGCTCTCTTTTATTTCTTCTGCTGAAAGAGAAAACCAAACAGAATTGCAAATTTGTGCAAGTGCACTTTTTAGTTGGGTTTTTTTGGTGTTTGGGGTTTTTTTCTTTGTTTGTGGTTTTTTTGTGTGTGGTTGGTTGGGGTTTTTTGTTTGTTTGGGTTTGGGGGGTTGTTTTGTTTTTCTGGTTTTTCCTCCCTCTGTTCCCCTTGCCAGGTTATGTTTTGCCAGCAGCTCATTTGCCAAGGCTTAGCTAGAGACTGCTGAAGATTTGGAACCACCTACATTTCTTACTCAAACTATATGCTATGACTGATGGCTCTGTGTATTACAGATGCTGTGCCAGGCCTGGCTGTTGGGGCCTGGCAGTGTCTAGAAAGCAGCAGCCACACTTTGCTTTGAAAGTAACAGTATGTGCATGCAGGGATGTTTTGGAATGGTAAAATGGTCTTGGGAGGGGGGGAGGAGGAAAAAATGAAATAAATAGTCTATATTATTTTATCTCCTTCAAAGATATGGATGCAATTGCTAGATGTGTAACAGCAAATCAATAGTAATTTGAATGTTCTTTTAAGGCTCTTCTGGTAGGCATAGATAGTGGAAAGTGCGACTGAATGAAAAGTCTGAGCTTACCTACAGCACCATTAACATGTGTGATCTGTAGCATGCACAGGTGAATCCAGCATTTGTCTAAGCTGCCTAGCATGAAGAAAATATGGAGACTTAGTGGCATAAGCTTCAAGTGGATGACTGCCTTCCCTGAGAGATGTTGGAGCTTGCTGAGTCATAACTGTCACTGCGGTACCTACTCTTTACCAAAGAAGTTTGAGTAACCCCTTTCCGCTGTAGTCTAGGCTTACATCCAGCTTACGCTTGACAGCGTCACTTCTGCTGCAGGAAAGGTGATTGTTGGGAGCTCTACTTTCTGTAAAAGATGATTAAAAAAAAAAAAGAGTGGGTTTTCATTTGTTTATTCCCTAAGCTTTTCCATCAAGAATGTGAAATCTCCAAACTGTGATTTTGTTCTCTCTTTTATGAGGCACAGACCATTTTCCTTTCGGCACACTCGGCCCGGGATGAGGCAGCCAGGCTGGAGGAGCGCAGGGGGGTGATCGAATTCCATGTGGTGGGCAACTCCTTGAACCAGAAGCCCAATAGAAGATCATGATGTGGCTGGTTGGTTTGCAGAATGTGTTCTCCCACCAGCTGCCTCGGATGCCAAAGGAGTACATCACACGCTTGGGCTCTTTGATCCGTGAGTACTGCTGGAGAGGGATTTAACAGGAGACATCACTCCTTACCAAGAATGTTGCTCTTCTCTTTATCAGTGCAAGTGTCCTGCCTTGCTTTGGTTGCTACTAGACTGCAAGCACTTCAGAAAGACCCACGAATGTAGCAGCATCACTGGTTGCACATAGAATCATAGAATCAGCCAGGTTAGAAAAGACCTCAGAGATTATCCAGTCCAACCTATTACCCAATACCTAGCATCTCGGGACAACTAGACCATGGCTCCAAGTGCAACATCCACCTTTTTAAACACCTCCAGGGATGGGGACTCCACACCTCCCTGGGCAGCACATTCCAATGGCCAATTACTCTCTCAGCAAAGAACTTTCTCTCCTCATCGAGCCTAAACTTCCCCTGGTGCAGCTTGAGACTGTGTCCTCTTGTTCTGGTGCTGGTTGCCTGGGAGAAGAGACCAACCCCCACCGGCTACAACCTCCCTTGAGGAAGCTGTAGAGAGCAGTAAGGTCTCCCCTGAACCTCCTCTTCTCCCCCAGCTCCCCCTCTCCTCATAGGGCTGTGCTCCAGACCTCTCCCCAGCCTCATTGTCCCTTCTCTGGACATGTTCAAGTGTCCAATTTTTTCCTTCTTAAATTGAGGAGCCAGAACTGGACACAGTACTCAAGGTGTGGCCTAACCAGTGCTCAGTACAGGGCAGAATGACTTTTCTGATCCTGCTGGCCACACTATTCCTGATGCAGGCCAGGATGCCATTGGCCTTCTTGGCCACCTGGGCACACTGCTGCTTCATGTTTAGGTGGCTGTCAACCAGTCTCCCCAGTCCCTCTCTGCCTGGCTGCTCTCCAGCCATTCTGTCCCCAGCCTGCAGTGGCTGCATGGGTTGTTGTGGCCAAAGTGACAGAACCTGGCACTTGGACTTGTAAATGCCATCATTTTGGACTCCACCCATCTGTCCCAGCTGTCAAGGTCCCTCTGCAGACCCCTTCTACTCTCAACACCCTGCTCCCAACTTGGTGTCATCTGCAGACTTTCTCTACCTACCCTGGTGCCTGACTGAATTGTGCCTCAGCTGCTCAAGCGTGAAGGGAGGTTCTCCTCAAAAGTGTCCAATTTCCACCGCTGTGTTTCTCGTGGAGTCTGCTTCCTTTTGACCAGTATGTTCCCAACATTTCTGCCACAATGACTTAGCTAGAGAGTACATGTGAGAAAACAAGACTCTTTGAGAAGGCACTTGCTGTCCTGCAACCTCCACCGATCCTAACTGAGTCAGGGTAAAAACATCCTGAGAACTGCACAACTGTCAACAATAGATGCAGTGATAGCATAGATGCAGTGTGCGTGAAAGCAATACAGCTCTTACCTATTGGCATTACCCCTAGGATCAAGGAGTACTTGGCAAGGCCCAGGGACCTTGCTACATGAGTGATGAATTTATGGCAAATTCAAGTGTGACGTTAAAAGAGTAACTGTAGATACAAGCAGGTAACAGAAGCCTAAAGAGTTGTATTAGCATCATGGAAAGAAGTGAATCAAGTTTCTAAATACAGAGGAAGGTGATGACACTGTGTGTAGCATGTGCATGAAATTACAGTGGCTGCCTTTCTGCCCACTCAGGAAACACAGACCTTGCTTTAATAAAAGATGGGCGTGTTGATCGGCGCATCTGCTTCCGCATGTTCCCCTCCCAAGGATTTACGGAGATTGTCTTTTGTGCTGTGACTTCCAACGAGCAAGTCAAGGTAACAGTAATCCTCTGCTACAGTTTATTAGCTGTGTTTGCGAGGCCCCATTCCTTCTCTGGAGGCTTTCAAGACCCGTCTGGGATGCATTCCTGCGTGGACCTGCGCTAGATTATATCGCAGTAGATTTGAGGTTGAAGGCACCTCCAGAGATCATCAGTCCCCCCCACTGCCAGAGCAGGGTCACCCAGGGGAGTCTGCACAAGAATGCATCCAGGGGGTCTTGAATTGTGTCCCAAGAAGGAGTCTCCACAACTTCTCTGGGCAGCCTGCTCCAGGGCTCTGTGTCACCCTCACTATAAAGAAGTTTCTTCCTCATGTTGAGGTGAAATCTTCTATGTTCCGCTTGTACCTGGTGTTCCTTGGCTTATTATTGTGTACCACACAAAAAGAGCTTGGCCCCCTCCAACTTGACACCCACCCCTCAGATACTGATAGACATGATCAGATTCCTCTCAGTCTTCTCCAGACTAAACTGCCCCAGGTCTGTGGTCCTGCTCTGGCAGGGGGATTGGACTTGATCTCTGGAGGTCCCTTCCAACCCTAACATCACGTATCACAGTATCACACCAGGTTGGAAGAGACCTCAAAGATCATCAAGTCCAACCTGTCACCACAGACCTCATGACTAGACCATGGCACCAAGTGCCACGTCCAGTCCCCTCTTGAACACCTCCAGGGACGGTGACTCCACCACCTCCCTGGGCAGCACATTCCAATGGCAAATGACTCCTCTCAGTGAAGAACTTTCTCCTCACCTCCAGCCTAAACTTCCCCTGCACAGCTTGAGACTGTGTCCTCTTGTTCTGGTGCTGGTTGCTAGAGAGAAGAGACCAACCCTTCCTGGCTACAACCACCCTTCAGTAGTTGTAGAGAGATCCTGTGATCCCTTCACTACTGCATACGCTCTTAAATTTATTATCACATTTAATACATTGCTGAGCTGCCAAACAGACAGTTTGGAAGATACAGTGATTCTGAATATCACACACCAAAAATTAGACAAATGTGAGCATTTAGAATCATCAGCATAATAGTAGGTTTACATGTAATCAAACATGAAATCTTTCTCAACACGTAATGGTCAGCAGCCTCCCATTCTAAGACTGTTCACTCTCTGCCTCCAGCAATTTTCACCCTGTAGTTTAACAGAGGAAAAAATAGGTACAATTTGACATCTCCAATAAGCACATGGTTTATGCTGTGCCTTTTCTTGAGTTAATTTCATGTCCTGGATGAGGGCAACGGAGGGTTGTGCTGCCATTCAGCAAGACTTGGACAGGCTGGAGAGCTGGCAGGAAGAAATTGAAGTTCATCAGGCAAGTGCGGAGTCTTGACCTGGAAAGAACAACCCTGGGTTGGGGACTGACCTTCTTGAGAGCAGTGAAGGGGAAAGGACCTGAGGGTCCTAGTGGATGGAAGGTGACCATGAGCCAGCAATGTGCTCTTGTGCCAAGATGCTAGTGGGTGGATTAGAAAAGCTGAGGTTAGTAGGTTGGGAGAGGTTCTCCTCCTGCTCTGCTCTGTCCTGGTGAGCTGCATCTGGAACATTGTGTATAGTCTGGGCCCCTCAGTTCAGAAGTACCTCAGGGAACTGCTTGGAAGAGCCATCACAGAGCCACAAAGATGACTAAGGGAGTGGAACACCTTCCTTATGAGAAGAGACTGAGGAGCTGAGGGCTCATTAGCTTGAGAGGAGGAGCCTGAGGTGACCTCATTCATGTTGATAAAGATGTGCAGGGTGAGTGCTAAGAGGATGGAGCCAGGCTCTGCTGGTGATGCCCAATGCCAGCACAAGGGGCAGTGGTGGAAGTTGAGGCATGGAAGTTCAGTGGAAACATGAGGAAGAATTATTTCCCTGTGAGGGTGGCAGAACACTGGAAGAGGCTGCCGTGGGGGGTTGTGGAATCTCCCTCTCTGGATCTCAAAACCACCTGGATGCATTCCTGTGTGACCTGTAGTAGGTGATCCTGCACTGGCAGGAGGTTAGACTGGATGAGCTTTCAAGGTCCCTTCCAGCCCTAACATTCCTGTGATTCTGTGAAACATTCTCTGGGTGATGAGTATTAGGGTTTGTTGAACGAATGTAGAGCACTGTGAACACAAGAGTTTCCTGCTGCTTTCCCAGGTAGATGTATGACCGTTAATTCAGGACTTTGCATTAGATGGCGCTGTAGTTTTGGTGTTATGTTTTGTTTTGGTTTGGTTTTTTTCAGTTGAAACTGAAACTAGAGGCAGTACAATGAATTCAATTTAGTTTGTAGAAATTGAATGTGCGATATTGCGTGCCCTGCTTCGAAGGAAAGAGCTCTGAGTGTGAAGGGCCAACAGTAGGATTGAAAATCTGTTACAATTTTTAATACTTAAGTTATATTTGGTTTGTTTGGCTCTGGTGTTACAAAGCAGTGGCCTGTCATAAAAGCATCAAATCACAGAATGTTAAGGCTGGAAAGTACCTCGGCTCATCCAGTCCAACCCTCTGCCAGAGCGGGATCACCTGCACAGGTGGGTTTTGAAAATATCTCCAGAGAGGGAGACTCCACAACCCCCTGGGCAGCCTGTGTCAGTTTTCTGTCACCCTCACAGGGAAAAAACCTTCTCACATTCACATGGACTTCATATGCCTCAGCTTCCACCATTGCACTTGTGCGTCATTGTGTGTCACTGGAAAGAGCCGGCTTATCCTCTGGGCACTCATCGTGTACATCTTTATAAACATGAATGAGTCACCCTCAGTCTCCTCCTATAAGCTAAATACCCTCAGCTCCCTCGGCTCCCCTCCAAAGGTCACCCAGTATGACCTCCCCACAGTCCAGCAGGGACATCCCACCTAGATCAGGCTGCCCAGGGCCTCGTCCAGCCTCACCTTGAATATCTCCAGGGAATGAGCCTCAACCACCTCCCGGGGCTTCCTGTTCCCGTGGTTCCACCACCCTCATAGTGAAGAACTGCTTCCTAACATCTAATCTAAATCTGCCCCTTTCTGGTTGAAGCCATTGTCCCTTGTCCTGTTCCTGCAGGCCACTTTGCAAAGTCTTCTCTCCATCCTTCCTGTAGCCCTTCAGGTGCTGGCAGGCTGCTATTAGGTCTCCCCAGAGCTTCCTCTTCTCCAGGCTGAGCACCACCCAGCTCCCTCAGCATCCTGTAGCAGAGGTGCTCCAAGCCCCTTGACCATTTTGTGGCCCTCTCTGGACCCCTCCATCAGGTCCATGTCCTTCCTGTATGGTAAGAATGAATAAATCCTGTGAAGGTCATAAAAATAGTAGGTTAGCAGAAATGTTTGAAGTTCTGCCATCCTAACTGCTGGGATTTTTTTGAGACAAAGTTGACACTTTTTGTCAAACACTTACTACAATGGCAGTGTTTCAAGTGCACATGAAATTAGGAGCTTGAGTAGCTGGTAAACTTCTAGCCTGTAGTTAAGGGAAGTGTTTTTTTTAATTAACATTTTTCATGCAGAGTTTTCATCCTCTTCCAAAAAAATTTTACAATCCAAATTTGCAACTAGAAAGTCTCTCATCATCTCCAGAGCATCTGGGTTCTTAGAACTGCTCTGCCAATTAACAGGTCCTCAGTTTGTCATAGGATCATAGTATCAGTCAGGGTTGGAAGGGACCACAAGGATCATCTAGTTCCAAGCCCCCATGCCATGGCAGGGACACCCCACACTAGATCAGGCTGGACAGAGCCTCATCCAGCCTGGCCTTAAAA
>CM037637.1:39332061-39385571 GCA_015227895.2 Colaptes auratus
GGCCAAGGACCAGGGGAAGCTACTAGCTACTCCCTCCCTGCCTCCCCCTTGCCCCCCTGTACAGAAGGGACAAGAGACAGGAGCAGAGAGACATTAGACTTAGCCAAAACAATGCAGCCAAGGTGAAGCAGAAACCAGCAGAAGCACAAAGTTAGCATCTCCCAGCCCAAGGAAGTGAGAGGAAGAAAGAAATTGTTTATATCACCAGCTTAAGTCCATTATCTTTCCAATGGGATTGTTTAGAATTGTCATTCTTTTCCTTTTTACACCCAGTAGTGACTTATTTACATCTTTACTACTTTCTGTTCAAGATATGTGAACAAATTTTTAAAGGCATAGCCTAAAATTACCACAATGCAACACTCAATGACCTTTCCACAGAGGTTTGTTCACAGGTCCATTGACTCTGACTCCAGCAGAGGCCCTCTCCTCCTGTTTACAGATGGCTTCCTTACAGCAGTTTTAGGAGACCCTGCTTGGTTATGACTGCTGCTGTTCTCCCCAGATTTGGGGGCCATTGGGTGATGAATGAAGGCATGAACCCTGTTGCCATATAGCAACAAGATTCCAGGAATGCAGAGAACAGAGAATCTTAGAAGTCCTCTCAGAAGTCCTTTACTACTGCATTGCAGAATCCCTTGCATTGCAGAGACTCAGAGTCCCACTTACAGAAGTCCTGAAAGCCTTTAACAGACAAAGGAGCTAACAGAAGTCTGGAGCATATCCCCAGCAGCATCCCTACACTGAAGCCCTTCCCAGAAGAAGTAGCTGCCTAACAGAAGTCCCTAGCAGCCCTAAACCCCTCAAGATGTTCCTAACCTAAGCCCCTAACCCCAGTAACTCTTGCTCAGAGTGGCTGTTTCTATACTCCATCAGTCCCTTAACCAGTAAAACCCAACCACATCTATAAGCTAAAATCTTTTCCCCCTGAGAGGTGCCAGCATGGAGGTGGCTTCTGCAGCACGTTCCAACCCAAGGGTGCCAAGGTGAGGCTGTTGTTCTTGGCCCCCATGGAATGCGATTGCTTTGCTCTAGGCAGCCTGCTAAGGAATTGGTCAGCTAAGGAACCCTGCACTCTGCACGTGGCCAGCAGCTGCCCTCAGAACGGTGGCTGCAACAACTGCCTGCCTGTCCCTGTGGCCAGGGTGGCCTTGTCCCTTGCTTGTGCTTTTCCAGGCTTTCAGCCAAGGCTGCTCTTACAGCAGCTGTGGTCAGGCATCGGAACAGGCTGCCTGGGGAGGTGGTGGAGGCATTCAAAAAACATGTGGACATGGCACTTTGGGACATGGCTTAACGGCTATGGCGGGTCTTAGTTTGTTAGTTGGACTTGATGACCTTAGAGGTCTTTTCCAGCCAAAACAATTCTTTGCTATGCTTTTGCAGCAATTCCAGTAACAGTTGAGCCTGGTTGTGACTTGAGCCTGTTTGCTACAGAGCTGAGATCCTATTGTTAGTCAATCACGAACTGTTTCTCAATGAGCAACTGCTCACTGCCTCAGGCTACGTTCTGAACAACATAATGTCCGATGCAGTATTAGGTTTATCTGATACTATAGTTTTACTCCCTTCCTGAAAGTTCTTCTAATCAATAACAATCAATAAGCTACAATAATTTTTTTTTAAGGTTTTGATATTTTTGTGCAATTTTGAACTCCTGTGAAAAATCAATACCAAAACGAATTTTCATCTTAATGCTGTGAACAGATGCTAGCAATGGTGAATACACCTACCTCTACCAGAGCAGACATTACTGGGCAGAAGATCCATCTGCTGTGTGGGAAGCTATGGGCAGGACATATGACATACAGTTTTTCTCTGTGACTTGGTTTTAGCAGGGATTCTCTGATTTGCACAGTGTTTTGCACCAATGCACAGCAGCTGCCTCTTCTCAATTTAAGGGTTTCTGTTATGGTTCTATTCTCCTCTAAGTAATTGCTTAGTAGCTAGTATGCTCAAACAGTGTGGAAGAGAGCAGGACCAAATTTTCCTTTACCTCAGGGGATTAAAACATACTTTGCCAGGAAACTTAATCACTTAGCTATAAATTAAGGAGGAAGGAGATGCTCTGCACTCTTCTTAGTGGGACTACACCACTGCACAGGACAGGGAGGAGGTGAGAGAAAGCAGCCCTGAGGGAAAGGATTTGAGGGTGTTGATGGATGAGAAGCTGGACATGAGCAGGCAGGGTGAGCTTGCAGCACAGGAGGCAAATCACAGCCTGGGCTGCATCCAAAGCAGCATTGCCAGCAGATCCAGAGAGGTGATTCTGCCACTTTGCTCTGCTCTGCTGAGACCTCACCCAGAGTACTCTGTACAGGTCTGGAGCCCTCAGTATAGGAAGAACATAGACCTGATGGAGAGGGTCCAGAGGAGGGCCATGAGAATGACCAGGGGGTTTGAGCAGCTGTGCTACAAGGACAGGCTGAGGGAGCTGGGGGTGTTCAGCCTGGAGAAGAGGAGGATCTGGGAAAACCTAATATCAGCCTGCCAGTACCTGAAGGGGGCTACAGGAAGGCTGGAGAGAGACTGTAAAGGCCTGCAGGGACAGGATGAGGGGCAATGGCTTCAAACTGGAGAAGAGCAGATTTAGATTTGATATCAGGAGCAAGTTCTTTCCTATGAGGGTGATAGAACACTGGAACAGGTTGCCCAGGGAGGTGATTGAGGCTCCTTCCCTGGTGATATTCAAGGTGTGGCTCAATGAGGCCCTGGGCAGCCTGATCTAGGTGGGGATGTCCCTGCTGACTGTGGGGAGGTCAGACTGGGTGACCTTTGGAGGTCCCTTCCAGCCCAGACCATTCTATGATTTTCCACTGTGACTTTTATAGGCTAACAATCAGCAGGATTCCAGCATGGGCAAAAGCTGGCTGCAGTGGTGCATCATCCAGGAGGGTATGGATCCCAACATTGGAGTAAGGATACACTCATCATATGGCCATAGCATTCATGTCTGCTAACCTGGTGTGTCAAACCTCTCAGCACATGACAGGACCATTTAAACCAAACTGTAATTCACCAGTCTAAATCAGGATTTTAATCTGTGGAGCTATAAATATTGGGTGAATATTTATAACCTCAGAAACATAGGGTGAATTGTATTTTCACAAGTGTAAAGATGAAAACAGAAGACAGACACAGGGCCCTGAAGACCCTCAATTGCACAACAGTTCAGGAGGGACAGGGATCTACTTGAGAGAGTCCAATGGAGAGCTGTGAGGATGATGAAGGGATTGGAGCACTGCCTGGTGAGGAGAGGCTGAGAGCCCTGGGGGCTGTTTAGACTGGGGAAGTGAAGACTGAGAGGGGATTTAATCAATGTTTCTAAATATTTGAGGGCTGGGGGTCCAGAGGGAGGGGACAGGCTCTGCTCACTTGCACCCTGGGATGGACAAAGAGCAGTGGATAGAAACTACAGCACAGGAGGTTCCACCTCAACATGAGGAGGAACTTCTTCACTGTGAGGGTCACAGAGCACTGGAACAGGCTGCCCAGAGCAATGGTGATGTCTCCTTCTCTGGAGACTTTCCAGGCCCATCTGGATGCATTCCTGTGTGACCTGTGCTGGATTCTATGGTCCTGCTCTGGCAGTGGAGTTGGACTCAATGATCTCTGGAGATCCTTTCCAAACCCTAACATCCTGTGATCCTGTGACCTACAAGCTAGGGTAGGTCACCAAGCCTGAGGGTCACTGATTATGGAGAAAAGGGGAGAAAGCTTTAAGCATGAAACCTCCTTGTGCTTCTGGTGAAGTTGCTCAGTTTTAAATGTAGTGCCAGGTATTTTTATTCTGTGCAAGACTATGCTTCCATGAGCAATTATTATCTAATTAAAATCATTAATGTTTATGCCCTAGGGAAACATTCAATTATTTGTAGGCATCTGAGTTTTCCCTGTCTCCTGATTCTTTATTTTCTGCTTTTATTGAGCAGTTTTAAATATCCACAAGTGGCTTCACTGCCACCCCAAAGCAGTGCCACCCTGTAGCCTAGGGCACTGCTTTCAGTGCTTCTCTTTGCAGTTAAGCTGAATAAAAATGAGTAATGTATCTATTAAAGTTTCATAACTGGAGCTACAGCCAGATTTTATGAAGTTTTCCCTTATACCAAAGGATATTTGTGCCAATTTAAGGCTGATGCCTAGAAAATTTTCCAGATATCTTGAGCAAAACATGGTAGAATGTAAATAAATTACTATTGGCTGTAAAAGGGAAAATAATGATAAGGTCTCAATCATAGAATCTCAGAATCAATAAGGTTGGAAGAGACCTCAAGGATCATCAAGTCCAACCTGTCACCAGAGACTGCATGACTACTAAACCATGGCACCAAGTGCCACGTCCAATCCCCTCTTGAACACCTCCAGGGACGGTGACTCCACCACCTCCCTGGGCAGCACATTCCAATGGCTAACAACTCTCCCTCACCTCCAACCCAAACTTCCCTAGTGCAGCTTGAGCCTGTGTCCTCTTGTTCTGGTGCTGTTTGCCTGGGAGAAGAGATCATCCCCCAACTGGCTACAACCTCCCTTCAGGTAGTTGTAGATGGTAATAAGGTCTCCCCTGAGCCTCCTCTTCTAAACACCCCAGCTCCCTCAGCCTCTCCTCACAGGGCTGTGCTCAAGGCCTGTCCCCAGCCTCATTGCCCTTTTCTGGACACACTCAAGAGTCTCAGTGTCCTTCTTAAATTGAGGAGCCCAGAACTGGACACAGTACTCAAAGTGTGGCCTAACCAGTGCTGAGTACAGGGGCACAATGAGTTCCCTGCTTCTGCTGGCCACACTATTCTTGATGCAGGCCAGGATGCCATTGGCCTTCTCGGCCACCTGGGCACACTGCTGGCTCATGTTCAGCCAGCTGCTAATCAGCACCTCCAGTTCCCTTTCTGCCTGGCTGCTCTCCAACTACTCCAACCCCAGCCTGTAGCTCTGCATGGGGTTGTTGTGGCCAAAGTACAGCACCTGGCACTTGGACTTGTTGAATGCCATCCTGTTGGACTCTGCCCATCTGTCCAGCCTGTCAAGGTCCCTCTGCAGAGCTCTTCTATCCTCTAACAAATCAACATCTTCCCCCAGCTTGGTCTCATCTGCAAATTTACTGATGATGGACTCAATCCCCTCACCCAGATCATCAATAAAGTTATTGAACAAGATGGGGCCCAGCACTGATCCCTGGGGCACACCACTGGTGCCTGGCCGCCAGCTGGCTGTGGCACCATTCACCACCACTCTCTGGGCTCGGCCCTCCAGGCAGTTCCTAACCCAGCAGAGAGTGCTGCTGTCCAAGCCATGGGCTGAGAGCTTGGCCAGGAGTTTGCTGTGGGGGATGGTGTCATATTCCCATTGGTCTGAATAACTAATATAAAGTTAGTTGTGTAAACTAACTTTTTCTCTTTGGGGCTTCTTCACTCTAGGAGATGCTAGCTGGTTGCTTCTGCTGGCTTGCTGCTCTTGGCTGCATTCTTTGTTGTGGCTACCAACAAGCTACTCTCTGCTTCTCTCTTTGACCTTGTATAGAGTGGGGAAGGGAGCAGGGAGGGGGAAGCTATTAGCAGCCCCCTTGCTTTGTCCAGGGGGGTTCTTATGTTGCTTAAAAATTATAAATATATGTAAATATTGTCTATTTTGTACCTAATCATTGCATTCCACATTTCTAGGTTGCATTTTTGTTTGTTAATAGAGCTTCATTTGCTTCCACTGAGCTACTCTGGCAATTCTATTTTGGGGGGTAAATTTCCACCCACCACAATGTTCAAGATTTTCATGCCATGAATCCTGCCTTAATCAGAGTTCAGAACTCTCTGTGCCCTTCAAATAGAAGCTGGCATCTAGGAGTGTCTGAAAGAATACATGGGTGGCTTCAAAACCTAGAGTACTAATGCTTTACAAAAATTATTTTGGAGATAGGAAGATAGAAGATACAGCAAAATATCATGGAATCATAGAATCAGAGTTGGAAGGGACCACAAGGATCATCTAGTTCCAACCCCACTGCCATGGGCAGGGGCACCTCACACTAGATCAGGCTGGCCAGATATCAGTGAGAGAAAGATTTTAAGATAAAGATTTTCCCCTTATTCAGCAATTATACAGCCCATATTTTCATCACTAAGTGAAAAATATTTCATTGAGGGCTAAGATTTTCATTTCAGAGTTCTGCTAGGCCTTGATGCATGTATATCAAAGGCAACACAAAGGATCCCACTGATCTGGCTCTGAGCAACCTGATGTAGTGTGAGGTGTCTCTGCCCATGGAAGGGGGGCTGGAACTAGATGATCTTTGAGGTCCCTTCCAACCCTAACAATTCTGTGATTCTATGATTTAAGTAAATGCTGGAGTAAGCTTCTGTGTCTCTCTTAGAGCAAGTAAATTAAGGCCATGGAGCAAAAGAAGGAAGGCTGCCTTCATTATCGAAGGGTCTCTCTAACAGCTTCTCAGGCTCCTAGCCTAGAAATTTTCCTGTTTGGAACCAAGATCATTTGGGTGCAAAGTAAAACAGCTGGTGAAAGAGCATATTTTTTCATCTCAAGCAATCTCACACAACTACTGCAAAGGATGTGGGAAGTGATTTGTGCTACCATGGCTGTCAACCTGAGGGAGGATTATTGCTGATGGCCTGTAGCAAGCAAAACCTTTTCCCAGCTGTGTCTGTGCAAGTCCATCACTATCAATGTTCCCCTCCACTGCAAATAACAGAGTGTTGTGAATACAGCTGTGAAAGAAGAACCTTCTCATCTACTGCCATTCCAGATTTCAAATGTTTTTCACTCCATGCTGGTGTGAAACAAAAACTCCCTGAAGGTTTTGACAAAGAGAAAGCCTCTTTTCCCTGGCATTCCCAGATCAAGTTCCATGTGCTGTACAAGGGATGTAAAGCTAAGCCTTTATCTAGCATACTATGAATACTAGGCTGTCTTGGGGTGGATTTTATTTTTTATCATTGGAGCTGTTACATATATATGCTATCTATAAACACTCCTGCATTTTATTGCAGCCAGGCTCTCGTCCCCCTCTACTCTGCCCTGCTGAGGCTGCATCTGGAATATTGTGTCCAGTTCTGGGCCACTCAGTTCAGGAAGGATCTGCTTGAAAGAGTCCAGTGCAGAGCCACAAAGATGATTAAGGGAGTGGAACATCCTCCTTATGAGGAGAGCCTGAGGGAGCTGAGGGTTCTTTAGATTGGAGATGAGGAGCCTGAGGGGTGGCCTCATTCATGTTGATAAAGATGTGCAGGGTGAGTGCCAAGAAGATGGAGCCAGGCTCTGCTGGGTGATGCCCAATGACAGCACAAGGGGCAATGGTGGAAGCTGAGGCAGAGGAAGTTCAGTGGAAACATGAGGAAGAATTATTTCCCTGTGAGGGTGGCAGGACACTGGCACAGGCTGCCCAGGGGGGTTGTGGAGTCTCCCTCTCCGGAGATATTCCAGACCCACCTGGATGTGTTCCCGTGTGATCTGCTCTAGGTGATCCTGGTCTGGCAGGAGGATTGGACTGGATGAGCTTTCGAGGTCCCTTCCAGCCCCTAACATCCTGTGATTCTGTGACTCTGTGTGATTCTGTGACTTGATCCAGTAGTTTATGAATATGATTGCTGTGTTTTGGGACTACATTTATTTGCCCTTTGGGACTACATTTGCTTTACTCTCTTCAGCATGAGGTCAACACAGCTGTCCCAAACAAAGGTAAATGACAGATAGTCCTTTTATGACAAAAGTAATCTCAGTGAAATATGCCCAACCAGTGGCAATAACACTTCTTTTGGAAGAGGTTCTACACAGCAATGAGCATGACCAGCATGACCTTGTCTGAAATCTGCTTGGAACAGGTTAAGCTTACATGACAAGAAAGCAAGAATGCAGCCTGACATGGCCTGTATTTTCTACAGACATTTTTAGATAAAATGCTCTTTAATAAGGGTCTGATGCCCTTATATGCATAGAATAACAGCTTGGAAGGGACCTCAAGGATCATCTGGAGGAACATTTCTTTGCAAATGCACCGTCTACACAAGGTGGCCCAGCAGCCTGTCTGTCTGAATCTTAAAACTGGCCAGTGCTGAGGAATCCACCACTCCTCTGGAGAAACTGTCCCAGTGGCTGATTGTTCTCTCTGTGTATACAAACAGTGCAGTCTCCTGCTCAGAGCAGCACGTAATTGTGTCATTCACATTAAGTGAGTGGGACTCAAGCACATACTGTTACATACATGTGGTCCTAAGCACAGATTAAATAATCATTGTTCCTTGGGAATTATTCTATATTGGCATAGAATTAAGAAATGCAAGCAGATGTTCTGTGGTGCTTTAGTCTCAATAGCATAACTAACTTTGTTTACAATGTTTTTAAGGTAACAAGACCATATCCCCCCTTTCTACATGCTGTTCCATTCACCATCCTAGCAAAATAAAAGCAAAAAGCTATAATACTTCTCTCTATACAATTTCAAACCAGTAACATTCAAGCAATTCTGAACAGCTCAGTTGCTTGTAGTACAACAGGCACCAGTACAGGTCAAGCAGCTCCACTGAGAAAGACCTTGGAGAGATGGTGGACAGCAAGTTCTGCATGGGACACCAATGTGCCCTTGAGGCTAAAAGAGCCAATGGGATCCTGGGGGGGCAGCAAGAAAATTGTGGCCAGCAGGGCTAGGGAGGTCCTTTTCTCCCTCTATTCCGCCCACACCTGCAATACTGTGTCCAGTCTTGGGCTCCCCAGCTCAAGAGAGACAGAGACCTGCTGGAGAGAATCCAAGGGAGATCCACAAGATGCTTAGGGGACTTGAGCATCTCCCCTGTGAAGAGAGACTGAGAGCCCTGGGGCTGTTTAGTCTGGAGAAGAGAAGACTGAGAGGGGATCTGATCAATGTCTATCAATATCTGAGGGGTGGGTGTCAAGTGAAGGGGGCCAAGCTCTTTTCAGTGGTGCACAATAAGCTACCAAGGAACACCAGGTACAAGCTGGAACATAAATGATTTTGCCTCAACATGAGGAGAAACTTCTTTACAGTGAGGATGGGAGAGTCCTGGAGCTGGCTGCCCAGAGAGGTTGTGGAGTCTTCTTCTCTGGAGACTTTCAAAACCTGCCTGGATGCATTCCTGTGCAGACTACCCTGGGTGATCCCTGCTCTGGCAGGGGGGTTGGACTCGATGATCTCTGGAGGTTGCTTCCAACCTCTAATGTACTGTGATACCTGGCAGAAGTGCTTGTCAACATTTAAGCAGGCAAAACTTGCCCGTTTTTGGTTCCTTCAGCATCCCTTCTTCAGCATGCATGTCAGGACACAGTGTAAGTTTAAACATTACCCTGAAAAGATTTAATTATCTGCTGCTTTCATCACCTGTCTCCAGCCTACACCTTGCTGTCCAAGCTATTAAATGAAAATCTGGAATACAATTAGAGAAGAAAATGGATTTATTTGATTAATGTGTGTGTACAAGTGTGGGTTCTCTTGTGAACTATTCAAGTGTTGAGTTTAATTGAGCTACAGCTGGTGCTGACTTTGTTTTCAGAGAGTAGGGATTTGCTGACTGATTGACTCTCTCTCTCCCTTTCAACTTGAAGATGCGTTCAGTAAGAAGTGAAATTTCCTGATGTTACAAAACCACAGGGAGAAAGACTGAACAGAAATAAAAGCACAGAAAGTCAAGTGGTTTACACAGAAGGAAGGAAACTAAACTAGGCATAGCAGTTAGAAAAGGCATTAAATCATGGATTTTGTGTCTCTCTAACTCAACCCTTTTGGGGGGAGAAGGGGTAGTGTTCCAATGGCAACAGAAATTTCCTTTGGAGAGGTGGAATAAATTAAATTCATGAACTTTTAAAACTCTTCAACTGAGAACTTTGCTCCCTGTTGCCAGCATTAGATACTGTTGGAATGGCATTGCTCTTTGTTAAGGAATATTGGTTTAATTTATGAACAATATGGCTAATGGATATTAATAAAATATTAACAACTTGTATTAATATGGAAAATTTGCCAAAATGTACTAAATAGGTTCAATGTATGGTTAGAATATCTGTTTACAGTGGGAATATACAGGATTTAGGCAACAAAACAATTGTAACCATTCTATGCAAACCGGGAGGAATATCAGAAAGAGATCAATCCCCAGGAGCAAAACGGCTCTCAACCACACAGAGGGAGACTCGAGCAGAACTGTTAAGCCTAAGAGGCAATGAATCAATTACTCACAGCTGGTTCCACCCAAGCAGGGAGTGCTGCTGCTGTGTGTAGCTGTTGAGGCCTTGGGGCACTCATGCACCAGGCAGGGCAGGTTGTCGGCAGGAAGGCCACGCAGCCTTCAATGGCTGGTCTGGCTTCAGCGGAGGGTGGGCGGTTCATGAGGTGTTCTTTGTGACGGGCACTTGCTTTGCCCTGGGGAAACTGAGGCACAGCAAAATCCTGGTTGCAAGGGGGAGCAGGCTCCTAAGGTTTGTGGCTTCTCTAGCTTGAAGTGTAGGCTCATGGCTTTATCCCAGGCTCTGGACCAGGCACTTGAGGCAATGCAACTTCAAGCCAGACAGGTCCAAGCAGGTGCAAGCAAGGCAAGGCTTAAGCAAGGCAAAGGCAACTAGAGATCAGCCTGTAAATAAATTTTGCCTGACACTCGATTGGGCCAACAGGGCAGCTGAAGCCAGCACATAGTTACCCAGTGAGCAGGGGTTTTGCCAAGCTGTGGCCATGAAAAGCAGAACCATAGGCCTGGTCAGGCAGGAGCAGTGGGCAGTACACATGGCTCTTACCCCAGGAGCAGAGCTGGTCACCAGACACACACGGTCCTGTCCCCTTCGTTCCTTTTCCCACGTTACCCTGACTTTCTGCAGGAAGGAGTGGGGAGAGTGGGACCATGTCTAGACACATCAGGGTCTGTCTGGGTTTGTGCTGGGGCTCGTTTGGCCCTACCATGACACTGTTCAAATGGAATCACACAGCGGGAGGGGGGATGGATATCATAAAAAATATATATTTTTTTAAAGACACTAAAAATGTGTCTGTCTTGTTCTCACAAGTCAAGTATCATCTGCCTGGCCTTCTGCAGCTGGGAAAGTCACTTCTGCATTTCAAGTAATTTCTCCTGTTTGGCCTTTCCCCTTTTTCACCAGAAATTGTTGCTAGGCATTTTATCTTTTAACCTGTTTTTTAAAGCACAGAGCCCTCTGTCTGATCTTAAGATCCACAGTGTTGTGGCTTCTCTCCTATTCTATAATCCCACTGGCCAAACATATCTGTCAACACCTGGCTGATTAGGCCAAGCAGATCCTTCTGGCACATGCAGTCACCAAGCAGGAGAGAGGCATGTGCTCAGTATATTAGGAAATAAAATAAGAGGCTAGAGATCAAATGACAGCCTGTTCCCAGTAAATGAGAGGTGACAAGACTATCCTGAAAGTGTAAGACTTTACTCATGTTAGTCAGACCAACTCCTCAAAGCTGTCTGTCCTTATCCATCTGTTTTGAAGGAATCCAGTGCAAAGAAACACTAAATAATGAGGAGAAAGAAGCAAAGCAAAACAAAACAAACTGAAACGAAATGCCAGAAAACAAAGCTCAACGAGGGCAAGTTTCTTGCACCTGGGAAAGAACAACCCCAGGCATCAGTATAGGCTGGGGACTCACCTGTTGGAGAGCAGTGAAGGGGAAAAGGACCTGAGGGTCCTGGTGGATGGGAGGCTGACCATGAGCCAGCAATGCACTCTTGTGGCCAAAAAGGCCAATGGCATCCTGGGGTGGAACAGACGTGATGTGGTTAGTAGGTTGAGAGAGGTTCTCCTCCCCCTCTACTCTGCCCTGCTGAGGCTGCATACGGAATATTGTGTCCAGTTCTGGGCCACTCAGTTCAGGAAGGATCTCGGGGAACTGCTTGAAAGAATCCAGCACAGAGCCACGAAAATGATGAGGGGAGTGGAACATCTTCCTTATGAGGAGAGCCTGAGGGAGCTGAGGGCTCTGTAGCTTGGAGAGGAGGAGCCTGAGGGTGACCTCATTCATGTTGATAAAGATGTGCAGGGTGAGTGCCAAGAGGTGGAGCCATTGGCTCTCTGGGTGCTGCCCAATGACAGGAGGGAGTCACCTTCATTGTGTGGAGGCTTGAGCTTGGTGATGGGTTTTCAGTTGGTATTGAAGTATTGTCAGTGTTGATAACATGGAGGATTGTAATTATTTCCCTGTGAGGGTGGCAGAACACTGGAACAAGCTGCACAGGGGAGTCTCCTTCTCTGGAGATATTCAAGACCCACCTGGATGCGTTCCTG
The DNA here is from genome assembly GCA_015227895.2 of Colaptes auratus. NCBI lineage: Eukaryota > Metazoa > Chordata > Aves > Piciformes > Picidae > Colaptes > Colaptes auratus. The sequence goes on from CM037637.1 coordinate 39,344,308, forward strand.
TGTGATCTGCGGTAGGTGATCCTGTTCTGGCAGGAAAGTTGGACGGGATGATCTTTCAAGGTCCCTTCCAGCCCCTAACATCCTGTGATTCTGTGACTCTCTGTGATTCTGTGGTAAAACACACACTCCCAGCAGTAACCTTTGGTGACTATCATAAGAGCAGAGAGCGTCCCAAATTTGCTTAGCTCTTTGTTACAGTATGCACGGCAAATACAATGCAGCATGAGTAGGTGCTCCTACTGCTAACACTTTCTTTAAACAGAGTCCCATCCTTATGGATAGAAAAGAAATAAATTGTGAGGAAAAAAATGCTGAGAATTCTCTATACTCAGCAGAGTATAAAGAAGATGTTCACAGCTTGGTATCCTCTCCTTGTTTTCTTCTATGAATGCTCTGTTCTTTACAGCAGAAATAGAGCAGGTGCCCCTCCCATTTTGTTCCAGATAAAGCAGATAGCCTATGCCTCAGCCAGCAAGCTCTTGACTTCACATGTGCTAGAGTAATTAATAGCACAGCTATAAACTTTCTAATTCCTCTAAGGAGTTCTTGAAATCCCACAAGTGTTTTTATTATCTTTCTTCAGGGGACTATTTATAAATCCTGCCTTTGAGACCTTTCTTGTGCAAGCTGTTTGTAAAGCACACTCAAATTTGTGGAGTAATCTGGCTCCACCAAGTGATGATTGCTGTGATTGCTAGCCTGCACTTAGATAATATAAATGGGTAGTAAGCATTAAATTGATTTGATAACATTAGGATTTTGTTTAAGAGCTCTGAGCTTCAGTATTCAGTATGCATTTGAAGTGTATTATTTTGTCATAGCACAGATGGTCAATGAAAGCACTGAAGCACTGTAAAGAATTTCTTTGCCCTAGCTCTCCTGGATGATGCTGAAATACTGTTTTACAAAAGTACCCCTAATGAGTACCCACATTATTAGTAATTCCAGCAATAATACCTATGAGATTAATTGTAGTAGTGTAAGAGAGGGCCAATGGAATCCTGGGGTGCATTAAGAGGAGTGTGTCCAGCAGATCCAGGGAGGTTCTCCTCCCCCTCTACTCTACCCTGGCAAGGTCACATGTGGAATACTGCATCCAGTTTTGGGCTTCCCAGTTCAGGAGGGACAGGGATCTAAGAAAGAGGGCCCAAGGGAGGGCTATGAGGATGATTAAGGGACTGGAGCACTGTCTGGTGAGGAGAGGCCTGAGAGCCCTGTTTAGTCTGGAGAAGACTGAGAGGGGATTTAATCAATGTTTCTAAATATCTGAGGGCTGGGGGTCAAGAGGGAGGGGACAGGCTCTGCTCAGTTGCAACCTCTGATAAGACAAGGGGCAATAGATAGAAATTACAGCACAGGAGGTTCCACCTCAACATGAGGAGGAACTTCTTCACTCTGAGTGTACCACAGCACTGGAACAGGCTGCCCAGAGAGGTTTTGGAGTCTCCTTCTCTGGAGACTTTCCAGACCCATCCGGAGGTGTTCGTGTGGGACCTGCACTAGATTGTATGGTCCTGCTCTGGCAGAGGGGTTGGACTCAATGATCTCTGGAGTTCCCTTCCAACCCCCAACATTCTGTGATCCTGTGAAGAGGAATGACCAAATCATTGCAGGAGACCAATTTATTTTCTCCAAAGTAATTCCACAGCTGTGCACACAGATAATGAGAGAAAGTCTGCTGGGAATGTGTGTGAGTGAACTCACTGTGCAGCCGTTAACACAAGGTTTGAGAGAATATGCTTCGGAAGGCTCAAACAAGGTGGATGAAAACCACAAGCATAAGGAAGAGTATTTTATTATGTTTTCTGCAACACTATTTTTGAAAGGCAGCAAAAGGGAAGTTTTTTAAAGCTTTCCTGAGAGAGAGTAGACTGAAGGCCAGGGACATATCATGCCAAGCCATATAGTAAAACTCAGACTGCTTAAGATGCTGCCTGTGTCAGCTTTCTGAACTTACTCAAAAGATCTTGCCTTAGCTTTTGCAAGGTCACAGTGGTATGAAAAAGTCAATCTGATGAAACTTGAAACTACCATGATGCAGTTGATAGTTGACAGTTCAGTGGTGCCCAGTGATAGGACATGGAACAACAGGTACAAGCTAGAACACAGGAGGTTGCATATCAAAAGGAGGAGACACCTCTTTACAGTGAGGGTGATGGGTCATTGAGTAGGCTGCCCAGAGAGGTTGTGGAGTCTCCTTCTCTGGGTACATTCAAAACCCACCTGGATGCATTCCAGTGTGGACTACCCTGGGTGATGCTGCTCTGGCAGGGGGGTTGAACTTGATGATCTCTGGAGGTCCCTTCCAACCTCTAATGTGCTGTGATACTGTGATATAATCTAGTGCAGGTCGCACGGGAATGCATCCAGATGGGTCTTGAAAGTCTCCAGAGAAGTAATGGGACTCAAATACAGCTAATAAACTCTAGCAGAGAATTATTTTCATCTTGACTAGCTCACTGGAAGTCAAATCACAAAAGAGAATCTCCATAAATCCTTCCAAAACCCACCTGGAAAGGTTCCTATGCAGCCTGGCCTACCTGATCCTGCTTTGGCAGGAGGTTGGACTCAATGATCTCTAGAGGTCCCTTCCAACCCCTAACATTTTATGATTCTGTGATATTTTTAAATGTCATTGTTAGCTGAAAATTTTGCCTTTATCATCATCTGTTCTGTCATGTCAACTTGCCTAAGTTTTATTTCTATTAAAAGCCAGCAGTAATGCAACTTTTTGTTTAAATTAAGTGTGGATTCTTTTAAGTTTAGAGGGGTTTTGGGTCTTTTGGGGGAGTTCATTATAAGATGAAAGTCTGAGGCATTTCCACATCAAAGCTTTACTCTGCTTTGCATCTTGTCACAGGAGGGAACAGACAACCTTGCAGACCAATAGAAGCTGCCAGTGTCCTAGATCCTGATGTTATTCTGAGGAAGAGCAGGGAGCAGTGAATAAAATAACAGGGGAAATCACCTTAGGATTTGAACTGATTCCATTTGGGACACATGTTGTGGTGCTTCTTAAAGCCAGATTTTTGCCTAGATTCTTTGCCATCTTTTGTTACTCTCTCACTGCACATAAAAGAAAATAAAATTTAAGAAAAAAAAAAAAAAAAAGAGAAAGGGTTACTCTTACCTTGCTAAAGATCAGGAGGTAAATAAAGAAAAAGCTTTGCTTTTTGTCCCCAGCTTTAGACCAGGATTCCCTCCTCTGCATTCTAAGACTTTATTCATTTGGACTTATAAACTCTGTATGATTTATGCACTTAATTATCAATCAAAGGAAAAAGCAATCTTTGAAATGGGCCCAGTCCTGTTTAATATCTTTATGAATGATCTGGATGAGGGGATTGAGTCTGCCATCAGTAAGTTTGCAGATGACACCAAGTTGGGAGCAGGTGTTGATCTGTTAGAGGGTAGAAGGGCTCTGCAGAGGGACCTTGACAGGCTGGACAGATGGGCAGAGTCCAACAGGATGGCATTCAACAAGTCCAAGTGCGAGGTGCTACAGGCTGGGGTCAGAGTGGCTGGAGAGCAGCCAGGCAAAAAGGGAACTGGGGCTACTGGTTGACAGTATTTGAACATGAGCCAGCAGTGTGCCCAGGTGGCCAAGAAGGCCTATGGCATCCTGGCCTGCATCAGGAATGGTGTGGCCAGCAGGAGCAGGAAATACATTCTGCCCTGTACTCATCACTGGTTAGGCCACACCTTGAATCCTGTGTCCAGCTCTGGGCTCCTCAATTTAAGAAGGATATTGAGACTCTTGAATGTGTCCAGAGAAGGGCAACAAGGCTGGGGAGAGGTCTGGAGCACAGCCTTCTGAGGAGAGGCTGAGGGAGCTGGGGGTGTTTAGCCTGGAGAAGAGGAGGCTCAGGGGAGACCTTATTGCTCTCTACAACTACCTGAAAGGAGGTTGTAGCCAGCTGGGGGTTGGTCTTTTCTCCTAGGCAACCAGCACCAGAACAAGAGGACAGAGTCTCAGGCTGTGCCAGGGGAGGTTTGGGCTCAAGGTGATGAGAAAGTTCTTCCGAGAAAAAGTAATTGGCCATTGGAATGTGCTGCCCAGGGAGGTGGTGGAGTCACCATCCCTGGAGGTGTTCAAAAAGGATTGGACGTGGCACTTGAAGCCATGGTTTAGTTGTCTTGAGGTGTTAGGTGTTAGGTAACAGGTTGGACTTGATGATCTCTGAGGTCTTTTCCAACCTGGTTGATTCTGTGTGTGAAATTTTAAACAATTTGTGTTAGTACTCTTGTCTCTGTTGTAATAAATACTAGCAATACCCAATTAGAATGACCCCTAAGAAGACACTCACTGTAGGTTTAAAACCTCCTGTATACCAAATAGCAAACTCACTGTCCAGCAAATAGCAACATAATCAGGGAGTAGAAAAGAAGAGAATAGGTAGGTAGGATTCAATACAAATAAAGATCCTAAAGTGTAGAGCCGGATAAAATTTGTGCAGAAGGTTGTAAAGAAGGAAAGAAATATTCACTTGAAATGTCTGGATAGCAAGTTTTGTGATTTTGCACTCAGGGTGTACTTGGGTGCAAGATTTCATGACCACAGAATCACAGAATCACCAAGGTTGGAAGAGACCTCAAAGATCATCAAGTCCAACCTGTCACCACAGACCTCATGAGTAAACCATGGCACCAAGTGCCACGTCCAGTCCCCTCTTGAACACCTCCAGGGATGGGGACTCCACCACCTCCCTGGGCAGCACATCCCAATGGCCAACGACTCTCTCAGTGAACAACTTTCTCCTCACCTCGAGCCTAAACTTCCTCTGGCACAGCTTGAGACTGTGTCCCCTTGTTCTGGTGCTGGTTGCCTGGGAGAAGAGACCAACCTCCTCCTGGCTGCAACCACCCTTCAGGTAGTTGTAGGCAGCAGTAAGGTCTCCCGTGAGCCCAGCTCCCTCAGCCTCTTCTCAAGGCCTCTCCCCAGCCTTGTTGCCTTTCTCTGGACATGTTCAAGAGTCTTAATGTCCTTCCTAAACTGAGGGGCCCAGAACTGGACACACTCAAGGTGTGGCCTAACCAGTGCTGAGTACAGGGGCACAGTGACTTCCCTGCTCCTGCTGGCCACGCTATTTCTGATGCAGGCCAGGATGCCATTTACCTTCTTGGCCACCTGTGCACACTGCTGGCTCATGTTTAGGCAGCTGTCAATCAGCACTCCCAGGTCCCTTTCTGTTTGGCAGCTCTCCAGCCACTCTGACCCCTAAACAAAATAAAATAAAACTAAAATAAAACTAAAATAATAATAATAATAATAATAATGCCAGATTTCCCATGAGGCAACAGGAAAGCTCAAATAAGTACCAAGAGAACACATCAAAATATCATCTTTAGCAAAAGGATTATGCAAAGTATAGACTTCCTCACTACTTCCTCACTAGTAAATACTTTCTGGTTGACAACAGAAGTACACAGATTAAGATGTGATTGTTCAGCCTACAGACAGTAAGATATTATCTGTAGGAATAAAGCTAGGAAAGCCAGAAATAAGTAGTTTTATCTAAATGTATGTAACAGAAGCCTAGACAGATGCTCCTGTGACAGTCTGCATCTACTCTTTGCAAAACAAAACTGGTTGGAGAATCATAGAACCACAGAATGATCCAGGCCAGAAGGGACCTCCAAAGGTCATCCAGTCCAGCCTCGCTGTGGTCAGCAGGGCCATCCCCAACTAGATCAGGCTGCCCAGGGCCTTCGTTGAGCCTCACCTTGAATATCTCCAGGGAAGGTGCCTCAACCACCTTTCAAGACCCATCTGGATGTGCTCTTGTGTGACCTGTGCTACATTCTATGGTCCTGCTCTGGCAGGGTGGTTGGATTTGATGATCTCAGGAGGTCCCTTCCAACCCCTAACATCCTGTGAGCCTGTGAAAAATAGAACATCCACTGATGTCTTTTCCAACGTACTTCTCCTTAATCCAATGCCTAGTTTTTACCATACATACCATCTATGCATATAAACACCAAATACCAATATTGCTAACTCCAATAAAATTGAGGAAAGTATGGGAAACCAGATAAAATTGCAGGAATGAAGAGCTGTAACACTGGACACTGTAATACAGTTGCAAAGTAAGATAACAGAATGATAAAAGGTTGTAAGATAACAGAATGATAAAAGGTAGCAAGATACAGAGAAGCAGAAGTAGAGAAAAGTGTAAAGATAACAGAGCTTGGAAAATTCTGCCAGCATTCTGCTTTTCTGTCAGTCAAAAATCTTGTCATGTTTGGAACTGACATCAGCAGCAGTTCAATTGCCTTTCCATATCTCTTTACCACTGCCATGCCACTTACAGCTTTCACTGGTGACAGATTTACTTCAGCTGTTCAAATAAACACCAGAATTTTAGTGGCAGGCTGAGCTACAGAAACAAAACAACCTCAATTGTTGTAAGCTATTTCAATGTCAGATGCTATAAATGTCAGTTTTGCCATGCAGTTATTACTTTTGCTGACCCCCATGAGTCTTCGAAGTCCTTCACTTCTTACAAAGGAAGCAGCAGCCTTGCAGGGTGATCTGAGATACATTATCAACAGAGGCACTGAATGACAGTTGGGATGTATAGCACTGACCACTTGGGGTTTTGGCCTCTTTTCTGTCTGGTAATATCCACAGCACTTCCCACAAAGTGATTAAGTGGTAAAATAACCCCACTTACAGTAATACAGGCAGCACACCTAGGGCACAACCCAATGGACTACTGGGTAATGATGTTTGCTTCTTAATATATACTTGGTTATAAATTGTACCCTATTGTTCTGTGTGTTGGACTGAAGTCATTAAAAGTGCTAGCACAGGACCTGTTATGAGAGGAAAAAAGTGTCCATCTATACCTATGTCTTCCACCCATGAACAATGATTGGCTCTTTGAAAGTCAATCACCCATGATCCAAACCTCTGAGAGCTCACTGCAGCATTACAACCCCAGCAGGAAGGAAAATTGCTTTTCCACACCTCATAAAAGTCCTTCTGAAGTGAACACCCAGATCCAGAAGCACAGCTGGTTGTGTGCTCTAGCCAATGTGCATGCAGGATGCTGCTAACTAACTTCACTGTGTTCTATACTTCATTGTGTTTTACCAGTGGGTTTAGGAGCTAGTAAGGATTATACAGTACCTACTGCTATAAAACTTCAAATAAATACTTGTATTTAATGTGTACATATAAAGTAGTTGTGTTTAAAGAGAAAGGGAAAAGAGACCAGTTCTAACAGACTGAGGGAGTTGGGTCTATTCAGTCTGGAGAAGAAAAGGCTCCAAGGAGACCTAATTGTGGCCTTCCAGTATATGAAGGGGGCTACAAGAAAGCTGGGGAGGGACTTTTTAGGGTGTCAGGGAGTGATAGGACTTGGGGGGATGGAGCAAAACTATGAATTTGGTAGATTCAGATTGGATATTAGGAAGAAGTTCTTCAGCATGAGGGTGGTGAGACACTGGCACAGGTTGCCCAGGGAGGTGGTGGAAGCCTCAATGCTGGAGGTTTTTAATGCCAGGCTGGATGTGGCTGTGAGCAACCTGATGTAGTGTGAGGTGTCCCTGCCCATGGCAAGGGGGTTGGAACTAGATGATCCTTGAGGTCCCTTCCCACCCTAATAATTCAATGATTATGCTGATTTATAGATTATTATTTCTAGCTTAATGATACATGCTGTCCCATATTTGATTAACCTCATGCTTGTTTTCCTCCTACATACGTGGGTTTGGTTTTAAGTAGAACAAAGTATTTTTGAGAAAAAAGATTGTAATTAGAATGTGGTTAGGGATAACTCAGAATAGAGAATACACTACTAGTAACCCTAAGTGGTCTGAACTTTAGCATCTTATTGTCTCAATTTGCTTTTTTATGGCAGGGATGGTTCTTTTATGGACCCCCTGAATGAAACCAAGAAGGAACTGAGTAGCTGATTTGGGAAAAAACACTTGAATTTATTTTGCTTACATATGCAGGAGAAAAAGTTAGAAATATAGAAAAGGAGGAAGAAATAAGCAAGGAGTAGCAAAGTAAAAAGATAATTACCACTGTGGATGTGGCTGATGTTTTGCTGACCCCTGAGGGTCTTGATCCATGGTGGGGAAGCTTCCAGCAGCAGAGGCTGAGATGTTGGAGCAGATGAGGTCTCGCTGCTTGATTGGTGTGGAAGCTCCCAACTCTCCCTGTTGCTTCATGGGTTTTATACCTTTTCCAGTCCCACAGGTAGCCATTCAATTGAACACATTTGACTGGTGTCAGCACCAGTCCCACAGGTGGGTACCTGTGCCAGCTCCAGTCTCACAGTAACATTCCTGAGAGCAGAACTTGTGGCCTTGTCTGGTTATCAGTTGCTATTGTCACAGGGCTTGTGGTAATGGTGTGAAAACACCTTGGGAGTCACCTTTCGAGAGTCCTCTCCATGAGAAGGTCCACAAAGACTCATCCCAGTGAGTCCCAGCTATCAGCACAGAGTTTGTGGTCTTGTAGATAAGAAGAGATTCCTCTTGAGACAACAGTGAAGGCAAAATGTGGGGATGTGAGTCATGTTTACACAGCGGGATCATAGTATCATAGTATCAGTCAGGGTTGGAAGGGACCAAAAGAATCATCTAGTTCCAACCCCCCTGCCATGGCAGGGATACCCTACACTAGATCAGGCCGGCCAGAGCCTCATCCAGCCTGGTCTTAAATCCAGTGTCAGCACCCTGGGTCAAGGGTGTGAAACATTTTGGGAACGTAAACAATGCTGAGGCAATCAGAGGGAAACAAACTTAAGTCCTTACACTTCCGTGTCTAATTTGATAAATCTGCCTGAAATATCAAAGAAACAGAGAATATGAACATACCAAAACAGATAATGACACCCAGATGATGCTCACAAGACTTTCTAACTTTGCTGAAAGACAAATATCTATTGCCTCACTGTCAAAATCTTTTCAACTTATTATGACTACAGGATTCTCAGCCAAACTTGATCACGTTATTACAAGACCTTTTTCCTCAGCTAAGTCTGTGCCAGCTTCTAAAAAAAACCCATGTTTGCTGCTTTTCTGTTTTCAAGAAAGCAGTGGGAGAATCAGCATCTTACAGTCCCCTCAGCTCTCATATACCAAATGTTCTTAGACTCCTAATCTGACACTTCCAAGCTGAGGACAGCTCCATGTGTCTTACTCAAACCTGATTAGAACTGAGCAGTTTGAAGGTAGGTCATAAATGAGCCATCTCGTGGTCAAGGAGAAAAGCACTGCAAGGCAGCATGAGTGTGCAGATCACAAGGAATGAGAACAAAACTGACTCAGCAAGCTATAGGACTGTAAATGACCTTCCCCAACTCCAAAGGTAACAGAAAACATGATAGACCTGTCTGCCACTAACCAGTCACCCTCATTAGCAAATGTTTCCTAATGTCCAGTCTAAACCTACCCAGTAGCAGCTTGAGGCTATTCCCTCTTGTTCTATCACTTATTACCTGGGAGAAGAGACCAGCAGCCACCTCTCCACAATGTTCTTTCAGGTAGTTGTAGACAGCAGTGAGGTCTCCCCTCAGCCTCCTCTTTTTCACACTAGCCAGCCCCAGCTCCTTCAGTCTCTCTTTATCAGATTTATTCTCCAGGCCCTTCACAGCTTCCTTCCCTCCTCTGCACTGGCTCCAGCACCTCCACATCTCTCTTGTATAGAGCTGCCCAAAACTGGAGACAATACTCAAGGTGTGACCTCACCAGAGCTTAGTACCAGGGGACAATCCCCTCCCTGCTCCTGCTGGACACAGCATTTCTAATCCCAGCCAGGATGCCATTGGCTTTCTTGGCCAACTGGGCACACTGCTGGCTCCTATTCATCTGTCCGTCCATTACCACCCCCAGGTCCCTTTCTGCCAACAGCTTTCCAGCCACACTGCCCCAAGCCTGGAGCATTGCTTGGGGTTGTTGTGACCCAAGTGCAGGACCTGGCACTTGGCCTTGTTGAAGCTCCTCCTGTTAACATTGACCATGGATCCAATCTATCCAAGTCCCTCTCTAGAGTCTCCCTGCCCTCAGGCAGATCAACACTCCACATAACTTGGTGTCATCTGTGAACTGACTGCTGACACACTCTGTGTCTTCATCAAGGTCATCAATAAAGATTTTAAACAGAAGTGGTCCCAACACTGAGCCCTGAGGAACACCCTGTGACCGGCCGCCAGCTGGATTTAACTCCATTGACCACCACTCTGTGGGCCAGTGCTTTATCCAGCAGAACCTGTGCTCATCCAAGCCATGAGCAGCCAGAACATGAGTCATACCTGCTCGGCTAACCTGACTGAGCTACTCTGATGGTTAAAAGCACATGGTATAAACATCATCACTACAATTGCTTAACAGCTCAAAAGACGAGTGGGGTATTTGAGTTGGGTATCTGGGAGTTATCCAGCTACCTTCATCAATAAAAGCTTGCAATTAGTCACCACACCATGGCTGTTCCTCTAGAGGTAGTCACAAAAGACAAGTGAAAAAAGTAGATATATTGAGTCTAACCATTTCTTTCACAGAGCCACACAAATTTATCCTGTTATTGAAACCAAGAGGAGTTAAAAAAACACTTTTCCAGCAAGGACTGGATTACAAATACCTCTCATAAGGGCCCTCTAAAAAACTTTATATTATTATACATAATTATATATTAATTAAGATATTATATATTACCTTTTTCCTATTGGTAGCAATAAAAGTAACTAATGAACATTCCATAGGATATTTCATGTATGATTGCTTGCTTAGATGGGAAAAACCCTAAGGCACCAACCTCACGGTCCTAACCCTTACCCCTAACCATAAAACCTACTCTAAACCTAATCCTAACCCCCTAAATGCAACCACAGGATTAACCCTAACCCTGATCCTAACCATAACTCTTAACCCCTAAGCCTAAACTATTACCCCCAAAACTAACCCTAACTGTAAGGCCCTTCACATAGACTACTATCAGGATGTATTGGACATCCACATGCAACACCACACTCAGACTTGAACTCTGATAAGAAGTATCTAGGATGCTCCCAGAATCACAGCTCAGATTTCTGTAATTTGCTGTAATTATTATTACTTTAATACTCCAACTTCATTCCCAGTAGCAGCTGTTTTGCCACAAGGTATACCTGGTAGAAATGAATAATCTAGGGCACCCCTGGCATCAGTCTTCAGAGGAAAATGTGAAATTGCTCACAGCAGAGGCGATCATGCTACAAAAATTCACTTGGTAACAGTGAAAATGTGACTATTGGGGTATAGAAATTCAACAGTGTGCACTTGCAGCCCAGAGAGCCAACCGGAGCCTGGGCTGCATGGAGTGCAGCCAGCAGGTCGAGGGAGGTGATTCTCCCTTGCCTACTCCACTCTGGTGAGACCCCGCCTGGAATACTGCCTCCAGTTCTGGAGCCCCTGTTACAAGGAGGATCAGGAGGCACTGGAAGGTGTCCAGAGAAGGCCACAAGAACTATCAGAGGGCTGGAGCTCCTCTCCTGTGAGGACAGACTGAGAGAATTGGGGCTGTTCAGTCTGGAGAAGACAAGGCTTTGAAAAGACCTAATGTGGCCTTCCAGTATCTGCAACGGGGCTACAACAAAGTTGTGGAGAGACTTTTTAGGGTGTCAGGGAGTGATAGGACTAAGGGGAATGGAGCAAAACTAGAAATGGGTACATTCAAACTGGATGTTAGGAAGAAGTTCCTCCCCATGAGGGTGGTGAGACACTGGGGCAGGCTGTTCAGGGAGGTGGTGGAAGCCTCATCCCTGGAGGTTTTTAAGGCTCCGGAGATGATGTCCCTGGCCATGGCAGGGGGGTTTGAAGTGGATGATCCTTGAGGTCCCTTCCAGCTCTTTACAGTTCTGTGAAGTAAAATACCCCAAACTAATTACTTTATCTCCTAGCTTTGCTGCTTAATAAATAGCTCTTTTCTGCCCTTCTTTCCACCATGACAGGTGATGTGGGGCAGGTGAACGCATAGCGACAGTGCCCAGGGTCTGGCCGGGGGCATCCTGAGTCCGACTTCAGTCAGAGCTGTGGGGCAGAGGACTGCAGTTGCCGAATACGGTCGGGCGCCATGACCGCCTCCTACACCTCAGCGGAAGCGCGGCCGGGTCAGGCCTGCCCTCCGCCCCAGCGTGATGACGCCGCACGGGGGGGTGGAGCCTCCGCCGCGGCCCCGAGCGCAGGCGCGAGGTGCGTCTGAGCGCGGCGGCCGTGCTGTTACGCCGCAAAGACGCCGCCAATGGGAGGGCGAGGCGCAGGGTTTTGAACGCGGGGAGGAGCGACGCTGGCGTTAACTACCCTGTCGCGCGTAAGGGAGGCCGTGCTGCCGCAGGTGCTGAGCGCGGCCGGCGGGCACTGCCTTTAGGCGGGCGCCAGGGGAGAGCTGGTGGCAGCTGCTGGGCTCTGGGGAGTGCGGGATCATCGCGGTCTGCGGCTCTGGCAGCGGCGGCAGTGCTTGGCGAGTGACGGGCTGCGTATACTGCCTTCAGAGGAGGTATGACTGACCGGTGGGTGGGTGTTATGCGGGCCTTCAGTGTCAGGGAAGCCGAGGACCCACTTTAGACACACGCAGACCTCTTTCTCCCCGCTTCCTCCGACCTGCAGGCGCGATGCGAGTGTTCAGAGGCCTCAGCTTGGTCTGCGCCGCGGTCACTGCGCTTTGCAGCTCCGAAAGTTTCCTGTGGTAACAGCAGACACAATGCAGAAACTGGCTCGAAAATAACCATAGTGATGAAAGAAAGATGTTGAGTTGCTGGAAGGTGTCCAGAGAAGGGCAACAAGGCTGGGGAGGGGTCTGGAGCACAGCCCTGTGAGGAGAGGCTGAGGGAGCTGGGGTTGCTTAGCCTGCAGAAGAGGAGGCTCAGGGGAGACCTCATTGCTCTCTCCAACTCCCTGAAGGGAGGTTGTAGCCAGGTGGGGGTTGGTCTCTTCTCCGGGCAACCAGCACCAGAACAAGAGGACACAGTCTCGCGCTGTCCAGGAAAAGTTTAGAGTTGATGTTAGAAGTAAATTCTTCACAGAAAGAGATTTGCCATTGTAATGTGCTGCCCAGGGAGGTGGTGAGGTCAACGTCCTGGAGGCGTTTAAAAAGAGCCTGGATGAGGCACTTAATGCCATGGTTTAGTTGATTAGTTAGGGTTGTGTGACTGGTTGGACTTGATGATCTTGGAGGTCTCTTCCAACCTGGTTGATTCTGTGATTCATAGTTGTGGGTCTCTTTTCCATGTGTGTATGTAAGTTAAAATGGCACAAGCTTTACTTCTACTTCTCTAGTCCATTCTAGGGACTAGAGACTATGCTTCCATGCATAGGGAAGCATTATGTACCGTCAGCTTAATGACTTCTTCACCTTTTATGTTTCTAAAGGTAGAAGATGGCTGAACACTTGAAAAAGCCCTTCAAAGACAGTCTGAGTGATATAAAAGAACGAATGAAAGAGAAAAGAAATCAGAAATGGTCAAGGTTGGGTAAAATCAGCCAGGCATCCACTATGAAGCCCAAAATACCAAGTAAGATGCTCACATGTCTTAATGGCATTCAGAACCTTTTTGTTTGTCTGCTTTTCAAACCAAGATGAAATACTTACTGCTCTGTTGCAGCCAGCAGCTCCAAGCAAATGATGAGTATCAGAGAAAATAACAGAGCTCTAGCTCTGGCTTTGCAGGAAGAAAAGCTGAAACTGAGGGATGCCCAGGATATTATCCTTCATTTAAGGAAAGGCTATCAAGATCTGAAGCTTCAGATGTTTGATTTGCAGCGAAATCTTAAGTTCAAGCAAGAACAAGGACTTGAGGTATTTTTAATAATAACCTTATTATTTTGAAAATCAGAATCTGCTCCAGTGCATTTATGACCTTAAATTAGATAAATGCTTGCCTCAAAAAAGGATGTTTTTCATAGTTTCACCTAATCTGGTAATTAACTTTTTTTTCCCCTGGCTACTCTTCTCTTTTTCATTAAAATCTATCTTCTGTGAATTATTGGGGTTTTTTGCCCACAGATGAAGGAATCTGATGTCGGTAATCTTCATGATTTAGTCATCTCTCAACACTGATAAGAAGTTATTATGTTGGTAGTTGACAATACCAGTTGTGGCTGGAGAGTGACCAGGCAGAGAGGGACCTGGGGGTGTTGGTTGATGGTAGGCTGAACATGAGCCTGCAGTGTGCCCAGGCGGCCAAGAAGGCCAATGGCATCCTGGCCTGCATCAGGAACAGTGTGGCCAGCAGGAGCAGGGAGGTCATTCTGCCCCTGGACACTGCACTGGTTAGGCCACACCTGGAGTCCTGTGTCCAGTTCTGGGCCCCTCAGTTTAGGAAGGAGGTTGACTTGCTGGAATGTGTCCAGAGAAGGGCAACGAAGTTGGTGAGGGGTTTGGAACACAAGCCCTATGAGGAGAGGCTGAGGGAGCTGGGGTTGCTTAGCCTGGAGAAGAGGAGGCTCAGGGGAGACCTTCTTGCTCTCTACAACTACCTGAAGGGAGGTTGTAGCCAGGTCGGGGCTGGTCTCTTCCCCAGGCAACCAACACCAGAACAAGAGGACACAGTCTCAAGCTGTGCCAGGGGAGGTTTAGACTGGAGGTTAGGAAGAAATTCCTCATAGAGGGAGTGATTGCCCATTGGGATGGACTGCCCGGGGAGGTGGTGGAGTTGCCATCATTGGGGGTGTTTAGGAGGAGACTTGATGGGGTGCTTGTTGCATGGTTTAGTTGGTTGCATGGTTTAGTTGATTAGGTGGTGTTGGATGATGGGTTGGATGCGATTATCTTGAAGGTCTCTTCCAACCTGGTTTATTCTATTCTACTGGAGTTTGGTTTTTGTTCTTTTGTCCCTTAGAATCAGCTGTCAGCCATGAATGAAATAATTTCAAAAGTTTCTCAGAACTTACTGGACTCGATTAATCTCCTTGGCCCAGCAAAGACTTTGTGTTCCATGGGTGTAGTAAGTATCTTTTTCTCTTGAGCAGTGGGATTTCTGTCATTTTTTTCCCCTTACACCTTCTATCACAGATGCATGCTTTTGAGGTTTGAGCCTTAGTTTGGAGGTGCAAGTAGTCCTGTAGGTTCCAGTATGAGATGAGGCTGTGAGAGTGTGTAGTGGATTGTTAGTGGGACTGAGGCTCTGCTGTTTAGTAGTAAGGGCACCCTGATTTTCTGTGGTTGTGGGTCTCGTTCCCTTTTCCATCCTCATAGTTCCCCTATCCACTGTTCGTTCAGCTGCTGATGAATGTGCTGACTTGCAGGAGCTGAGTATGGGAGATCCCACAAGCACTTTGTGTTAGCCAGCCAGGAAGAAAGTCAAAGGCTATATAGCATAACTTGAGTAACTTGGTTGTTGTCTAAAATGTGTATATTGGTGTGAGCTTGTTGTAGCTGTCTAGTCACAGCAAGATTTGTTTTGTTGACAGAATCAGAGAGTGTCTTCATCTCTTCCTGGAAGTAGTTCCTGTGTCACAGGACAAATACACTCAGTGTAAGTATCTTTTAACACTTACATTTGAAAATTCTGCTTGCAGTAAGTTTAATTTTCTGACTGGGAAAAGGGGAAAAAATCCAATGTAATGAAGTAATTCAGTCATAAAAGACATTGCTCTTCAGTAAATACTACCTTTGTTATTTCCTCTAGAGGATCTCCACAGAGTGCTGATGGACATGGTCAAGTCCTTCCACGTGGGATGGAGACTGATAGTGATAGAAATGAGCTGTCTCAGACTTTGTCAGGGCTCTGTGAGGAATCAGACAATGCCATTTGCTTAATCAAAGGTAACTAAGTCAAAGTGTTCTATTTTGCTTGGTTCTGAGTCAGAGGGGAAGAGAGGTGTTAGTATATGCTTAAAATATAGATACTGCTTTTGAAGTAACTGTCATTTTCCACTTATTATCATAAAGGTTAAATATTATATTGGCAACTGGTAATCTTTTTGAATGAAGTTGCCTAGCAAAATGGGAGAGGAATTCGAAAGTGCTTCATCTTCTACATACTCCAGTCTAGTTTCATTGTCTGTTAAAGAAGAAAGTTGTCTTTAGTAATGCATTGTCCTTTATGAAATCAGTAATTGTTAACAAAGCAAAATACTGAGGAAAAAAAATAAAAGCCCTGTGGATAACCTCTCCAAACAAAACAGTTTAGAGGGAAATCTTAAAGCAGTTAAGTATTACCATGTTCTGTCCAGAAACTGTATTAACTGCATCTTACCCTTACAAATCTCTGGAGAAAATAGTAAGCCACCAGTATGCACTTGCAGTCCAGAAAGCCAATCAGATCCTGGGCTGCACCAAGAGAAGTGTGGCCAGCAGTTTGAGGGAAGTGATTCTCCCCTTCTACTCCACCCTGGTGAGACCCTATCTGGAGTACTGCATCCAGTTCTGGAGCCCCTATTGCAAGAGGGATATGGAGGTGCTGGTATGTGTCCAGAGAAGGACCACATGGATGAGCAGAGGGCTGGAGCTCCTCTGCTATGGAGACAGACTGAGAGAGTTGGGGCTGTTCAGTCTGGAGAAGAGAAGGCTCTGAGGAGACCTTATTGTGGCCTTCCAGTATCTGAAGGGGGCCTATAGGAAAGCTCGTGAAGGGCTTTTTAGAGTGTGAGGGAGTGATAGGACTTGGGGCAAGGAAAGAAACCTAGAAATGAGTAGATTCAGATTGGATGTTAGGAAGTTCTTCCCCATGAAGGTGGTGAGGCACTGGAACAGGTTGCCCAGGTGGATGCCTCATCCCTTGAGGCTTTTAAGGCCAGGCTGGATGTGGCTCTGAGCAATGTGATGTAGTATGAGGCCCATGGCAGGGGGCTTGAAACTGTATGATCTTTGAGGTCCCTTCCCACCCTAACAATTCTATGATTCTAAGAAAAGTCTTAATGTTTTTTGTACAGGTTCAGAATTTGCACAGTACCTTAACAGGTTGTTACTATTCAGCTTTAATATGACCTTTTTTTTCCCTCCACTTACAAGGGCAACCCTCCAATTTGCATCTGAACCACCCAGGGTCAGAGCTGGGAAGTGTTTCTTCAGATGGAGAGGATGGGTTCACTAATGTGTTACCCAGGAGCGTGTCCACCAGGCGTCACTTTCCAAAGATGAGAAATCAGGCTGAACTGTGCAGTGGTGTCTGGGGCCTTTCAGAAGCACCTGATTCAACACAAGAGCCTTCCAAACACAGTGAAATGAGACTTGAGGAGAATCTAGAGATGTGTACTGTAGAAAACATAAACTCAGCTATTTCTCTGTTGAATGAAAACAAGGGAGGCTCAGAGATGGTTTTGAGGCAGAGAGTTTCTGAAACTCCACAGCTCCACTGGAAAAATAATTCAGGGCTTAAACACGATGAATGTAAAAAGCAGAGGAGACTCTCAAGTAAGGAAAGACAAACCTCAGGAGGAACGGCTGGAGCGGCCTAGAAGTACTTCCAGGCAAAGACCAAAAAGAAGACAGAGTAAAGAGACTTGTAAAGACAAGTCAGATTCCTTGGGCGATGCTTATGACTTCCGTTTGGAGGAGCGTGTCCACCTCACGCCTTTTCGACAGAACAAGGGGAATGACACAGGTGCTGCTGCAGATGACAAAGAAGACTTATCTGAACCTAACACCACTGAGTCAAGTGATATTGATGAAGATTCAGATGATAGCCTATATGAGCCTTACAGGAATAAATCAAAGAAGAGGAAAAGCTCAGTGGGCAAGGAAGATTCATCACCCGTTCATCCGAGGCCGAGGTCTAAAAGGTGTTTGGCGCAGCGTGAGCTGAAACTCAACGACGAAAAGGAAACTGACAGCAATGACTCAAGTGACAAGGCTACTAGTAAGTGTAGAAAGTGCTCTGGAATTGGTTTTGGTTTGCTTCCTTGAGAGATAACACTGTTTAGACCTTTTTATATATAAAAATACAAACAGAAGAATGTCCACAAAAATCACGAGATGCCTTTTTCTGTCTGCTTTTTCCTCAGCAGAAATTGGAATGAAAGAGAGGCCTTAAGAAATTAGTCAACAATTAAATAATACCACATTTTACATGTGTTTAATGATGTATTAAAGCTGAGGAAAAAAGAGTATAAATCAAGAGAGGCAAAACAATAAGTTGGACTGCCTGGTAATGCTTAGTGTTAATTTTTCCTAATTAAAATCCTGTATTGTTTTTATTTTATGTATTCTTAAGTGGGAAAGATGAAGGTAATAGTTATAGCTGGGAGGAACTTAACATGCATTATGTTCATCGACATTCTCTTTTAAGCTGGCCTGCCTGGGTTTTCATACATGTGCCAATTTTCTTCCCAGGGCAGCCTCCTGAGCCTTCTCGTGGTCACCTTTGTGATGTTACCAACACCACTTCCTTGCTCCCTGGCACTGGAAGTGCAACTGTCGTCCTGGAAGGTGAAGGACTGCGATCTCAAAAACGCAAGCGAAGCTGTACTCTTACTGTGAACTATAAAGAGCCAAGTATTGCAGGGTAGGAGGCTTGCTTTCCAGTCTGATTGTTGATAAGTTGATAATATTTTAACACATGGAGGATTTAGCTGGGGTT
Organism: Colaptes auratus; assembly: GCA_015227895.2. Lineage (NCBI taxonomy): Eukaryota > Metazoa > Chordata > Aves > Piciformes > Picidae > Colaptes > Colaptes auratus. The sequence goes on from CM037637.1 coordinate 39,362,817, forward strand.
GTTTAGCCTGGAGGAGAGGAGGCTCAGACCTTATTGCCCTCTACAACTACCTGAAAGGAGGTTATAGACAGGTGGGGGTTATAGACAGAAGGGGGGTGTAGACAGGCAGCCAGCAACAGAACAAGAGGACACAGTCTCAAGCTGCACCAGTGGCAGTTTAGGCTCAAGGATGAGGAAAAAGTTCTTCACAGAAAGGGTAATTGGCCACGGGAATGTGCTGCCCAGGGAAGTGGTGGAGTCACTGTCCCTGGAGTGTTCAAAAAAGGATTGGATGTGCCACTTGAAGCTGTGGTTTAGTTGTCCTGAGGTGTTGGGTATTGGGTAATAGGTTGGACTTGATGATATCTGAGGTCTTTTCCAACCTGGTTGATTCTATGATTTGAGGGAATTATTGTGGTAGTTTTAAGCACAGATCCTGAATAGAAAGTGATAGAATGTAAATAAATTACCACTGGATGTAAAAAGGAAAATAATGGTAAATTCTACATAATCCCATAGGCCTGGTATCTAACACAGAGTTAGTTTTGTAAACTAGATCTTTCTTTTTAACTACTTTTGCTCTGGCACATACTAGCTGGTGCTTCTGCTAGCTTGATGACCTTGGCTGTGTACCTTTGTTGTGGCTAAGTACTAACAAGCTACTCTTTGATCTGCTTTCCCTTGACCTGTGTACAAGGGGAAAAGGGGGGAAGATGAGGAAGCTGTTGGTAACATCCTGGTGTTGTCCAGAGGGGTTGTTCATAACTTGTACATATTGTATATTTTGTACATACTCATTGCATTCCATATTTCTAGATTGTAGTTTGCTTGTAAATAGAGCTTCATTTGCTTCCATCCAAGCTAGTCTGGCAATCTAATTTGGGGGGGGAGGAGGTAATTCCAACCCACCACAATGATTTAAATATTGGAAGTAAGGTCTTAAAATCATTCAGTGCTAGCTAATACAAAAAAAAATAGTTCATGTGAAATTTAACTTGCTAGCTGTTGTGTTTTAAGTGACATGTCTCTTGGTGTGTTGTGGGTTTGTGTTTTTTTTTAACAGGAAACTCAGAAGGGGAGATCCCTTTACAGATACAAATTTCCTGAATTCTCCAATTTTCAAGCAGAAGAAAGATGCTAAACGCTCTTCCCTGAGGAAAGGATCTTTGTCCAAATACAACGAGAAATTTGTTGGCTGCCGTTGACCCCTAGCCATGATGCCCAACCCATTAGTCATGATCTCTTACACAAATCATGCCATTATTTCTGAGCCTGGTATTTTGGATATAAAGGTAAGGGGCTCTGGATTTTTAATGAGTTGATTCCATTTACCAAACATGCAAGACTGAATGGCATTACCTTAGCTATAAAAGCAAACTCTTCTGAGGGTAGGCATCCCTGCATCACATTTTTCAGACTTTTTCTGCTATTTGTATATGCTTGTTTGTTTCTGTAATAAGCTTTATAGGGATCTTGTCTAGGTAATGGTTGTGGTTTCATATTGAAGCTTGTAATAAATGTAGTAGCATTTAGAAGCAGCTTGGAGTTGATCCGTGTTGTTTTTGCACCATTTCCATATTTGCGTCAAGGGTGGTGATGTCAGCCAGTCCCTGTACTCTTTCCTTGTCACATGTGGCGTAAGCACTGCTTAGAAGCAAGACTGCCAGTTGTAATTTGATCATGTAGCTGCAGCTCTCAAGAGTAATTTGGAGTTGGTTGGCACTGTCATGAATGTGATCACCTTCAATTTACTTAGTTCCTATCTGGTTATCTATGAAACTTGGTGAACAGTGCTCTGCTTTGGCGGAGTGTGACATAAGCTGTTGTTATGGGATTTCATAAGGTCTCCAGAGGGACCTTGCCAGGCTGGACAGATGGGCAGAGTCCAACACGATGGCATTTAACAAGTCCAAGTGCCAGGTGCTGCACTTTGGTCACAACAACCCCATGCAGTGCTACAGGCTGGGATTGGAGTCACCTGGGGGTGTTGGTTGACATCTGGCTGAACATGAGCCAGCAGTGTGCCCAGGTGGCCAAGAAGGCCAATGGCATCCTGGCCTGCATCAGGAACAGTGTGGCCAGCAGGAGCAGGAAAGTCATTGTGCCCTGTACTCAGCACTGGTTAGGCCACACAATACAATGCAATACACCAGGTTGGAAGAGACCTTCAAGATCATCGTGTCCAACCCACCTAAACAACTAAACCATGCAGCCAAGCACCCCATCAAGCCTCTTCCTGAACGCCTCCAATGAAGGTGACTCCACCACCTCCATGGGTAGCCCATTCCAATGGGCAATCACTCTCTCTGTATAGAACTTCTTCCTAACATCCAGCCTAAACCTGCCCTGGCACAGCCTGAGACTGTGTCCTCTTGTTCTGGTACTGGCTGCCTGGGAGAAGAGACCAACCTCTGCCTGGCTACAACCTCCCTTCAGGACTGCTGAAAAATGATGGAGAGCGGCTTGGCCAGCTCATCTGTCAGCTCTCTCAGCACCCTAGGATGGATCCCATCTGGTCCCATGGCCTTGTGGGGGTCCAAGCGGCTGGTAAGATCTCTAACTGCCTCCTGGAGCAGCGGGAAACCATGCAGCTCCCTGGCTCCTTCTGCCAGCTCTGCAGGCCAGCTGTCTGGAAGATGTTCTGCCATGCTAGGATAGATTGAGGCAAAGAAGGCGTTAAGTACCTCTGCCTTTTCCTCATCCTTTGTTACAACGATCCCCTCCGTGTCAACCAAGGAGTGGAGGCTGTCCGTGCCCTTCCTCTTGCTATTGATGTATTTATAGAAGGACTTTTTGTTGTCCTTCACAGCAGAGGCCAGGCTAAGTTCTAAATGGGCTTTTGCCTCCTTAATTTTCTTCCTGCATGTCCTAGCAACATCCCTAAACATTCCATAGGTTGCCTCCCCTTTCCTCCAGAGATGGTACACCCTCTTTTTTTCCCTTAGTTCTATTAAGAGTTCATTACCCATCTAGGCTGGCCGTCTGCCCCGGCGGCTCATCTTCTGGCAGACTGGCACAGCCTGTTCCTGCGCCTTCAAGAGCTCTTCCTTGAAGCAGCTCCAGCTCTCCTGGACCCCTTTATTTTTAAGGGCTGTATCCCAAGGAACCTTCTGAGTTAGTTCCTTGAGTAACCTGAAGTTTGCCCTCCTGAAGTCCAGAGTGGACTTCTTGAGTCCTGTGTCCAGTTCTGGGCCCTTCAATTTAAGGACATTGAGATACTTGAACGTGTCCAGAGAAGGGCAACAAGGCTGGGGAGAGGCCTCTAGCACAGTCCTGTGAGGAGAGGCTGAGGGAGTTGGGGGTGTCAAGCCTGGAGAAGAAGAGGCTCAGGGGAGACCTTCTTGCTCTCTACAACTACCTGAAGGGTGGTTGTAGCCAGGTGGGGGTTGGTCTCTTTTTTCCAGGCAACCAGAACATGAAGACACAGTCTCAAACTGCACGAGGGGAAGTTTAGCTTGGAGGTGAGGAGAGAGTTCTTAACAGGGAGAGCTGTTAGCCATTGGAATGTTGTGGTGGTTTAAGCTGGGTGCCGACCCTGATGCCACTGCACAGGCCACACCTTGCATGTCCCAAAGCAGGGCCCAGCCCAGTGGGTGGTCACAGGAAGCCAGGTTTTCCATTCCCATAATGCCCTGCTCCATATAAAGCATCAGCGAGGGGTCCTCCCTGTCCCTGTTCTTCCCTCGCTGTGGCCTAGGTAATGGGCTGAGCTGCCTCCCTTGGGCCTGGCCAGACCTAAGGCTGGGTTGGAGGGGGGGAGGGGCGTTGGGTGTACCCCCAGGTGGGGGATAGGACACTCTTGGGTATGTTCTGGGATCTCTCTCTTTTGTCATGGCGCTTGTGGTTCTCTGTGAAACTTCCATTGTTTTTCCATTTAAACTTTCCACCATTTTTTGCAATCCGTTTGTCTGAGTCTTTCTTTTGCCTGTGGTGGGAAAATTGGTCTCTCAACCCACTACAAATGTGCTGCCCAGGGAGGTGGTGGAGTCACCATCATTGGAGGTGTTCAGAAAGGGATTGGGTATGGCACGTGAAGCCATGGTTTAGTAGTCATGAGGTCTTGGGTGACAGGTTAGACTTGATGATCTCTGAGGTCTTTTCCAACCTTACTGATTCTATGATTCTAAGTGCCTTTGACCAGAGGAAGATCTGCCACATCTGAACCCTTTCCCATTCTGTTACCACATGGGCAACATGCTAGAAGAACACTGTTACAAAGTGTGATTACGAGGTTGCAAAGTATTTAACCTAGCTTTTCTTTGCTTGATAAACACCTAAGTACTCCTAAGTGTCAAAGGACACAAGAATACAGAGTGGAAAGCTACACCCTAGTAATGGGCAAGGACAAAAACACAGGTTCATCTTGCAAGATTGCCTGCCTCACCTGTCCCACTTCAACTGCTGTAGGATATCTCCCTTTCAGTAACAGGTATTGCGAGTTTGTGTTGTACTGGGTAACTTCTTACAGTAACAATAAAAGCTGCAGCCTCTGTATGTTTGCAAATATTTGTTCACAACACAGCCTTTGGATGTTGGAACTGAAACTTAACCTTCTATTTGTATCCTAAACTTCTAGCTCCTGGGCATTGCCATTTAATTCTAAAACTTCAGTACTGCAGGACCTTAAGCAGAATGGTTTTAACTTCAGATGTTCTGTTCTCGAAGCAAACATCTGTAACAGCTGTTAGATGGTGATAGACAACAAACATACAGAGCAGCCCAAGGCAGGTGTGGTGGGCCTGGGTTTGGTCTTTTTTAGGAGGGTAAGCTTAAAGAGGTGCTGCAAAGGAAGGAAGCTTGAGTCTAGCTCACCTACTCTCAAGTGATACTCCTAGAAGTGTCCAAAAAATCAGCTAGGCTTCTTTTGATCACTACTATTTGCAACCCTCTGAAGAGTTCATCTTTGCATAATCTGGCACAGGAATTAATCTTAGAGAGTATCAAGAGTTGCTTTGGTGGTTTGTTTTTTTTTTTTCACATCTACTAAATTGTCAGGTATTGGACAGGTGCAGGGTTTATGTTTGTAAAAAATAATTGTGCCATCTGTGTAACATCCTGGTGATAGTAGTAAGTTACAAGCTCAGCAGAGACTACAGTTTACTCCTATGGATATCCTGTCCTGTGGAAAAAAGATGCCGATGGAGAAAAATGCAAAACCAATATGAGCTTGCCTTGAGACCAAAAAAAGATCAACACATTTGAACAGCCAAGACGAAGGATTGGTTGACAGGTGGAGGAGAGAGGAATAACAGCACTGTGCAGCTCAGTAAAGAGAGTCATTCTTCATTGGAATGGGCTGCCAGGGAGGTGGTGGAGTCGTCATCCCTGGAGGCGTTCAAGAGGGGATTGGATGTGGCACTTGGTGCCATGGTCTAGTCATGAGGTCTGTGGTGACAGGTTGGACTCGATCTGTGAGGTCTCTTCCAACCTTAGTGATACTATGATATAGATTGCAGTGCTGTGTCCTGCTCAAAGTTCATGCTCTTAGGATTTTTTCATCCATTTACTATGCTATAGAGCTGGGAATACGACTTGGAAAGGCCACAGCTTCCCCTACTGAATGCTCAGCTTAGCAGACTCGTTCCCAGGCACCTCAGAGCGCTTTTGCGCATTTTCCAGTGTACCACAACTGCATCCTACTTGTAGAGTTGCTGTGTCCACTTGTGAACTCGCTTCTGGCTACATAGTTGTAGTTCAAGAGCTCATTTAAAAAAAAAGAGACCAAACTAAGTAGGTGTGTTTTTTTTTTTGTACATATATAATTTAAAACTATTCTGTACCAGTACAATATATTAATTTTACAAATGTAAAGTTCATCAGCTGTTAAAGCATTTGCAAAACCACATACCCTACCGTAACTTTATTGCACGAGTATCTAGGAAAATATTAATTCTTAAATTAGAAAACAAATGTTTCAATATAGAAGAGACAAATCTGAAAGACAATAAGAAAAAAATCTACTCTGGAAAAAAATAACAAAGTTTCACAGGATACCAAGCTCAACAGGTGCAGCTGTAGGCCTAATCTACAAAACAGGATTGTAGCAACCAGGACTGGCTAGTTGGAGGACAAAAAAACTACTCCTTGTACCTCTTTGCTTGTAGATCCAAATGTGGGTCAGACTAATCTCATACAAAACACTATGGCAGATCTAGAGTTAGCATTTTCAATACCTTATGTACCAGGTGGTTCCTGACATCTACTTGCTGAACTGACTTGTGAGTGAGTTAACATTGCACAGGCGTTTGGCAGGGATGTATTCTCTGACACGGCACAGGATTGGGGGTTGGTTGGTTTGGGGTCTGTGTTTGTTTTTCGGTCCTACAGCTATGGAATTTTACTAGTGTAACATCTGTAAATACAAAACACCAAGAATGAAAGTCAAATCTGGTTTTCATAACAGCAATTAGGATTTACAGGTACTTGACATTTTCTAAGTTACAGTTTGTAAGAGCTTTTTGGCCTGTACTGATCTCCAGTAGGAAGTTAGGTGTACCTCTTAAATGTAGTATAAGCAGCAAAATATTATATATGTGTAAGTGCTTTAAGTTGAAGACAAACTAACATGAGTTGTAAAGTGTTAATATGGTTCCTGGGTCTAAATAATCACAGTTAATAAGCATTTACAATAAAGCTTGGTAGAAAATCCAGTTTACCACAGAGCCAAGTAGAGAAGCCAGAAGCTGTCATCTGTCCTTTGTGGTGGATAGTCTTATCTCTGCTGAATAAACGAAAGAATTCAGCAGCGAAGGAGCAGTAAAGAGGCTGAATCACGAAGTGCATCAAAACCTTAACTCTACTAAGCCGATTGAAAATGGTCTACACTATGCCAATCAGATTCTCTGAAGTTAGTTTGGGTACTTATGTCCTGCATAAGCCAAGTCCCTGTGACATTACACACCTAGCCAGGTACTTCTCTTTTTTCTTCTGTTGCTTGCTTGCTTTTCTCTTTCTTTTTTTCTTTTCCCTCCTTTCTTTTTTTTTCTTTTCATTTTTAAGTAGTGGTTATGAGATTACAATTTGCAGGTAAAATATTTATCAAACCCCACAATGAATAGAAAAAACTTGCATCTCTCAAAACTTACAGGCAGTCCTGTTTCATGCCTGGCTGTTCTTTCACAGCTTCTCAACCAGCTGAGTGTTTCCTCTATTTTTTGTTTTTAATATTTTTTAATTTTTTTTTTTAAATAACATCTTATAAAAAGATTCTACAAAGAAACCACTTTGGGCCCTCCCCACCCTTTGTTTTCCCCTTGCTATAGTCTTGTTTACTAGGGGGGAGAAAAAAAATAAAAGCTGATAAAAACTTTATCAAACAGGTACTGTATTAGGTAAGGTATAACCCAGCTGTTGGCTGGGAACTTCCTTTTGTCTTCCCAAATGTGCAATTTCCCACAGCGGGGGTTTCTGAGGCTGGAGTTGGTAAACTTGCCGTGAACAAGAGGGTAGTGGGCACACAAAAGCAATGACCTCTTTTTTTTTTTCCTCCTCTCTGTAATTAAATAACATTATAAAGCATTTTAATAAAATAATTTTTTTTGCAGCTGCAGTATAATACACTACAAAGGGTCTTTAAAAGTGCTAAGTATTAAACAGAAGTTCCTTGCCAACCTTAGCAGTCCCACGCCTCTGCCCGCGGCCGAGGCACGCTATTTGGTAGCACAAAACGTCAGCGTCACTTGTCAATCAGTCCGGCTTCTTTAATTTTGGTGTAGAAGAACTTCTCCAGTATGTTGGCACATTTGTAGTACTCGCTCTCAGGGGGGTTGTACTCTCTGCAATTGGTAAAGACTCGCTGCAAGTCTGCCATGAACAGTTTCCTAGACACGTAGTACCTATTCTTGAGTCGCTCACTCATTGTTTTGAGATCTGTGCAGAAGAAAAATAGAGGAACGGTGTTTGGCGCGTCTGTCTTACGGACGCAAGCTGCAGCACAGCAGGCTCCGCCTCAGCACAAGGGGATGGCTGCCTAAACATGAGCCAGCAGTGTGCCCAGGTGGCCAAGAAGGCCAGTGGCATCCTGGCTTGCATTAGGAATAGTGTGGCCAGCAGGAGCAGGGAGGTCATCGTGCCCCTGTACACTGCATTGGTTAGGCCACACCCTGAGTCCTGTGTCCAGTTCTGGGCCCCTCAGTTTAGGAAGGACATCAAGACACTTAGTTTCATAGTTTCATAGTTTCAGTTAGGGTTGGAAGGGACCACAAGGATCATCTAGTTCCAACCCCCCTGCCATAGGCAGGGACACTCTACACTAGATCAGGCTGGCCAGATCCTCATCCAGCCTGCTCTTAAACACCTCAAGGGACAGGGCCTCAACCACCTCCCTGCACAACCCATTCCAGGGCCTCACCACCCTCACGGTGAAGAACTTCCTCCTCACATCTAGCCTGAATCTCCCCACCTCCAGCTTCATTCCATTCCCCCCTAGTCCTATCACTCCCTGATAGCCTGAAAAGTCCCTCCCCAGCCTTCCTGTAGGCCCCCTTCAGACACTGGAAGGCCACAGTGAGGTCACCTCAGAGCCTTCTCTTCTCCAGACTGAACAGCCCCAACTCCTTCAGTCTGTCCTCACAGGAGAGGTGCTCCAGCCCTCTGCTCATCCTCGTGGCCCTTCTCTGGACACCTTCCAGCACCTCCAGATCCCTCTTGGAATAGGGGCTCCAGAACTGGAGGCAGTACTCCAGGTGGGGTCTCCCCAGAGCTGAGCAGAGGGGGAGAATCCCCTCCCTTGACCTGCTGGCCACACTTCTCCTGATGCAGCCCAGGATCTGATTGGCTTTCCGGGCTGCAAGTGCACATTGAGAGCTCCTGGTGAGCTTCTCCCCCACCAGCACCCCCAAGTCTCTCTCCTCAGGGCTGGTCTCCAGCCAGTCACTGCCCAGCCTGGATTTGTGCCTGGGATTGCCTCGACCCAGATGCAGGACCCTGCACTTGGTCTTGTTGAAGCTCATGAGGTTGGCCTGTGCCCACCTCTCCAGCCTGTCAAGGTCCCTCTGGATGGATCCCTTCCCTCCAGCGTGTCTGCTGCACCACACAGCTTGGTGTCATCAGCAAACTTGCTGAGGCTGCACTCAATGCCACTGTCCATGGCACCCACAAAGATGTTGAACAAGTCTGGTCCCAGGACTGATCCCTGAGGGACTCTGCTTGTCCCTGGCCTCCCCTGGGACATGGACCCACTGACAGCCACTCCCTGGGTGCAGCCATCAAGCCAGTTCTGTATCCATCTAGTGGTCACCCATCAAACCCATGTGTCACCAGCCTGGAGACCAGGATGTGGTGTGGGACAGTGTCAAAGGCTTTGCTCAGCTCCAGGTAAACGACATCAGTTGCTCGCCCCTCATCTATTAATGCTGTCACTTGTTCATAGAAGGCCACCAGGTTTGTCAGGCAGGATTTGCCCTTGGCAAAGCCATGCTGACTGCTCCCCAATCACCTCTTCACTACTCTTCTGAGTCAGCAGTGCCTCCAGGAGGATCTGCTCCATGATCTTTCCGGGCACAGAGGTGAGACTGACCGGCCTGTAGTTCCCTGGTTCCTCCTTCTTACCCTTTTTGCAGATGGGAGCAATGTTTGCCCTTTTCCAGCCTGTGGGGACTGCCCCAGTCTGCCATGACTTTTGGAATAGACTAGAGAGGGGCTTAGCAACCTCCTCTGCCAGCTCTCTCAGCACCCGTGGGTGTATCCCGTCGGGTCCCATGGACTTGAACACTTTCAGGTTCTTCAGGTGATCACCAACCTGAGCTTCACTTACCATGGGCAGTTCTTCCTCCCCGCCCCTGGCATCGTCTGCCATGACTCCAGGAGTGTGGCTGGAGGCCCTTGCAGTGAAGACTGAGGTAAAGAAGTTATTGAGTACCTCAGCCTTTTCCACATCACTTGTGACCAATTCACCACTTTCCTTTCTGAGGGGGCCCACACCTTCCCTACTCTTCTTCTTGCCATTCATATACCTGTAGAAGTTCTTAGTGCTCCCTTTAACCTCCCTGGCTAGATTCAATTCAAACTCTGCTTTGGCTTTCCTAACCAGGCCTCTTGCTGCTCGGGCAGCTTCCTTATATCCCCCTGTTCTATCTGTCCTTCCCTCCACTGCCTGTAGAGTTTCTTTTTAAGCAATAGTGTGTCCAGGAGCTCCTTGCTCATCCAGGCAGGCCTCCTAGCATTCTTCCCTGCTTTTCTCTTTGTTGGTATACATAGCTCCTGGGCACAGAGGAGGTGGTCCTTGAACACTGACCAGCTGTCCTGGGTCCCTCTTCCCTCCAGGGCTTTGTCCCATGACACTGTGGCTAGCAGATCCCTGCAGCGATCGCAGTCTGCACGCCTAAAGTCTGGGGTCATAAGCTTAGAATAGGTCCTCCTGATAGCCCTGAGGAGATTAAATTCAACTGCTTCATGGTCACTGCAGCCAAGGCTGTCTCTGAGCCTTACATGGGTTACCAGCCCTTCCCTGTTGGTGAGAACAAGGTCCAGCAGAGCACCTTTTCTTGTTGGTTCCTCTGCCATTTGGAGGAGGAAGTTGTCTTCTATGCAGTCCAGGAACATCCTGGATTGAACGCACTTGAACGCATCCAGAGAAGGGCAACAAGGCTGGGGAGAGGCCTTGAGCACAGCCCTGTGAGGAGAGGCTGAGGGAGCTGGGGTTGTTTAGCCTGGAGAAGAGGAGGCTCAGGGGTGACCTCATTGCTCTCTACAACTACCTGAAGGGTGGTTGTAGCCAGGAAGGGGTTGGTCTCTTCTCTCTAGCAATCAGCACCAGAACAAGAGGACACAGTCTCAAGCTGCACCAGGGGAGGTTTAGGCTCAAGGTGAGGAGAAAGTTCTTCACTGAGAGAGGCATTTGCCATTGGAATGTGCTGCCCAGGGAGGTGGTGGAGTCCCCATCCCTGGAGGTGTTCAAGAGGGGACTGGATGTGGCACTTGGTGCCATGGTCTAGTCATGAGGTCTGTGGTGCCAGGTTGGACTCGATGATCCTTGAGGTCTCTTCCAACCTTTGTGATACTGTGATACTTCTTTACTGTAAGGGTCATGGAGCACTGTACAGGCTCCCTAGAGAGGCTGTGGAGTCTCCTTCTCTGGATACTTTCAAGGCCCTGGATGCCTTCCTCTGTGACCTGAGCTAGATTGTATGGTCCTGCTCTGGCAGGGGGGTTGGACTCGATGATCTCTTTGGGTCCCTTCCAACCCCTGACATCCTGTGATCTTTTTGTATGCAGTAGCCCTTTAGACTGATTTGACATCTAACATGAACTGGCAAAGCTAGGCTTTAGAATTCCTCATTGCCTTCATCCATGGGGAGAAGCTGAGTTGCCTAGGGCTATTTAGTCTGGAGAAGAGAAGGCTGAGAGGGCATTTAATAAATGTTCCTAAATATCCAAGGGCTGGGGGTCAAGAGGGAGGGGACAGGCTCTGCTCTGTTGCTCCCTGGGATAGGACAAGGGGCAGTGGATAGAAACTACAGCACAGGAGGTTCCACCTCAACATGAAGAGGAGCTGCTTTGCTGTAAGGGTCACGGAGCACTGGAACAGGCTGCCCAGAGAGTTTGTGGAGTCTCCTTCTCTGGAGACTTTCCAGCCCCATCTGGATGCTTTCCTGTGTGACCTGTGCCAGATTCTATGGTCCTGCTCTGGCAGGGGGTTGGACTTGATGATCTCTGGAGGTCCCTTCCAACCCCCTAACATCCTCTGATCTAAGGTGCAGGCCTTTTTTCAGCTTCAACAGCAATTGAGCCCCCAAAACTACAATATTTCACTTTAAGGATGATTTTGTGTAGAGCTTATTTTTTCTTATTTAAAAGATCACAGCAGCATTGTTTTGCATTCTATTTTGCTGAGTTTTCAGTGGGTATTAGGTGTCCTTAATTCTCCTCTAACTGCTCTGTGAGGCAAAACTGTTAGCCCTACTAGAGGAGGCATTAAGAGTGCATAAGCAAAGAACTCAAATGCCACAACACATCTGTGTGTTACCCTGAAATCCTCACCTCTGTGTGAACACAGCAGAGAAGAGCCATGGCTATACTACAACCACTACGTGCAGCTTTGGCAAAAGAGGAATTCGATTTGCTCCACACTCTGTATATTTTAATCAAAGCTTCAAGGTTTCCAGTTGTATCATTATGTATGCCTTTTTAAGACTCAGGCCAGACCAGCTCTTGCTTTCAACACATGATGCAAAACACTTACTTACCCAGCCTTCTTTAAGAAATGTTTTCCTTTATACTAGAGTCAGGCATCCATCAAAAGTGTAAATCATCCCCTCAGCGTTCTCCACACAGATGCTTTCCCAGTAATTCTTAATTAGGCATTTAAAAACTTGGTCCACATTACAAGCATCCCAGGAGTGAGTACAGCAGGGGGAGGGGTGCTGGATGGCCTTGGCTTTGCTCACCTCAGATGCTCTAACAAGTATTTTCTTTAGCAATGCTTGAGCCAGGTTTCAACAGCACCTTTGTGAAGCTGTACCAGAAACAGCGAAATGGAGAAGACTCTGGTGGTTTAGGCTGGGTGCTGCCACACAAGCCACACCTGTGATGTCCCAAAAGAGGGCCCAACCCAGTGGGTGGTCACAGGAAGCCAGGTATTTCATCCCATAATGCCCTGCTCCCCTATAAAACATCAGTGGGGGTGTCCTCACTTCCTCTTTCTTTCCCTCACTGCTGCCTGAGTAATGGGGTGAGCTGCCTCTCTTGGGCCTGGCTAGGCCCAAGGCCGGGTTGGGGGGGGGGGAGAAAGAGCCCTGGGGGGTTTTGGGTGTACCCCCTGGTGGGGGTGGGATGTTCTTGGGTATGTTTTGAGATCTCTCTTTGTGGGTCTCTGTAAAGCTTTCACTGTTTTTCCATTTAAACTTTCCACCATTTTTTGCAATCCGTTTGTGTGAGTCTCCTCTTTTTGCCCGTGGTGGGAAAACTGGTCTCTCAACCTACCACAAAGACTTACTGCCAACAAGCATTGCAAGGAAAGCAAAGACCAAAGACCTCCACTGCAAAATACAGCTGTGGTTAATTTCGGTTTGAACTTTTTTGGTTGTATGTTTGGGGGTTGTTTGGGGGTTTTAAACAATAGTTGACTTTGGTAAAAGAGAGGAAAACCCTCTCAAATTGTCAAGAGGCCCTATTTAAACATCCTATTTAATATCCTCAGTGACGATCTGGATGAGGAGATTGAGTCAGTCATCAGCAAATTTGTAGATCACACCAAGTTGGGAGCAGGTGTTGATCAGTTAGAGGGCAGAAGGGCTCTGCAGAGGACCTTGACAGGCTGGACAGATGGGCAGAGTCCAACAGGATGGCATTCAACAAATCCAAGTGCCAGGTGCTGCACTTTGGCCACAACAACCCCATGCAGTGCTACAGGCTGGGGTAGGAGTGGCTGGAGAGCTGCCAGACAGAGAGGGACCTGGGGGTGCTGATTCACAGCTGGCTGAACATGAGCCAGCAGTATGCCCAGGTGGCCAGGCAGGCCAATGGCATCCTGGCCTGTATCAGGAATGGTGTGGCCAGCAGGAGCAGGGAGTCATTGTGCCTCTGTACTCAGCCCTGGTTAGGCCACACCTTGAGCACTGTGTCCAGTTCTGGGCTCCTCAGTTTAAGAAGGACACTGAGACTCTTGAATGTATCCAGAGAAGGGCAACGAGGCTGAGGAGAGGCCTCGAGCACAGCCCTGTGAGGAGAGGCTGAGGGAGCTGGGGTTGTTTAGCCTGGAGAAGAGGAGGCTCAGGGGAGACCTTATTGCTGTCTACAACTACCTGAAGGGAGGTTGTAGTCATGCTGGGGTTGGTCTCTTCTCCCAGGCAACCAGCACCAGAACAAGAGGACACAGTCTCAAGCTGCACCAGGGAAGTTTGGGCTGGAGGTGAGGAGAAAGTTCTTCACTGAGAGAGAGTTAGCCATTGGAATGTGCTGCCCAGGGAGGTGGTGGAGTCACCATCCCTGGAGGTGTTCAAGAGGGGATTGGACATGGTACTTGGAGCCATGGTTTAGTAGTCATGAGGTCTGTGGTGACAGGTTGGACTTGATGATCTTTGAGGTCTCTTCCAACCTTGGTGATTCTATGATTTGCTATCAAATACCTATTTCCAATGGTATATAAATTGCCAGTCACTAGTGCTGCATAATCATTTGAAAAAGCAAGGTCTCATTCAGCTCCAGTTAAAGCTGACTCACCTCCCAACAGATATGAAATTTAGGTACATACACCTCAACTAGATATCCATGAAAGCTGGGGAGGGACGTTTTAAGGTATCAGGTAATGATAGGACTAGGGGGAATGGAAAAAAAACTAGAAATGGGTAGATTCAGATTGGATGTTAGGAAGAAGTTCTTCCCCATGAGGGTGGTGAGACACTTGAACAGGTTGCCCAGGGAGGTGGTAGAAGCCTCATCCCTGGAGGCTTTGAAGGCCAGGCTGGATGTGTCTCTGAGCAATCTGATGTAGTGTGAGGTGTCCCTGCCTATGGCAGGGGGGTTGGAACTGGATGATCCTTGAGGTCCCTTCCAGCCCTAACAATTCTATGATTCTATTAGTGGAACATGGAACAGGTTGTCCAGGGAAGTAGTTGAGGCTCCAGTCCTGGAGACATTCAAGGTCAGGCTTGCCACGGCTCTGGACAACCTTATCTAGTTGAGGATGCCTCTGCTTACTACAGAGGGGCTTGGACTCGATGACCTTTGGAGGTCCCTTCCAACCCAGACCATTCTATGATTATAGCAGCCAACTAAGAAGGCTGTTCAGTTCAGCCTAAAGCATACACTGACTGTCTGGTCAGTTAACCTGTTCTCCTCTCACTACAGTGAATGTTTGCCTCCATCTGCCACTCAGCTATACAGCTTTTATATTGCAGGTGAAAAGAAAAAAGAAGGAATAGTGTTTATTGAGAATAATCAGCTGACCACTCAAAACAGGGGCAAAGTTGTTAACATATGAGAACTGGCCCTAGGAAGTAGTCCAAAAGCCCTACAGCCAGATTGCTCACATATTGCACAATTTACTCTACATGCAACTGTAAAGACATTGTGACAAGGTAAGGAAGCAGACAAGGCTGTTTCTTTTTAATTGAAATCATGTCTGAGCAATATTTATACAGTGTCAGCATGCTGGTATTGGGAGCAGAAGTTGATCACTAACCAGAACAATTTAGGTTATGCTGGGTTCCTTAGCTGAAAAAAATCCAAACCAAAACTAAACAAAAGACCTCAGTCTAATCCTAATAAGAGCTGCTGCCTCCATGTCCAATATAACACAACTGAACAAGGACAGACAACAGTGCTACATTAATAGCTGGACTCAATGATCTTAAAGGTCTCCTCCAACCTAAATACAATACAATACAATACACCAGGTTGGAAGAGACCTTCAAGATCATCGTGTTCAACCTATCAACCAATCCAACCCACCTAAACAACTAAACCACAGCACCAAGCACCCCATCAAGTCTCCTCCTGAACACCTCCAATGATGGTGACTCCACCACCTCCCCAGGCAGTCCATTCCAATGGGCAATCACTCTCTCTGTGTAGAACTTCTTCCTAACCTCCAGCCTAAACCTCCCCTGGCACAGCTTGAGACTGTGTCCTCTTGTTCTGGTGCTATAATTGTATGATTAAAAGGTAGTCAGAAAGGTTTTTCTCTATGTAATTTATAAAGTTTAAATGTGTTCAAAGCAATTCAAATGCTTAGGTGCTCCTGAAAGTTTGCCATGAGAGTTTTTTAATACACCAGTATCCTAGAATCATAGAGTTGTTAGGGTTGGAAGGGACCTCAAGGATCATCCAGTTCCAACCCCCCTGCCGTGGCCCCTCACACTACATCAGGTTGCCCAGAGCCACATCCAGCCTGGCCTTAAAAACCTCCAGGGATGAGGCTCTGCAATGATGGGGTACCACACACAAGAACATATTTGTACAACTTGCATAAACTGGCTCAGTCCCAGAGACTTCTAGATGAGTGCACCATTTAAGAGCTTGCTAGGGCTCCCTAGGGCACACTGAGACTTCACATGTGTACACCACAGATGCTTCACAAAGGTCACAAAGCGGTCATAAATGCCAGTTGACTGCATCCTACCCTTGGCACTTCAGAGCTGCAAGCCATCCAGCTGCAAGTAATAGGTATCTTTCAACATAAATCAATCGGATTGCAATTTATCTGCTATGTCTCCAGCTATCAAGATATTTAAACTCTATACTTAAAAAATGTTAATGGCATTACCCATGGGAAACCTTATAACTTCATAATATCCAGGAGCTTCTGTTCTCTTCACAGGTTCCATGAAGGGCCAAGCGCTTTGATGGCTCTTTGGTAAAGAAAAAAGGTATCTAATATGGAAACTCCATATTGGAAATCATTTTTAAATCATTACAGAAGGTAAACAAGAACTGGCACTCACCTTCACCTGCTGCAGGATGGTTTTTAATGTGCTGTAAAGCTGATCTGGATCCTTGGGCTCCTTACTTGAAAGAAAACACGAATACAGAAGTATTAGCTTGAATCCCTTGTCTTTATTCCTATGATAGGCATCTAACCTAAAAGCAACTTCAAAGTTTCAAGTGTTTTGTGGAAGAAATAAAAGTATTACAACAAAGCACAAAACAAATCCACCCCCTGAAAAACAAACAAACAAAAAGCCTAAATTCACTTAATCTGCAAGGGATGAATTCTAATTTCCAGTGGATGGAAGGAAACACCAGGGGACGTTGTTTAAAGGCTTTTCTCTAAACTGCAGCACTTACCCTCTTTCTTTGCCACTTGGTTTCCAGCCAGTCTCTCCTGTACACCAACAAACAACATGAGAGATTACATGGGAACTGCAGTAGGTCAAAACATTAACTGACTTATTGCATCTCTAAAAGGATAAGCCGTTTCAACACCGCTGCAGTGAAATGGGTTTCATATAACTTAACTCCTAATAAACTACACCGACATCAGGCCTACAGCCCCTTTCAATTTCCTCCATGCTTCTACCTCCAGACTGCTGAAAAGATTCCAAATATTCTTACATGAAACATACATTTTTTGCATTAATTCAATATATCTTTTACAATGACCTACATACAGATTAATGATGTCAAAGGTATCCAATTTTATTCCCTGGGGACAAGAAATAAGTTTGCAAAAAAACACAGTTTAAAAAAATCCTCTAAAAGATAATAACTTGGAATCATAGAATTGTCAGGGTTGGAAGGGACCTCAAGGATCATCTAGTTCCAAACCCCTGCCATGGGCAGGGACACCTCACACTACATCAGGTTGCTCAGAGCCACATCCAGCCTGGCCTTAAAAACCTCCAGGGATGAGGCTTCTACCACCTCCCTGGGCAACCTGTGCCAGTGTCTCCCCACCCTCTTGGGGAAGAACTTCTTCCTCACATCCAATCTGAATCTACCCATTTCCAGTTTTTTTTTCCATTCCCCCTAGTCCTGTCACTACCTGACACCCTAAAAAAGTCCCCTAAATGTTTTAATTCTGTTTTGTCCTAGAAGTCCATGTTTAGGCACAGAACTCATCCTTGTACAGGAGCTCAGTGCATCACAGTGGAAAACTGCTGACTAGACTGTGACACAAAGCATTTATACACAGAAATAAAATTATATGCATGCACATAAAAGAGGATCAGCCTGGCCTGCCTTCAAGAAGTCTCAAAGAGAGCAATGATAATAAAAACACAGTAATCTTCATAGAGGTTAAGTCAGCAGGCCAAAATAATCTCATCACAGTCTCACAGGATGTTAGGGCTTGGAAGGGACCTCCGGAGATCATCAAGTCCAACCCCCTTGCCACAGCAGGACCACAGAATCTCATGAAGGTTGCACAGAATGCATCCAGATGGGGCTTGAAAGTCTCCAGTGAAGGAGACTCCACAACCTCTCTGGGCAGCCTGCTCCAGTGCTCTGGGACCCTCACAGTGAAGAAGTTCCTCCTCATGTTTCAGTGGAACTTCCTATGCTGTAGTTTCTATCCATTGCCCCTTGTCCTATCCCAGGGTGCAACTGAGCAGAGCCTGTCCCCTCCCTCTTGACCCCCAGCCTTCAGGTATTTAGAAACATTTATCAAATCCCCTCCCAAATCCCCTCCCAGTCTTCTCCAGACTAAACAGCCCCAGGGCTCTCAGCCTTTCCTCATAGGGCAGTGCTCCAGTCCTTTAATCATCCTCATAGCCCTCCACTGGTCTCTCTCAAGTAGATCGCTGTCCCTTTTGAACATTTTAATATAAAGGACTACATCAGTATTTTCTAGTCTTGGGCCTGTGTGGGGCTTTTCTGCTCCTGCTCTACATTCACAGAAGTTGATACATACTAATGCCAGGAATGCTTTCTATAGGAATCTGCCGTACTCCATCTTTGAAGCAAGAAAGGCCAGGATAAACTTTTCGTATCTGAGCTTGTTTCCTTTCTATGAGCTTTTTAATGATCTGGAAAATAAAGCAGTAGAGAAAACAAACAAACAAAAAAATTTGAGATGCTCAGAAGTAACCCAGGGAATTAATGCTACAACCACAAATACTTTTGCTTTGTAATCTTAGGGTCCTTACAGATCCCCTGAAACTGGTAACATGGATGAGCTACCTGAATGAACACTGATTCCGCGGATGAGGCTAAGGAAGCCTCTCAGGTGCCTATTCTAAAGCCTCTCAGGTGCCTATTTAGCCACAAATCTGGAATAAAAGGAATCACTGCTTGCTGTATTGACCACAGGCTGCACATATCCTGGGAAGGAGGAAGAAGCAGGGAAGGAAATCTTCTAGAAGCAGGTTTGGGAACTGGCTGTAATTTTAACAGCTGGTGCTTGTGAAGTGCTGGTCAGAAATTTCAAGACACATAATGAATGCACATAGATGTTCACATCCCAAAAGCTTTGAAATACCTGTTCACTTACAGAATACAGAATTAACCAGGTTGGAAAAGACCTTTGAGATTATCAAGTCCAACCCATCACCCAACACCATGTAATCATCATGAGATATGACCAACCTTGAAAGAACAAATTGTCCTCGAGTCCTGTGTCCAGTTCTGGGCTCCTCAGTTTAGGAAGGAGGTTGACTTGCTGGAACATGTCCAGAGAAGGGCAACGAAGTTGGTGAGGGGTTTGGAACACAAGCCCTGTGAGGAGAGGCTGAGGGAGCTGGGGTTGCTTAGCCTGGAGGAGGCTCAGGTGAGACCTTATTGCTGTCTACAACTACCTGAAGGGAGGTTGTAGACAGGCAGAGGTTGGTCTCTTCTCCCAGGCAGCCAGCACCAGAACAAGAGGACACAGTCTCAAGCTGTGCCAGGGGAGGTTTAGACTGGATGTTAGGAAGTAGTTTATCACAGAGAGAGTGATTGCCCATTGGAATGTGCTGCCCAGGGAGGTGGTGGAGTCACCATCATTGGAGGTGTTCAGGAGGAGACTTGATGGGGTGCTTGGTGCCATGGTTTAGTTGTTTAGGTGGTGTTGGATGATAGGTTGGACATGATGATCTTGAAGGTTCTCTTTCAACCTGGTCTATTCTATCCTATTGTATTCTACTCTACTCTACTCTACTCTATTCTAAAAGAAAACCAAAAAAAGAAAACCAGAAAAGGAAAGCAAAAGAGAAAAAAAAAAAGGAAAACAAAAAAGAAAAGAAAAAACAATAAAAAAGGAAAACAAAGAGAAATTAAAAAAAAAAAGGAAAAGAAAGAGAAATTTAAAAAAAGAAAAGGAAAAAAGAAAAATAAATAAAGGAAAACAAAAAGGAAAAAAAAAGGAAAAGAAAAACAAAGATAAATTTAAAAAAAAAGGAAAAACCAAAAAGGAAAAACAAACAAAGGAAAACAAAGAGAAATTAAAAAAAACCCAAAACACAAAAAGGAAAACAAAGATAAATTAAAAAAAAGAAAAACCAAAAAAGAAAAACAAATAAAGGAAAACAAAAAAGGAAAGCAAAACTAAAAATTATAAAAAACCACACAAAAAGAAAAACAACAAAAAAGGAAATTAAAAAGGTAAAAAAAAAGAAAAATGACAACAAAAATGAAAATTAAAAACAAAAATGAAAACAAAAGAGAAAAACATAAAATAAAACCCCAAACAAAACTAAAAATAAAACCAAACAATGAACCACACACCCCCCCAAAGTCTAACCTGGCACCCACTGAATTGCTCCTCAGTATCTGCATAGATTCTAATGTTAAGAGTGTTTCATGTCAGACTTTACCTCTTTTTGCTTCTTAATGATGACAGAAAATTCCGTGTAGGGGATTTTGGGGTTTAATTCACATCCCATTAACGTGGCACCCTCGTAATCCTTGATGTAGCCAACGTACTTCACTTTGGGGACTTTAATATCTTTGGAGAAACCCTGGAGAAGAAAGAGCTCAGATTGGTATGATCCTGCTTGCATTGCGTATCTAAGTGAAAGGCTTGAGATTTAGAACCAAATTAACCCTCATGTTAAACCATGGACATCACAACAGGAAAAAAGTTACAGGCCATCTTATATTTAAGTGAAAGGCTCTGATGGACCAAGGGAAGTTTAGGCTCAAGGTGAGGACAAAGTTCTTCACTGAGAGAGTTGTTAGTCATTGGAATGGACTGCCCAGGGAGGTGTCCAGTTCTGGGCCACTCACTTCAGGAAGGACCTCAGGGAACTGCTTGAAAGAGTCCAGTGCAGAGCCACAAAAATGATTAAGGGAGTGGAACATCTTCCTTATGAGGGGAGCCTGAGGGAGCTGAGGGCTCTTTAGGTTAGATAGGAGGAGACTGAAGGTGACCTTATTCGTGTTGATAAAGATGTACAGGGCGAGTGAGCCCTTGGAATGTGCTGCCCAGGGAGGTGGTGGAGTCACCGTCCCTGGAGGTGTTCAAGAGGGGACTGAACGTGGCACTTGGTGCCATGGTCTAGTCACAAGGTCTGTGGTGACAGGTTGGACTTGATGACCTTTGAAGTCTCTTCCAACCTTGGTGATTCTGTGATTTAGAACCAAATTCATTCTAATGTTAAAATACAGACAATACAACAGGGAAAGAAAAGTCACAGACCATGGTTCATAGAGTTGCAAACACCTTTTCATGAGAGTCACTTGACACAAGGATAGTTAATTGATGTTATATACAGGAAAGGAAAAGAAGGCAGATAGCAGAGCTAATCAGATGGGAGAAAATACTTCTACTGTGGACAAATTTCCTGAATTTTCCCCCCAAATTTGCTGATTGAATATCAAAGGATGCTAGTTCTGTAAGTGTTGGTGAAGGAAAGCTGCTGTTGAAGTTGGGATGGCAGCAATTTCAAAAGAAGAAGAAAAATAATCTACTTTCTCTTGGGTTTTTTAAAAACTTTTGTATTTGCAGCAGGCAAACAAGATAACAAATTCTATTAGGAGTTCTGGAGTTATACTACAGTCTTCATACAGCTCATAAAGGTAATTGAAAAACAAACCCACAATAGAATGAGCCAGCAGTGGGCACCTGCAGCCCAGAAAGCAAATCACATCCTGGGCTGCAGCAAGAGAAGCACAGCCAGAAGGTTGAGGGCAGGGATTCTCCCCCTCTACCCTGCTCTGGTGAGACCCCACCTGGAGTACTCTGTCCAGTTCTGGAGCCCCTATTCCAAGAGGGATCTGGAGGTGCTGGAAGGTGTACAGAGAAGGACCACAAGGATGAGCAGAGGGCTGGAGCTGCTCTGCTATGCGGACAGACTGAGAGAGCTGGGGCTGTTCAGACTGGAGAAGAGAAGGCTCCAAAGAGCCTTATCATGGCCTTGCACTATCTGAAAGGGGCCTATAAGAAAGCTGGGGAGGGACTTTTTAGGGTATCAGGGAGTGATAGGACTGGGGGGAATGAAAAACAGAAATGGGTATATTCAGATTGGATGTTAGGAATAAGTTCTTCCCCATGAGGGTGGTGAGAGACTGAAACAGGTTGCCCAGGGAGGTGGTGGAAGGCAGGGAAGGAGAAGCTAGTAGCTTCCCCTTGTCTTTGACCAGGGGGGGTTCTTGTGCTGTTTATTAATTGTAAATACCTGTAAATATTGTAAATCCTGTATATTTTGTACATATTCATTGCAGTTTTGTTTGTAAATACAGCATTTATTTTGTTTCAACTGAGCTGGTCTGGCAAAGTTAATGTTGGGGGGGAAATTTCAACCCACCACAAAGTAAAATGCACTATAAGCCAGTATCTTTACACAAGATGAACACAGGGCATACACTGTAGATCAAAAAAACAGACAACATAAAATTGCACTGTGCATTTTATCCAACTACCTTATCATGTCTGGTTGCTTTGTTCATCACTGCCACACGTTAACCTCTGGCACCAAGTAATTTCTTCCCCTCACTTACTTGTTTTTTGAAGTACCCGATGGCATATTCATCTGCATATGTGAGGAAGTTGAGGATGTTGTGTTTGATGTGGTACTCCTTCAGATGGTTCATTAGGTGAGTCCCATATCCCTGCGTGGTACATGAGGGGGAAAAAAAAAAAAGTATTACAAAGCCTTTGGGGGCTGCACAAATTAGAAACAGTGGGTTGAGGGTTCTCCCAGACTGTTCTTCAAAACACTGTATTTCCTCTAGATCCTACGGGCACCATCTTATGCAGTATCTTTATTGATGCTCTGGATGAGGGGATTGAGTCCATCATCAGTAAGTTTGCAGATGACACCAAGTTGGTGGCAGGTGTTGATCTGTGAGTGGGTAGGAGAGCTCTGCAGAGTGACCTTCCCAGGCTGGACAGATGGGCAGAGTCCAACAGGATGGCATTTAACAAGTCCAAGTGCCAGGTGCTACACTTTGGCCACAACGACCCCATGCAGTGCTACCAGC
>CM037637.1:39386071-39407299 GCA_015227895.2 Colaptes auratus
AGCCTGGGTTGTGCACTGCTTCTAGGGGCCCATGCCCTCTCTCTTTAGGCCGTTCTTCAACAGGAGAATTCGGGCTGTACACTTCTTCTTCCAACATTGACAGAAACCTAGGCACAAAGCCAGGTGAAATATTAACTCAATAGGATCATTCAAAACATGTTCTTTTTCAGGATACACATTTTCAACCTATTTCAACTTAAAAATATTTCCTGATTCAGTAAGAAAATGCTGCTATTCTACTCTTTCTTAAAAAAAAACCACACATGCACACCAAATCACAAGCCAGAGGAGATATTAAGTATCTTAATTCCATGGAGTGCTTTCACCTGTGAAAATTCATCTTTGACTAAAAGCAATATTTATCTGATATGCAAATGCAGAAACAGTTACAAACTACTTTTACAGAACAAGCCTGTCACTAATAGAAAGCTGTAAGTTGAGAGATGCCAAGGTACTTAGACATGATTTGTCATAATTGTCTATTTTGACAAGCCAGTGTTTTGCAGATGCTCTTGGTTTCTGTCTCTTACAGATTAATAAAATCCCAGTGTTAGTTCTACCAGCAGTGCTCTTAGGAAGATACTTTCCTTCCTTTAACTGTCCTGCTCCAACATTTAATTAGGATCATAGAATTGTTAGGGTTGGAAGAGACCTCAAGGATCATCCAGTTCCAATCACTCCCTGACACCCTAAAAAGTCCCTCCCCAGCTTTCTTGTAGCCCCCTGAAGATACTGGAAGGCCACAATTAAGTCTGCTCAGAGCCTTCTCTTCTCCAGACTGAACAGCCCCAACTTCCTCAGTCTGTCCTCATACGAGAGGAGCTCCAGTCCTGTGCTCATCCTCATGGCCCTTCTCTGGACACCTTCCAGCACCTTCAGATCTTTCCTGTAATAGAGGCTCCAGAACTGGACACAGTACTTTAGGTGGGGTCTCACCTGGAGTGAGACTAACAATTGCTTGTTAGTGCTTACAGACCAGTATCTTTAATCTTACTTTGGTACACTTGCAGAAACACCACAACTTTAAACATCTCTTAGCTTTATTATGTGTGAAAGAGATGTGGCTCATCAGACTATCAAGGATGCTTGCCTTCATGAGGCTAACACAACAAATTCCCACTCACAGGCTAGATAGCTGCTTATCCTATGTTGCACAAGAGGGGTTTGCAGACCAGAAGTTGGCATGGCACACTAACTCTCTAGAGTCATCTATATGTGTCAAAACTATCTATCTGAAACCAAGAGGACTGTTGAGCAAGACTTGAAAACAGAGAAGGACTTTCAGGATCAAGCCAAGGATTTTCAGGTTCAAGCCCTACTCTTTTATTTTTATGTAGGACATCTACATCTAAGCACAGCCATGGGTGGTGTTCACCTCTAGCTATATAGCTGACAACAGCTAAAAAGTTTGTAACAGTTACTTGACTGCAGTTTGCCCAGGCAGCCAAGAGGGCCAATGGCATCCTGGCCTGCATCAGGAACAGTGTGGCCAGCAGGAGCAGGGAGGTCATTCTGCCCCTGTACACTGCACTGGTTAGGCCACACCTCGAGTCCTGTGTCCAGTTCTGGGCCCCTCAGTTTAGGAAGGATGTTGACTTGCTGGAGCGTGTCCAGAGAAGGGCAATGAAGTTGGTGAGGGGTTTGGAACACAAACCCTATGAGGAGAGGCTGAGGGAGCTGGGGTTGCTTAGCCTGGAGAGGAGGAGACTCAGGGGTGACCTCATTGCTCTCTACAACTACCTGAAGGGAAGTTGTAGCCAGGTGGAGGTTGGTCTCTTCTCCCAGGCAGCCAGTACCAGAACAAGAGGACACAGTCTCAGGCTGTGCCAGGGCAGGTTTAGACTGGATGTTAGGAAGAAGTTCTATACAGAGAGAGTGATGCCCATTGGAATGGGCTGCCTGCCGGGAGGTGGTGGAGTCACCATCATTGGAGGTGTTCAGGGGGAGACTTGATGGGGTGCTTGGTGCCATGGTTCAGTTGTTAGGTGGGTTGGATTGGTTGATGGGTTGGACGCGATGATCTTGAAGGTCTCTTCCAACCTGGTGTATTGTATTGTATTGTATTGTATTGTATTGTATTGTACTGACCCTCTGTGAGGGAGCAGAAGCACAAATTAAGCTTTATCCGAGGCTACATTTATAGGCAACACAGACTGTATTGAGCCCCCTTGGTGACCATATCCTAGGTAGAATCATAGAATTGTCAGGGTTGGAAGGGACCTCAAGGATCATCCAGTTCCAAGCCCCCTGCCACGGGTAGGGACACCTCACACCAGAGCAGGTTGCACAGCCACATCCAGCCTGGCTGCAAACACCTCCAGGGATGAGGCTTCCACCACCTCCCTGGGCAGCCTGTTCCAGGGTCTCACCACCCTCATGGGGAAGAACTTCTTCCTAATGCTTTTCAAATTATTCATCTAAGCTGTATAAGGCAATGGCAACACAGAAGCATAAGCATACCTCCTTCCTCCACAAATCTGCCCCTTGTATCAATGTGGTGCTAAATCTCTTTTTTTAATGCCTTTTTTTAGGGGGCAGATCACAATCTTATTCATAGACTGAATCATAAATGCACTGGATTGGAAGGGACCTTTAAAGGTCATCTATTCCAACCTCCTGCACTAAGCAGGGACACCCCAGCTAGATCTGGGTGCTGAGAGCCCAATCAGCCTGCCCTTGAGTATCTCCAGGAATGGGCTTCCACTACCTCCCTGGGCAACCTGTTCAGTATTCCACCACCCTCACAGTAAAGAGCTTACTTCCTAATGTCCAATCTAAGTCTATATTTCTGTAGTTTGAAAACCATTGTACCTTGTCCTAGAGCTACATCCCCTTGGAAGCTGTCCTCCCCCCAGCTTTTTTTATAGTCCCCTTCAGGTATTGGAAAGCCAGAGTCTTCTCTTCTCCAGACTGAGCAACCTGAGGCCCTTCAGCCTGTCTTGTAGGAGAGCTGATCCACCCTCTGATCATCATTTGAAAGTAGCAGGTAGCCTTTCACGTCCATGCCTAAGCTGCTCACTGCTGGTTAGCCCTGAATGCAGGCGCATGGAGCCCTTACTTGGGAAAATGTGAGGATTAGTGTCCATTTCTCTTGAGGAAGCTTTCTTCTCTTGCCTGGCCTGCTCCAGCAACTGTTCTCTTACAGTAAAAACAGAGCGAAGCAATGTCCTACCAAACACCTGGGTGGTTTCATACCGAGGTAGAGTGTCACAGAACTGCGGGACATTGCAATAACAAAGCTACCTGTAAAGGGGGGAAAAATCAAAACAAATAATTATGATTGTCTACATCTGTATTAATGCAATAGAACACATACCCACACCATTTGTAATGCAGCTGAGAACTACATGACAACTTCACTTCAGGGAGGCTTTTGATACTGTCGCCCATAGCATCCTCACAGAAAAGCTCAGGAAATGTGGCACACAGGGCTGCACTGTGAGGTGGATTTAATGTTGGCTTGACAACCTCAGAGGGTTGCCATCAGTGGCACAGAATCAACTTGGAGGCCTGTGGCCAGTGCTGCTCCCCAAGGATCAGTACAGCTCAGTTTTGTTCAATATTTTATCATCAACCTGGCTGAGGGGATTGAGAATACCCTCAGCAAGTTCACTGATGATACAAAACTGGGGGGTGTGCCTGACACCCCTCAAGCTGTGCTGCCATACAGTGAGATCTGGACAGGCTGAGGGCTGGGTGCAGGCAAACCTCATGGATTTCAATAAGGACAAGTGCAGGGTCCTGCATCTAGAGAGGAATAACAACAGGCACCAGTACAAGTTAGGGGCTGCCCTGCTGGAAAGCAGCTCCAAAGAGAAAGACCTTAGAGTCCTGATGGACAGTAAGTTCTGCATGGGACAGCAATGTGCCCTTGTGGCCAAGAGAACCAATGCAATCCTGGGGTGCAGCAAGAAAGCCAGCAGGGCTAGGGAGGGTCCTTCTCCCCCTCACTCTATTCTGCCCTGCTGAGACCACAGCTGCAATACTGTGTCCGTTTGGGCTCCCCAATTCAAGAGAGACAGAGACTGCTGGAGAGAGTCCAATAGAGAGTCACAAGATGATTAGGGGACTTGAGTAGCTCCCCTGTGAAGAGACACTGAGAGACCTGGGGCTGTTAAGTCTGGAGAAGAGAAGACTGAGAGGGCATCTGACCAATCTCTATCAATATCTGAGGGGTGGGTGTCAAGTGGTGGGGGCCAAGCTCTTTTCAGTAGTGCACAGTAATAAGCCAAGGAACACCAGCTACAAGCTGGAACAGAGACAATTTCACCTCATCATGAGGAGAAACTTCTTTACAGTGAGGGTGACAGAGCTCTGGAGCAGGCTGCCCAGAGAGGTTGTGGAGTCTCGTTCTCTGGACACATTCAAACCCCATCTGGATGCATTCCTGTGCAGACCACCCTGGGTGATCCTGCTCTGTCAGGGGGTTGGACTTGATGATCTCCAGAAGTCCCTTCCAACCTCTAATGTTCTGTGGTACTGTGATGGCCATATTAATCAGTTCCACATCCCATCTGGACTGGCTTAAGCAGCATTTATATTGCCTAGTTTATTTAAAAAAATTATAGACAGTACTTTTAAGTCTCCATATATTGTTTTTCTTGTTTCAGATGAGAATCATAGATCACATAAAATTCAAGTTGATGTCAGGGATTCTCTCCACTCTGTATTAATTCAGTTTTCCAAGTCTCCCATTTGCAACTCAAAATACCCTTAGCTTGGTTCATGTTCCCTCTTTAGTCTGATAAATTTCCTCATGTAGACATAAAAGGATCACAGGACATTAGGGGTTGGAAGGGACCTCTGGAGCAGGACCACAGAATCCAGCACAGGTCACACAGGAATGCATCCAGACAGGACTTGAAAGTCTCCAGAGAAGGAGACTCCACAATCTCCCTGGGGGAGCCTGTTCCAGTGCTCTGGGACCCTCACAGTAAAGTTCCTCCTCATGTTGAGGTGGAACCTCCTGTGCTGGAGTTTCTAGCCATTGTCCCTTGTCCTATCCCAGGGTGCAACTGAGCAGGGCCTGTCCCCTCCCTCTTGACACCCAGCCCTCAGGTATTTAGGAACATTTGTTAATTCCCCTCTCAGTCTTCTCCTCTCCAGACTAAACAGCCCCAGGCCTCAGCCTCTCGTCAGCAGGCAGTGCTCCTGTCTCTTCAGCATCCTGCTAGCCCTCTCTTGGACTCTCTCCAGCACATCCCTGTCCCTCCTCAAATGGGGAGCCCAGAACTGGAAGCAATATTCCACCTGAGGTCTCACTAGGGCAGAGTAGAGGGGGAGAAGAACCTCCCTGGATCTGATGGACACACTCCTCTTAATGCACCCCAGGATCCCTTTGGCCTTCTTGGCCACAAGGGCACATTGCTGTCCCATGCTGAACTTGTTGGTCCACCAGCATTCCCAGGTCCTTCTCCATGGGGCTGGTTTCCAGCAGATCACCTCCCAACCTGTACTGGCTCAGTTTATTCTTGCTTCCCAGATGCAGGACTCTGCACTTATCCTTGCTGGACCTCATTAGGTTCCTCTCTGCCCAGCTCTCAGTCTGTCCAAGTCTCACTGAATGGCTGCACAGCCTTCAGGTGTCTCAGCCAAGCCTCCCAGGAGTGACACTTTAACTAGCTCAATTCCAATACAACTGGACTGCCATTCTGTTCCCCCCACCAGCTGGCTTCTTCCCATTACACTCTGACTTGATGCTCTTTCATTTACCAATAACTCACTCCAGGTTTTGAGTTAAAAAGTACCCATGTTGCATTAGTCATCTGGGAAAGGCATCATGGTACTGGAGAAGTGAATCAGGAGTGCATTGACTATGTAGGTCACAGTATCTGTTATATTTATAAACAAGATTTTGGTATCTGTGTGTAAGTGAACAGCATCTGTAGCTTTAGCAGAATCAGATCACAACAATTAGGAAAGTCCCAACAAGGAAAACACAATGTTAAATATTGGATGCAGGACTCTACACTTATCCTTGCTGGACCTCATTAGGTTCCTCTCTGCCCAGCTCTCAGTCTGTCCAAGTCTCACTGAATGGCTGCACAACCTTCAGGGATCTCAGCCAAACCTCCAAGGTGTGACACTTTAACTAGCTCAATTCCAATACAGGAGTGCATTGACTATGTAGGTCACAATAACTGAATGGTAGCACAGCATTCAAGTGTCTCAGCTAAGCCTCAATATTGCAGATGTTCATTTGAGTGAAAACAATTGCTAGCATCTTTGTAACGCTCTGAGCGTTGGTATTCGTTTTAGTTGAAGCTGCAGAAATGCAGAGTTTAAACATTTTGGCAGGCGTCACGCTGAACTTACCAAACCATCTTTGCTGGGTTGCCAACGAATGTGATTATTATTCCCCAAGCCAAATGTCATCTTGCTTCTTACCCCTGTAAGAAATTTACAACACAAATATGATTCCTTACAAGTCCTAATCATGGTAGCCTCGCTGAGATTACTATTGAAGAAGTAACGTGTTCAGAGGAGGGCAACAAGGCTGGGGAGAGGCCTTGATCACAAGCCCTATGAGGAGAGGCTGAGGGAGCTGGGATTGTTTAGCCTGGAGAAGAGGAGGCTCAGGGGAGACCTCATTGCTCTCTACAACTACCTGAAGGGAGGTTGTAGCCAGGTGGAGGTTGGTCTCTTCTCCCAGGCAGCCAGTACCAGAACAAGACGACACATTCTGAAGCTGCACCAGGGGAAGTTTAGGCTGGAGGTGAGGAAAAAGTTCTTCACTGAGAGAGTCATTTGTCATTGGAATGTGCTGCCCAGGGAGGTGGTGGAGTCACCATCCCTGGAGGTGTTCAGGAGGGGATTGGACGTGGCACTTGGTGCCATGGTCTAGTCATGAGGTCTGTGGTGACAGGTTGGACTCGATGATCTTTGAGGTCTCTTCCAACCCTGGTGATACTGTGATGCTGTGAAATATTGTTAAAAGTTATTCAAATATAGAAAAAAAACCCAACAACTTAAATATTTTTCCTGTTCTTTTATCATAGTATCAGTCAGGGTTGTAAGGGACCACAAGGATCATCTATTTCCAACCCCCCTGCCATGGGCAGGGACACCCTACACTAGACCAGGCTGGCCAGAGCCTCATCCAGCCTGGTCTTAAACACCTCCAGGGATGGGGTGCCAACCTCCTCCCTGGACAACCCATTCCAGGGCTTCACCACTCTCATGGTGAGAGAAAGTTTAGGAAGGATGTTGACTTGCTGGAACGTGTCCAGAGAAGGGCAACAAATTTGGTGAAGGGTTTGGAACACAAGCCCTATGGGGAGAGGCTGAGGGAGCTGGGGTTGCTTAGCCTGGAGAGGAGGAGACTCAGGGGTGACCTTGTTGCTCTCTACAACTACCTGAAGGGAGGTTGTAGACAGGTGGGGGTTGGTCTCTTCTCCCAGGCAGCCAGCACCAGAACAAGAGGACACAGTCTCAAGCTGCGCCAGGGGAGGTGTAGGCTGGATGTTAGGAGGAAGTTCTCCACAGAGAGAGTGATTGCCCATTGGAATGGGCTGCCCAGGGAGGTGGTGGAGTGCAAATATCTTCTGTCTGGAACCTGCCTTTTTGTTTCAGATTGCCTTCTTTCTTCCTGGGGGGCAGCTGTTCAAACCCTCCTGAAATGGTTATCTTGATTCACTCACAAAAACCTGAAGGTTTTGAAAACTGCAGATGTAGAACTGTATTTACCTTTGGGGGAGATAAAAGGGAGTTTGTTGCTTGGAAACTGTGATATGTTGAAAGATGCTTTTTTTCTGTGGACCTCCGAAGCACAGCCAGTCTGAAAAACCGTTGTTAACACAGGGTGCACAAAGCATAGCTTGGCCTTGCATGATGTCAAAGTAAGGAGCTTGGCTAATGTGGTGGGGTGAGAAAGTTCCCTCCCCATACACAGGGAAAGAAACCACAGCTAGCTCAGTCGGAAAAGCAGATGAAAGCTATATTTACAGGCATCAATGGAATGCAATGAATATGTACACAAATATACAATATTTACAATATATACAGGAAAATACAGCAATGAACACAATGCAGAAAAACCTTTTCCCTCCAGCCGGCCAGGGGGGTTCCCTGAACCCCCCTCTCTCCCTCCCCACCTCCCCTTTTTCCCAAAAAGGGTTAGAGAGAGAGAGAAAGGCAATTAAGGAAGAAAAATTCTGTTAGCTCAGAAAACGCATGCAAGAATTAGTGTTCTTATCAGGTTAGCTGTTAACTCAAGGCCGTTCCTGCTTCAGCAAGAGAGAAGCACAGACTGCACCCAGCCTGAACCCAGACCAGACACAGACTGAACTAACAGAACCCAAACTCAAAACTGCTCCCTACCATCTACCAATGAAATTAGTTTAGACTATCTTGTTTTTGTTCAAATATCAAAAACATTCAGCCAGAGTGTTCAGCAACTGTCTCTTTCTTAAAGACACAGCCTCAACCGGTCGCAGCTAAGAACATCCAGTTTAAAACAAAAAGCCTGTTTGCAGGGCTGAGTTTTTTATTTTCTTTGGTTTGGTTTGGTTTGGTTTTTCTCTTCACAGAACCCGCCC
Organism: Colaptes auratus; assembly: GCA_015227895.2. Taxonomy (NCBI): domain Eukaryota; kingdom Metazoa; phylum Chordata; class Aves; order Piciformes; family Picidae; genus Colaptes; species Colaptes auratus. The sequence continues at coordinate 39,394,609 of CM037637.1, forward strand.
CCTGCATCAAAAACTGGATTATGAATTTTGTGGCAATTATGGATTTATTCTCTTTAGTCATGAAACTTTGTCCTAAAGCATAGCTCTTGGGAATAAATCATAGAATGGTCTGGCCTGGAAGGGACCTCCAAAGGTCATCCATTCCAACCTTCCTGCAGTCAGCAGGGACATCCCCAACTAGATCAGGCTGCCTCACCTTGAATATCTTTGGGGAAGGAGCTTCAACCACCTCCCTGGGCAACCTGTTCCAGTGTCCCACACCCTCGTAGTGAAGAACTTCCTGATACCCAATCTAAATCTGCTGTTCTCTGGTTTGAAGCCATTGCCCCTTGTCCTGTCCCTGCAGGCATTTGCAAACAGTCTCTCTTCATGCTTCCTGTAGTCCCCTTCAGGTACTGGCAGGCTGCTATTAGGTCTCCCCAGAGCATTCTCTTTTCCAAGCTGAACATCCCCAGCTCCCCAGCCTGTCCTCATAACAGAGGTGTTCCAAGCCCCTGATCATTTTCGTGGCCCTCCTCTGGACCTCCTCTCTCCACCAGGTCCATGTCCTTCCTATATTGAGGGCTCCAGACCTGCACACAGTACTCCAGGTGAGATCTCACCAGAGCAAAGTGGCAGAATCACCTCTCTTCAGATGCAGCCCAGGCTGTGATTTGCCTCCTGTGCTGCAAGCTCACACTGCCCGCTCATGTCCAGCTTCTCCTCCATCAACACCCCCAAATCCTTTTCCTCAGGGCTGCTTTCTATGACCTCCTCCCCCAGTCTGTATTGATAGTGAGGATTGTTCTGGCCCAGGTGCAGAACCCTGCACTTGCTCTTGTTGTATGTATTTTTTTATATATTGTAACATATTAATATGGACAGGACTTGTGTGGCCTGTCAAAAATGTTAGCAGATGCTGTGATTCCAACCAGGCCTCATTTCTGTGCTGTGAGAATTACCACCCACTGCCTTTACCAATTGCTCCAATGTGACACAGATTTCAGTTACTTCTGGTAAGCCATTCCATTTAAATAGGTTATTCCAGGATCAGTGCCTTTACCATCACAGGTTAATTTGAGATATCCTGGAGCATATTTGTGCTGTTGGTCCTTTCAGTAAGCTTTTTACAGGTTTGGGTTTTTGTTTTGTCTAGCTGCTCATGTTTCTCACCTGGAGAATGTGTCTGAAGAAGAAATGAATAGGCTTCTGGGGATTGTATTGGATGTGGAGTATCTGTTCACCTGTGTACACAAAGAAGAAGATGCAGACACCAAGCAAGTTTATTTCTACCTGTTCAAAGTAAGCTGAACTTGTATAGTCTCTTCTAGGGGTTTTTCACTCAGGTATAAGCCATCTTCACTGCTCCTCATGCATGTATTTGCTCATCTGGTGAGACTTTTTTTTTCTCTAGTATGATGCTCTAACTATGGCCTGGATGTTCTGGTTCTTGTAGTGTACTTACTGTCTAGCTCCAAAAGTCATCCAAGTGAGTCCTGTCTATAAACTGTGCAACCTGCAAGCTTTACCCTCTTCACTTACTCACTGGGAGAAGTCAGCTGGCATAAATGCTAACTTAGCTGCCTCCATTTGCTCAGAGGAGCCTCTTACACACATTTGATAGAAAGTGGATTCACAGTGAAGTTGTAGGGGGTTGAAATTTCCCCCCAAGATAAATTGCCAGACCAGCTCAGTTGACAGCAAATGAAGCTCTAGTTACAAGCACACTGAAGTCTAGACACGTGAGATGCAATGAATACAACATACACCACATACAAAATATACAATATTTAGATGCATTTACAATTTATAAACAGCACAAGAACCCCCTGGACAAAACCAGGGGGTTACCAATAGCTTCTCTCTCTCTGCTCCCTTTCCCCCCAAACCAAATAGAGAGGGAAGAGCAGGGAGTACCTTGTTAGTGCTTAGCCACAGCAAAGAATGCAGCCAAGGTCAGCAACAGCCAATCAAAAGCATCAGTTAGTATCTGCTAGAGCGAGGAAACTGAAAAAGAGAGTGTTACCCAACTAACTTTATGTTAGTTATCAGACCAATGGATTATTTAGACCTTATCACTATTTTCCCTTTTACATCCAATGGTAATTTATTTCCAGTGGTAATTGATTTACATTCTACTCCTTTCCTACTCAGTCTGTGGAAAGTTTTCCTAGGCACAGCCTAAAACTGCCAGTTAGAGGTTTAGTAGCTGTAAGTTTACATGACTGAAAAAAGCAGAGACACAGCCAGAAGAGTGCCTGTAGTGTGTTGTGCACTTGAGACTCCCGCTGGCCCCATGTATGTATAATCAAAACCAAATAATTGTGTATATGTTTAACAGCTTTTGAGGAAGTGCATTTTACAGATGGGAAAACCTGTGGTAGAAGGATCTTTGGAAAGCCCACCATTTGAGAAACCCAGCATTGAACAGGTAGAGAGTCAAAATGTGGGACTGGTTGGTGTGGGGTGTTTTTTTTTTCAGTTGCTGGGGGGGGTTTGGTTGGTTGGTTTGGGATTTTGGTGTGCTGTGGGTTTGGGGTTTTTTATTATTTGTTTTGGTTTTTTTTGTAAACATAGACACTGGCTTTAAAAATATGATAGCATGGGGGTTTAGGCAGTTTGCAGGTATTTCTGTGTATTACTTAGGACAAAGTAGGGTACTGTAGGAGGCTTTTACTACTGCTTCTCCTTTAATGTTGGCACAGTAGTTATATTACCTGGACATGCTGGAACATGTCCAGAGAAGGGCCATGAGGATGAGCAGAGGACTGGAGCTCCTTTCCTGTGAGAACAGACTGAGGGAGTTGGGGCTATTCAGTCTGGAGAAGAGAAGGCTCTGAGGAGACCTTATTGTGGCCTTCCAGTATCTGAAGGGGACTAAAAGAAAGCTGGGGAGGGAGTTTTTAGGGTGTCAGGGAGAGATAGGACTAGGCTGAATGGAAAAAAATAGAAATGTGATTGATTCAGCTTGGATGTTAGGAAGAAGTTCTTCCCCATGAGGGTGGTGAGGCACTGGCACAGGTTGCCCAGGGAGGTGGTAGAAGCCTCATCCCTGGAGGTTTTTAAGGCCTGGCTGGATGTGGCTCTGAGCAACCTGCTGTAGTATGAGGTGTCCCTGCCCATGGCAGGGGGCTTGGAACTGGATGATCCTTGAGGTCCCTTCCAACCTAACAATTCTATGATTCTATGATTATTTGACTTCTCTGCTCAGTCATCTTTTCTTTGTGGTTTTAGAGACTGAACTTGGCATACTGTTTCTGTGTGCAGCAGTTCTAACCTTCCTTTGTTTATAGTGATGAAAAATGCTGTTGAAGCTTTTTGAAATCCAATATTAAAATGACCCTTGTTTTCTCTAAATCAGTGAAAATGTTACAGGCCAGTTCAGAGAGCTTCCTAACATCCAATCTGAATCTGCACATTTCTAGTTTTGTTCCATTCCCCCCAGTCCTGTCATTCTCTGACACCCTAAGAACTCCCTCCCCAGCTTTCTTGTAGCCCCCTTCAGATACTGGAAGGCCACAATAAGGTCTCCTCAGAGCCTTCTCTTCTCCAGGCTGAACAGCCCCAACTTCCTCAGTCTGTCTCCAGCCCCCTGCTCATCCTCGTGGCCTTTCTCTGGACACATTCCAGCACCTCCAGATCCTTCCTGTAATAGGGGCTCCAGAACTGGACACAGCACTCCAGGTGGCGTCTCAGCAGAGTGGAGTAGAGGGGGAGAATCATCTCCCTTGACCTGCTGGCCACACTTCTCTTGATGCAGCCCAGGCTCTGGTTGGCTTTCTGGGCTGCAAGTGCACACTGGTGGCTCATATTGTGCTTCTCACCCACCAAGCCAGTCCCTGTGCAGCCTATATCGGTGCTTGGGATTGCCTAAAGACTTACAGACTTAAAGTCTAAAACTCCACAAGTCCTAATCTACTATTGAAAAGTAGCTGGAGAAGTTTGTAAGTGATATTTAATTTACAGAGGAAACAAATCATGCAGTATGAAAACCTGCTGCATCTTTCTCCCCTGATTTAATTTATTTTTTATTGCTTTTAACTTTGAGAAGCAAGTTAAAATGTAGACTTTTCCTTCTCTCCCTTTAAGTCAGCTTCTGGAGGTGGATAGAATAAAAACACCTGGATGTGCCTGCTGCTGTGTCCAGCAGAACCACGTTGTGGCAAGTAGTGGGGTCCAAGGGCATGAGATTTAACACATCTAAGCACCAGGTTCTACACATTGGCCACAGCAGCCCCATGCAGTGCTGCAGGCAGGGGTCAGAGTGGCTGGAGAGCAGCCAGGCAGAGGCAACTGGGGGTGGTGGCTGACAGAGGCTGAACATGAGCCAGCAGTGTGCCCAGGTGGCCAAAGAAAGGCAATGGCATCCTGGCCTGCATCAGGAATAGTGTGGCCAGCAGGGGCAGGGAAATCATTGTGTCCTGTACTCAGCCCTGGTTAGGCCACACCTTGAGTCCTGTGTCCAGTTCGGGCTCCTCAATTTAAGAAGGACATTGAGATACTTGAACGTGTCCAGAGAAGGGCAATGAGTCTGGGGAGGGGTCTGGGGCACAGCCCTATGAGGAGAGGCTGAGGGAGCTGGGGGTGTTTAGCCTGCAGAAGAGGAGGCTCAACTACCTGAAGGGAGGTTGTAGCCAGTTGGGGGTTGGTCTCTTCTCCCAGACAACCAGCACCAGAACAAGAGGACACAGTCTCAAGCTGTGCCAGGGGAAGTTTAGGATTGATCTCTGAAAGAAGTTCTTCCCAGAAAGAGATTGGCTGTTGCAATGTGCTGCCCAGGGAGGTGGTGGGGTCAATGTCCCTGGAGGTGTTTAAGAAGAGCCTGGACGAGGCACTTAGTGCCATGGTCTAGTTGATTAGATAGGGTTTGGGTGATTGGATTTGATGATCTTGGAGGTCTCTTCCAACCTGGTTGATTCTGTGAGTAGTTAAGAGAGGAAGGAGTTCTTGGTTTCTGGTATTTGTTCTCTTTCCCATGTAATGCAAGTTCAGAGTCAATAAACACAAAGTGAGTGGTGTCTAGGTTCAGCCCTGCAAAAAATTTTGGCTAAATAACTAAACCATCATTTTCTCCTTTTCAAGGGTGTGAATAATTTCGTGCAGTACAAATTTAGCCATTTTACCCTCCAAGGAGAGGCAAACCATAGTGGAACTGGCCAAAATGTTTCTGAACCGCATTAACTACTGGCACCTGGAGACACCTTTTCAGCGAAGACTGAGGTCACCCAACGATGACATTGCAGCTTATAAAGTGAATTACACCAGGTAATGCTGCTCCTGCTTCTTACTAGTCTTGCTCACAAACATGTCATCTTACAATACAATACAATACACCAGGTTGGAAGAGACCTTCAAGATCATCACGTCCAACCCATCAACCAATCCAACCCACCTAAAATACAATACAGTACCATACAGTACAATACAGTACAAAAGAGTACAATACAGTACAATACAGTACAATACAACCCACCTAAACAACTAAAAAAAAACCTAAACCCTGGCACCAAGCAACCCATCAAGCTTCTTCTTGAATACCTCCAATGAAGGTGACTCCACCACTTCCACAGGCAGCTGATTCCAGTGGGCAATCACTCTCTCAGTATAGAACTTCTTCCTAACTTCAAGTCTAAACCTGCCCTGGCGCAGCCTGAGACTGTGTCCTCTTGTTCTGGTACTGGCTGCCGGGAGAAGAGACCAACCTCCGCTGGCTAAACCTCCCTTCAGGTAGTTGTAGAGAGCAATAAGGTCACCCCTCAGTCTCCTCTTCTCCAGGCTAAGCAACCCCAGCTCCCTCAGCCTCTCCTCATAGGGCTTGTCTTCCAAACCCCTCACCAACTTTGTTGCCCTTCTCTGGACACTCTCCAGTAAGACAACATCTTTCTTAAACTGAGGGGCCCAGAACTGGACACAGTACTCAAGGTGCGGCCTAACCAGTGCAGTGTACAGGGGCAGAATGACCTCCCTGCTCCTGCTGGCCACACTGTTTCTGATGCAGGCTAGGATGCCATTGGCCTTCTTGGCTGCCTGGGCACACTGCAGGCTCATGTTCAACCTACAATCAACCAGCACCCCCAGGTCCCTCTCTGCCTGGCCGCTCTCCAACCACTCTGACCCCAGCCTGTAGCACTGCATGGGGTTGTTGTGGCCAATGTGCAGAACCTGGCACTTGGATGTGTTAAATCTCATGCCGTTGGACTCTGCCCATCTGTCCAGCCTGTCGAGGTCCCTCTGCAAAGCCTCTCTGCCCTCCAGCAGATCAACTACTGCCCCCAGCTTGGTGTCGTCCGCAAATTTTACTGATGATGGACTCAATGCCCTCATCTAGATCATCAATAAAGATGTTGAAGAGCATGGGGCCCAGCACCGATCTGCCTGCCATAGGTGCACCTTGTGGAGTTTCCAGCCATGCACACCATACCATGAAAACCTGAGGATTTTAGTGAGGCCACAGTAGAGCTTAACACTCATACTTGCGTTTTGAGAGCTGTGCTTCATTGGTTGAGAACACTCAGTAGAGGTTGCAGGCATCTGTATCTAGCAATGCTTTTGCATGCTTCATCTGGGTCGAGGCAATCCCAGGCACAAATCCAGGCTGGGCAGTGACTGGCTGGAGAGCAGCCCTGAGGAGAGAGACTTGGGGGTGCTGGTGGACGAGAAGCTCAACATGAGCTCTCAATGTGCACTTGCAGCCCGGAAAGCTAATCAGATCCTGGGCTGCGTCAGGAGAAGTGTGGCCAGCAGGTCAGGGGAGGTGATTCTCCCCCTCTACTCAGCTCTGGTGAGACCCCACCTGGAGTACTGCATCCAGTTCTGGAGCCCCTATTACAAGAGGGATCTGGAGGTGCTGGAAGGTGTCCAGAGCAGGGCCACGAGGATGATCAGAGGGCTGGAGCACCTCTCCTGTGAGGACAGACTGAAGGAGTTGGGGCTGTTCAGCCCTGGAGAAGAGAAGGCTCCGAGGTGACCTCATTGTGGCCTTCCAGTATCTGAAGGGGGCCTACAGGAAGGCTGGGGAGGGACTTCTCAGGCTATTGGGTAGTGATAGGACTAGGGGGAATGGAATGAAGCTGGAGGTGGGGAGATTCAGGCTAGATGTGAGGAGGAAGTTCTTCACCATGAGAGTGGTGAAGCCCTGGAATGGGTTGTCCAGGGAGGAGGTTGGGGCCCTGTCCCTGGAGGTGTTTAAGAGCAGGCTGGATGAGGCTCTGGCCAGCCTGATGTAGTGTGGGGTGTCCCTGCCCATGGCAGGGGGCTTGGAACTAGATGATCCTTGTGGTCCCTTCCAACCCTGACTGATACTATGATACTATGAAGGGAGGTTGTAGCCAAGTTGGGGCTGGTCTCTTCTCCCAGGCAACCAGCAACAGAACAAGAAGACACAGTCTCAAGCTGTGCAGGGGCAAGTTTAGGCTTGACCTTAGGAAGAAGTTCTTCCCAGAGAGAGTGGTGGGGTCAGTTTCCCTGGAGGAATCACACTGAATCAACCAGGTTGGAAAAGATCTCAGAGATCATCAAATCCAACCTATTACCTAATACCTAACACCTCATGACAACTAAACCATGGCTCCAAGTCCCCTCCAGGGACAGTGACTCCACCACCATCAGACTTCACCACCACAGTTTAAGAAAAGCCTGGATGAGGCACTTAGTGCCATAGCCTAGTTGATTAGAATGGGTTGGGTGACTGGTTGGACTTGATGATCTTGGAGGTCTTTTCCAACTTGGTTGATTCTGTGATTCTGTGTTTGCAGAGCTGCTCTCAGTCTTTTAAGATACAAACATCATGTAAGATCCTTATTTTGTGTATTAAAATGTTGGGTAATTTCTTACTCAACTCTAAAAAAAAGGACAACAAAAAAAACCCCAAACATAACATTAAACATTGTAAAGCATCACAGTTTGAAACCCAATTATGAAAGATTTGAAATGCTAAATGGGGAATAGCTATTATTAGATGCTTTTAAATGCTAAGTTCTTGTGATGACATTTTAATATGTTGTCAGAATTCAAAAGAATAACTTAGTCACTGAGGGAAGAAGAGCTTGGATAAGAAGCCAGATCTTTCTTACTTTTGCTTTTCTTGTAACAGTAGTGCAACACCTTGTCCAGTTAGCATGGTGACAGCAGTTAAGGTTCCTGCTGTTGCAGGTGACAGTCACTGTGCCATAGGTGAGCACAGGCAGACAGGGTCTCCGGCAGCTCTCCTGATCTTCCCAGGAACACACAGGGACAATTTTCCTGGCTGAGGATGGGCACCACCTTCTGCTCACTTTCCTGATGGCCTTTCCCCTGACAAACCTCAGATCCATGAGGTAGAGCAGCAAACCCTGGTGTGAGTTGAGGTTGCAAAGTAAAGTAAAGTAATCAGATTTGCTCTCTTGCAGAAAAGTGTTGCAAAGTACAATACAATACAATACACCAGGTTGGAAGAGACCTTCAAGATCATTGCGTCCAACCCATCAACCAATCCAACCCACCTAAATACAATACAATACAATACAATACAGTACAAAACAGTACAATACAACCCACCTAAACAACTAAAAAACTAAACCGTGGCACCAAGCACCCCATCAAGGTTGTGGGTGAAGACAGCCTGCTGTCAAGAGAGCTGCACTGTGCCTGACCGGGATGCTCTCAGGTGGCCTGTCACCTCAAACAGCTATACAGTGTAAAGATCAATTACTGATAATCCATGGGGCTCCTAAGACCATATCTGGGGGGTCTTTGGCCTCTGTTTGTTTGTGATACAGATATTAGGTAGCCCTAATTAGGAGCACCTTGTGTATTCTTGCAGTCATCAACTTCATTTGAAAACCTGCTGATGTGAGTGAAGCTCTTGAGTTTCACAGACATTCTTGTGTTTTTAGAGGTAAGCTTTCTCAGCCAGCAGCAGGGAGAGGAGGTCTGTGGACAGCTGTGTCTTGCAACTCTTTTGCAACTCCTGTGTTTGCAAAGATTAAGACTCAAGGATTTGGCAGAGCATTTTGAGACAGGCTGCACTTTGGGTTTGGGTGAGAAAACCCAATGTGGTATCCAGCACAGGATGTTTGCATCCAATATTTAACATTGTGTTTTCCTTGTTGGGACTTTCCTAATTGTTGTGATCTGATTCTGCTAAAGCTACAGATGCTGTTCACTTACACACAGATACCAAAATCTTGTTTATAAATATAACAGATACTGTGACCTACATAGTCAATGCACTCCTGATTCACTTCTCCAGTACCATGATGCCTTTCCCAAGATGACTAATGCAACATGGGTACTTTTTAAACTCAAAACACATGGAGTGAGTTATTGGTAAATGAAAGAGCATCAAGTCAGAGTGTAATGGGAAGAAGCCAGCTGGTGGGGGGAACAGAATGGCAGTCCAGTTGTATTGGAATTGAGCTAGTTAAAGTGTCACTCCTGGGAGGCTTGGCTGAGACACCTGAAGGCTGTGCAGCCATTCAGTGAGACTTGGACAGACTGAGAGCTGGGCAGAGAGGAACCTAATGAGGTCCAGCAAGGATAAGTGCAGAGTCCTGCATCTGGGAAGCAAGAATAAACTGAGCCAGTACAGGTTGGGAGGTGATCTGCTGGAAACCAGCCCCATGGAGAAGGACCTGGGAATGCTGGTGGACCAACAAGTTCAGCATGGGACAGCAATGTGCCCTTGTGGCCAAGAAGGCCAAAGGGATCCTGGGGTGCATTAAGAGGAGTGTGTCCATCAGATCCAGGGAGGTTCTTCTCCCCCTCTACTCTGCCCTAGTGAGACCTCAGGTGGAATATTGCTTCCAGTTCTGGGCTCCCCATTTGAGGAGGGACAGGGATGTGCTGGAGAGAGTCCAAGAGAGGGCTAGCGGATGCTGAAGAGACAGGAGCACTGCCTGCTGACGAGAGGCTGAGGCTGGGGCTGTTTAGTCTGGAGAGGAGAAAGACTGAGAGGGGAATTACAAATGTTCCTAAATACCTGAGGGCTGGGTGTCAAGAGGGAGGGGACAGGCCCTGCTCAGTTGCACCCTGGGATAGGACAAGGGACAATGGCTAGAAACTCCAGCACAGGAGGTTCCACCTCAACATGAGGAGGAACTTTACTGTGAGGGTCCCAGAGCACTGGAACAGGCTCCCCAGGGAGATTGTGGAGTCTCCTTCTCTGGAGACTTTAAGTCCTGTCTGGATGCATCCTGTGTGACCTGTGCTGGATTCTGTGGTCCTGCTCAGAGGTCCCTTCCAACCCCTAATGCTGTGATCCTTTTATGTCTACATGAGGAAATTTATCAGACTAAAGAGGGAACATGAACCAAGTAAGGGTATTTTGAGTTGCAAAGGGAGACTTGGAAACTGAATTAATACAGAGTGAGAGAAATCCCTGACATCAATTGAATTTTATGTGATCTATGATTCTCATCTGAAACAAGAAAAACAATATATGGAGACTTAAAAGTACTGTCATAATTTTTTTAAATAAACTAGGCAATTAAATGCTGCTTAAGCCAGTCCAGATGGGATGTGGAACTGATTAATATGGCCATCACAGTACCACAGAACATTAGAGGTTGGAAGGGACTTCTGGAGATCATCAAGTCCAACCCCCTGACAGAGCAGGATCACCCAGGGTGGTCTGCACAGGAATGCATCCAGATGGGGTTTGAATGGGTCCAGAGAACGAGACTCTCCACAACCTCTTGGGCAGCCTGCTCAGAGCTCTGCACACCTCACTGTAAGAAGTTTCCCTCATGATGAGGTGAAATTGTCTCTGTTCCAGTTGTAGCTGGTGTTCCTGGCTTATTACTGTGCATACTGAAAAGAGCTTGGCCCCCCCACTTGACACCCACCCCTCAGATATTGATAGAGATTGGTCAGATGCCCTCTCAGTCTTCTCTTCTCCAGACTTAACAGCCCCAGGTCTCTCAGTGTCTCTTCACAGGGGAGCTACTCAAGTCCCCTAATCATCCTTGTGACTCTCTATTGGACTCTCTCCAGCAGGTCTCTGTCTCTCTTGAATTGGGGAGCCCAAAACTGGACACAGTATTGCAGCTGTGGTCTCAGCAGGGCAGAATAGAGTAGAGGGGGAGAAGGACCTCCCTAGCCCTGCTGGCTTTTCTTGCTGCACCCCAGGATTGCATTGGTTCTCTTGGCCACAAGGGCACATTGCTGTCCCATGCAGAACTTACTGTCCATCAGGACTCTAAGGTCTTTCTCTTTGGAGCTGCTTTCCAGCAGGGCAGCCCCTAACTTGTACTGGTGCCTGTTGTTATTCCTCTCTAGATGCAGGACCCTGCACTTGTCCTTATTGAAATCCATGAGGTTTGCCTGCACCCAGCCCTCAGCCTGTCCAGATCTCACTGTATGGCAGCACAGCTTGAGGGGTGTCAGGCACACCCCCCAGTTTTGTATCATCAGTGAACTTGCTGAGGGTATTCTCAATCCCCTCAGCCAGGTTGATGATAAAAATATTGAACAAAACTGGAGCTGGTACTGATCCTTGGGGAGCAGCACTGGCCACAGGCCTCCAAGTTGATTCTGTGCCACTGATGGCAACCCTCTGAGGTTGTCAAGCCAACATTAAATCCACCTCACAGTGCAGCCCTGTGTGCCACATTTCCTGAGCTTTTCTGTGAGGATGCTATGGGCGACAGTATCAAAAGCCTCCCTGAAGTGAAGTTGTCATGTAGTTCTCAGCTGCATTACAAATGGTGTGGGTAGTGGTTCTATTGCATTAATACAGATGTTAGACAATCATAATTATGTGTTTTGATTTTTCCCCCCTTTACAGGTAGCTTTTGTTATTGCAATGTCCCGCAGTTCTGTGACACTCTACCTCGGTATGAAACCACCCAGGTGTTTGGTAGGACATTGCTTCGCTCTGTTTTTACTGTAATGAGAAGACAGTTGCTGGAGCAGGCCAGGCAAGAGAAAGAAAAGCTTCCTCAAGAGAAATGGACACTAATCCTCACACATTTTCCCAAGTAAGGGCTCCCAATGCGCCTGCATTCAGGGCTAACCAGCAGTGAGCAGCTTAGGCATGGACGTGGAAAGGCTACCTGCGACTTCAAATGATGATCAGAGGGTGGATCAGCTCTCCTACAAAGACAGGCTGAAGGGCCTCAGGTTGCTCAGTCTGGAGAAGAGAAGACTCTGGCTTTCCAATACCTGAAGGGGGACTATAAAAAAGCTGGGGGGAGGGACAGCTTCCAAGGGCATGTAGCTCTAGGACAAGGGACAATGGTTTCAAACTACAGAAATATAGACTTAGATTGGACATTAGGAAGTAAAGCTCTTTACTGTGAGGGTGGTGGAATACTGGAACAGGTTTGCCCAGGGAGGTAGTGGAAGCCCCATTCCTGGAGATACTCAAGGGCAGGCTTGATGGGGCTCTCAGCACCCAGATCTAGCTGGGGTGTCCCTGCTTAGTGCAGGGAGGTTGGAATAGATGACCTTTAAAGGTCCCTTCCAATCCAGTGCATTTATGATTCAGTCTATGAATAAGATTGTGATCTGCCCCTTAAAAAAAGGCATTAAAAAAAGAGATTTAGCACCACATTGATACAAGGGGCAGATTTGTGGAGGAAGGAGGTATGCTTATGCTTCTGTGTTGCCATTGCCTTATACAGCTTAGATGAATAATTTGAAAAGCATTAGGAAGAAGTTCTTCCCCATGAGGGTGGTGAGACCCTGGAACAGGCTGCCCAGGGAGGTGGTGGAAGCCTCATCCCTGGAGGTG
>CM037637.1:39407309-39441071 GCA_015227895.2 Colaptes auratus
GGAAAGGGGAAGGGGGGGAAAGGAGAAGAGCCACTAGCAATGTATAGAAGACAGGAAAAGCAAGGAATACCAAGATATGCTACATGAAGGTGCACAGCAGGAACTGAAGACAGCGCTGGGAGAGAGGCTGAATGTGTAGGTAACATACTGACACATCCATTAACCAGGTTTCAAAGCAGTTGAGCAACAGGGAAATGGACCCTGTAATACAGGAGAAACCAATCAAAGAGAGCCTCTTAGTGCACAATATCTGATCTTGAGGCTGGTGGAGAGACAATTGTCCCAGTTCAAAATTCAGTCATTGCTACAGTTTTATAGTAGTGACCCAAATTGTGGCCCCACCCCAACTGCCCCAGATGGAAAAAAACATCATGAAAAAAACATCAGTGAGCCAAGCTGTGGAGCTGAGTCACACACAGAATACAAATGTGAGGCAAGTAGGCAGAAATAAGCTCGATGAGCTAATACACAGCACCAAATAGATTAATGCACTAAAACCTGCGCTGGCTAGAAGACTGAGAGATGTCTCAAGTGAGACTAATGTCTAGGATTGCAAGTCTGGAGCCCTCAATGTAGGAAGGACATGGACCTGATGGAGTGGGTCCAGAGGAGGGCCACAAAAATGATCAGGGGCTTGGAGCACCTCCACTGTGAGGACAGGCTGAGGGAGCTGGGGGTGTTCAGCCTGGAGAAGAGGAAGCTCTGGGGAGACCTACTAGCAGCACCTTAAGGGGGACCTACAAGAAGGATGGAGAGAGACTGTTTGCAAAGGCCTGCAGTGACAGGACAAGGGCAATGGCTTCAACCCAGAGAAGAGCAGATTTAGATTGGATGTTAGGAAGAAGTTCTTCACTACGAGGGAGGTGGAACACTGGAACAGGTTGCCCAGGGAGGTGGTTGAGGCCCCATCCCTGGAGATATTCAAGGTGAGGCTGGACAAGGCCCTGGGCAGCCTGATCTAGTTGGGGATGTCCCTGCTGACAGTGGGGATGTTGGACTGGGTGAGCTTTGGCGGTCCCTTCCAGCCTGACACGTCATTGGCATTGATGTTCAATCGTAACCCCCGCTTCAAGGTCTTGGCATGAATAGAATAGAATAAAAACAAACCAGGTTGGAAGAGACCTTCAAGATCATCGCATCCAACCTATCAACCAATCCAACCCACCTAAACAACTAAACCATGGCACCAAGCACCCCATGGTGCCCTGAGTGCCATCCCACAACACAGGCAATTCCTGGGTGTGGGGCCATGGAGTGGAGGAGAAAGGCGAGAGCTTACCCAGCGTGTGGCTGCAGCTGCAGCAGGGCTCAGCCAGGCTGGCAGCCGCCTGCTGTACTTCTGCACGGGGTGGTGTGGAAGGTGGGTTGGGGTTCTTCCAGCCATTGCATTTACAGGATTCCTCAGCCTGAAATCAAAGCAAAGAGGTGTGGATCAATGCTGCCAAGTACCAGAACTTGCTACAACTGCTGTAACTTCAAAAGGAATGAAAAGTAACATTATTAATTACCAGCTGTCTTTTGGTTTTGCATTTATGTTCTGAGGAGGATTTTCAGGGTGTTTTGTTGCAGTTATTGCTTTGTTTGGTTTTGCTTTTTCTCTACCACAGAGTTAGATTTTGTTTTCTAGAAATAGTAAGGAAGAGTAGTACAACTACCATAGAGATTAACACAGCTCTGGAAAAGAGAAAGATAAAGCCTTCACTCTAGTAGTACTTGACCACTTACTGGTATATCAATATGTACAGATCCTGCCACCAAGAGAGATTTAATGATTTAAACACAAACAGGCTATCACAGAATGTCAGGGGATGGAAAGGACCTCAAAAGATCATCTAGTCCAACTCCCCTACCACAGCAGGATCACCTAGACCACATCACACAGGAATGCATCCAGCCGGGTTTTGAATATCTCCAGAGAGGGAGACTCCACAACCCCACTGGGCAGCCTCTTCCAGTGTTCTGCCACCCTCACAGCAAAATAATTCTTCCTCATGTCCACAAGGATCTTCCTATGCTTCAGCTTCCACCATTGCCTCTTGTGCTGGCATTGGGCATCACACAGCAGAGCTTGGCTCCATCCCCTTGGCACTCACCCTGCAGCACATCTTTATCAACATGAATGAGGTCACCCTCAGGCTCCTCCTTTCCAAGCTAAAGAGCCCTCAGCTCCCTCAGTCTCTCTTCATGAGGAGGATGTCCCTCTCACTTAACCATTTTTGTGGTTCTGGTGCTGGACTCTCTCTAGTAGCTCCCTGTCCCTCTTCAACTGAGGGGCCCAGAACTGGACACAATATTCCAGATGCAGCCTCACCAGGACAGAGTAGAGGGGGAGGAGAACCTCTCTCCACCTACTAACCACAGCCCTCCTAATCCACCCCAGGATGCCATTGGCCTTCTTGACCACAATACAATACAATACAATACAACAGGTTGGAAGAGACCTTCAAGATCATCACGTCCAACCCATCAACCAATCCAACCCACCTAAAATACAATACAGTACCATACAGTACAATACAGTACAAAAGAGTACAATACAGTACAATACAGTACAATACAACCCACCTAAACAACTAAAAAAAACCTAAACCCTGGCACCAAGCACCCCATCAAGCCTCTTCTTGAATACCTCCAATGAAGGTGACTCCACCACTTCCACAGGCAGCTGATTCCAGTGGGCAATCACTCTCTCAGTATAGAACTTCTTCCTAACTTCAAGTCTAAACCTGAAGTTTAGAGCACATTGCACATTGCTGGCTCATGGTCAACCTCCCATCCACTAGGACCCCCTGGTCCTTTTCCCCTTCACTGCTCTCCAGCAGGTCAGTCCCCAACCCATACTGATACCTGGGGTTGTTCCTTCCCAGGTGCAAGACTGTCCCCTTGCCCCTTGCTGTATTTCACTCCATTTCTCACTGCCCAACTCTCAGCCTGTCTAAGTCTGGCTGAATTGTAGCACAGCCCTCTGTTGTGTCAGCCACTCCACCCAGCTTTGTGTCTAACAGGTTTATCGCTGCTTTATCAGCTACACTAGCGACAGGGAATCACCCAACTGAAACCATGCTCATGACAACCGAAGTGAACCAAGGTGAACCAAGGCCTGAAATAAGCAAACAGTAACTGCAGTCTTGGAGAAACTGCAAAGCAAGGGCTTGGCCAGAAAAGCAACAGATGCCAAAGACAGTGACAACACCAACACAACCTGCTGCTTACCTTGGAAAGTGTATTTATGCTCACTGAGCCTGAAACTCCAGCCACAGATTGCAGCTAAAGGGGCCATCCATGAAGGGAGACTTTGTGACTTTGGTAATCACATCTCAAATCACTCAGATTCTAATTATCCAACAAGTAGCATTATAGGAGGGGATTTTCTTCTGCATATCCAAATATCTTAGTTATTTTGATGGCAATGTACTTAAGGCATCATTCATACTCCTACCTGAAGATCAGTTTGGAAGGGAATTGTGCTTTTCCATCACGCAGAGATATCTGCGCACTGGGCTGTAACCAGAGATGCACGAATTTGCACTGCCAAGGCCTCAGAGAGGAAAGTATGCCAACTGCTGCATCATATCTATGCCTGAAACAATCTTAGTAGGAAAAAACTGCAATATTAATATATCCAGTCTCATTTTCCCAAACTGATTCTGAATGTATTTAATGCAATCTATTTCAGGAAACCAATTCATTCTCCTTTTATGTTTCCAAGTCCAATCTCACCTAAAGGAAGAAGCGCCTGGGAGAAGCAGAAAGGATCACAGATTGACAGTTCCTAAGGCTGACAGCTTTGAGGACTGATGGCAAATTGTTCTTCCAAACTAATTTCAATAGTCATCAACCTGAGCACCAAGAAAACTGCTGCCTGCAGCTTACTGAACAGCGCAGGATGTTTTTACCATCTCTAATGCTTAAGTGTTTATCCAGCTGGGCTCCTGACCCCAGGTGCCACAGCCTCTGCCTATATCCGGGCCCATCTGGCAGATACAAAAGGTGGCCAAGATCCACCAGGATGACTCAGAAATCCACCTTCAAATGCCCAGCAAAAAACATTTCCACATACTTCCCTTGGAAAGGGGACAACATGCAGCCTCTGATCCTCTAGGTCTCCAAATTCACTGCATGGGTGTAGGCTGCGTGCCTCTCCGTGCGTTTATAATGTGGCATCGTGGGGGTCAGTACAAAACAGAGAGAGGATTAAAATGATTTTTTTTTTTCCTAAGGTATCATAAAATGCTATCAGGATTGCTTTATGGTGAATTTTGTGTTTATTTTTCTACCATGCTTTCTATGAGTAATATGGTTGGCAGAGAACTGAGTAAGGCCCAGTGTGGTTTTCCAACAGAAACTGTCTCTTACAGTTTCACAGGCACTGGGCCTGTTTTACTGCTTTGTTATCCAGATCTACAGGACCTTTTAAAGTTTAATGACTAGAAAGGGAGATCAGTGATTGAGTGACACCTGTGAACCAAGGACTGCCCAGGTGCATGGACCTTGGACCTATGGGAAAGGACATGAACCCCATTTTCGATTAGTGTCTTGAGCAAGACAAAACTAATGCCAAATAAGCTATGCACATGAGCTTTTGGGGAGAGGCAATACTGCCATGAAAGTTTTTGCAATGAAGACAAGAATAGAGAAATGGACACCCAGAAAAAAGAAAAGGTCAGAAAATTAAATTAATGCCAAAGAAAATTCAAGAGACAATCACGAAGAAGTTCTCAAAAAATATATTGCATATTATTTTAGGGCACTCGATTTGATCCTTCCCATGCAGCTGTCCAGACAAATGTTCAACACTGGCAATTACAGAATCACAGAATTAACCAGGTTGGAAAAGACCTCAGAGATCAGCAAGTCCAACCTATCACCCAACACCATCTAATCAACTAAACCATGGCACTAAATGCCTCATCCAGTCCTGTTTTAAACGCTTCCAGCGACAGTGACTCCACCACCTCCCTGGGCAGCACATTCCTATGGTCAATCTCTCTTTCTGGGAAGAATTTCTTCCTAACATCCAGCCAAACCTCCCCTGGCGCAGCTTGAGACTGTCTTTTCCTCCTATCACTGCTTGCCTGAGAGAAGAGACCAATCCCCACCCAGAGTTGTAGAGAGCAAGGTGGTCTCCCCTGAGCCTCCTCTTCTCCAGGCTAAACAACCCCAGCTCCCTCAGCCTCTCCTCACAGGGCTTGTGCTCTTGATCCCTCACCAGCCTTGTTGCCCTATTACTGACATAATATCATGTTTATTATTAATTGCATGAAATCATAACCCAACAAAACATGTTAAAAAAAACCCAAACAACTCAACCAGACACAAGCTTTCTGAGATGTTTATTTTTTTTTCTTCCAAGTGGAAGCAGCATTTCACAGAAGCTCACCACACACTGTTTACAATACAATACAATACAATACAACAGGTTGGAAAAGACCTTCAAGATCATCACGTCCAACCCATCAACCAATCCAACCAAAACTATCAACAGTGAGTAACTACATAAACTTCAGTGTCACACAACAATTAACAGCAAAGATGCAAACAAACAGATGCACAGATCATGACAACGGCTCAGTCAAACCAGCCAAAAATAAATATCAACCCACACACAGCAGAATAAAAACAGCAGACTCAATGGCAGAGGGTTTTTTTTCCCTGCCCTCAGTAGTATTTCCTTACTTGATCTTTTTGAAGCAACTGCTAATTTGTATTGTTCAGATTATTCCAGCAATCTTTCTCAAACAACTACTAGGGTGTGGGTTCCTTTCCCCTTCTCCTCTCTATAAAACACCAGGATCAGCACAAATGTATTTGTTAACCCAAGAGAAACATAACCCAAAACTAAGCTTTCACTGTTGATGTTGACAGTGAAACTATTTTGCACTGAACATACAATGTGCATTCCTTAGCAGCTTAAATTGCTGAGTTGCTTCAAGTGTCCCACAGGATTTGGTTCATTCAGTCCTTTTCTTTGACTGTCTTCAGCTTTTTCCTTTTTCTTCCTTTTTTTCTTTTCTTAATGTCACTCATCTGCTTTTCATTAGAAAATAAAGTATGACTTCACCTCTGAAAAAAAACACAAAAACCATGTAGTTGAAGATCAAAATAGTTTTGGGGGGCAGGGGTGAATAAAAAGAAGCATTTTAACTAGTACATGCAGCCCTTAGAGCCTTGCTTTCTGGGACACCTGCAGAGCTTTAATAAAGCCACAGGAGAAAGTTGGCGCCTTCTGCCTTATGGAAGTCTGCAAAGTAATGACTGTCGTCTTTGCAGGCCAGGGGATCACAAACACTGCATCTTCATTGGCTATTTGAAACAAAATTAATTAAACCAATTAATTTAAATCAACAGTGCAATTAATTAAAATCAACAACTGCACACTGTTGCCTGCACCGTCATCTACACCCTCCCACCCCCAAAACAAACCAACCACCCCACCAACACCACCCAAAACCAAACAGCAACCAAAAAGGAAAACCAACCCAAACAACCAACAATGCAGAAATTACGTCCATTTTGCACTATACAACAGAATTTCAACAACCTTTTTGACCCCTTCCACATTAGATGGTGGGTTACAATGTGGGAAATCAAACTATCCAGTAGCTCTCGGCAGTGAAAACTGCAACTCCTGACAAAGAGAACCAGGGCTATTCAGCCTGGAGAAGAGAAAGCTCTGGGGAGACCTTATAGATACATTTCAATATTTGAAGGGGACCTATAGGAAGGCTGGAAAAGGACTGTTTAGAAGGTCTTGTAGCAATAAGATGAGGTGAAATGGTTTTAAACTGGAGCAGAGTAGATTTAGGTTGGACGTTAGGAGGAAGATTTTTGCAATGAGAGCAGTAAAACACTGAAACAGACTGCCCAGGGATGTGGTTGAGGCCCCATCCCTGGAGACTGTCAAGGCAGGCATCCTAGCCTGCATCAGGAACAGTGTGGCCAGCAGGCGTAGGGAGGTCATTCTGCCCCTGGACACTGCACTGGTTAGGCCACACCTTGAGTACTGTGTCCAGTTCTGGGCCCCTCAGTTTAGGAAGGATGTTGACTTGCTGGAGTGTGTCCAGAGAAGGGCAATGAAGTTGGTGAGGGGTTTGGAACACAAGCCCTATGAGGAGAGGCTGAGGGAGCTGGGGTTGCTTAGCCTGGAGAAGAGGAGGCTCATGGGTGACCTTATTGCTCTCTACAACTACCTGAAGGGAGGTTGTAGGCAGGCAGAGGTTGGTCTCTTCTCCCAGGCAACCAGCACCAGAACAAGAGGACAGAGTCTCAAGCTGCACCAGGGGAGGTGTAAGCTGGATGTTAGGAAGAAGTTCTATACAGAGAGAGTGATTGCCCATTGGAATGGGCTGCCCGGGGAGGTGGTGGAGTCACCATCCCTGGAGGTGTTCAGGAGGAGACCTGATCGGGTGCTTGGTTGCATGGTTTAGTTGATCAGGTGGTGTTGGATGATAGGTTGGACACGATGATCTTGAAGGTCTCTTCCAACCTGGTCTATTCTATTCTATTCTATTCTATTCTATTCTATTCTATTCTATTCTATTCTATTCTATTCTATTCTATTCTAGATCACCCTTTATGTCACCCTGGGCATACTGATCTAGTTGGAGGTGTCCCTGCTGACTACCAAGGGGTTGGACAAGATGATTTTTGAGGGCCCCTTCCAACTCCCAATGAATCTGCAAAATATGAATATACTAACAGCAGGCTAAATATGGACAGGGGAATAAACCAGGTTGGAAGAGACCTCCGAGATCATCGCGTCCAACCTATCAACCAATCCAACCCACCTAAACCACTAGAATATGGCACCAAGCACCCCATCAAGTTTCCTCCTGAACACCTCCAATGATGGTGACTCCACCACCTCCCCGGGCAGCCCATTCCAATGGGCAATCACTCTCTCTGTATAAAACTTCTTCCTAACATCCAGCCTAAACCTCCCCCGGCGCACTTCTCAGTGCCTTTTATGTCAGCTTCAGGTATCTAAATGAATAAAGAATGCTATAGTAACATACAGACTGAAATATTTCTCCCCTTTCTGGAGAGTGAAACGAGCACAGGAATATAAAAACTTCAAGCTAACTTAATGACTAAGTGAAAGACCCCAACAGGTTTAAAACTGAGTTTCAAAACAGCTGTGTTTTGCTGGGTCCTCTCTCTGATTCAAAATCATACAGGTTGCCCTGTTTGGCAACTGAGATGCCAAGCAGACTTAACAGATTACATATACACAACATTACAGATCCTTCTGTTTCCAGCAAATATAATTACTCTGGGAAAAAAAAAATTATATTCTTCCTCCCAATTCACAAAGCCACAAAAAATACCCTGTAAGGTATTTCTTTCCTGCAAACAACGATCTCAAACTGATGCTTTTAACAAAGAATCATAGAATTGTCAGGGTTGGAAGGGACCTCAAGGATCATCTAGTTCCAACCCCCCTGCCATGGGCAGGGACACCTCACACTACATCAGGTTGCCCAGAGACACATCCAGCCTGGCCTTCAAAACCTCCACGGATGAGGCTTCCACCACCTCCCTGGGCAACCTGTGCCAGTGTCTCACCACCCTCATGGGGAAGAGCTTCCTAACATCCAATCTGAATCTACCCATGTCTACTTCTGTTCCATTCCCCCTAGTCGTATCACTCCCTGACACCCTAAAAAGTCTCTCCCCAAAAGCCCCCTTCAGATACTGGAAGGCCACAATAAGGTCTCATTGGAGCCTTCTCTTCTCCATACTGAACAGCCCCAACTCTCTCGGTCTGTCTCCATAGGAGAGGTGCTTCGGCCCTCTGATCAGTATCACACAAACCATAACAAACACACTGACAAATTTAAAATACTTATTTTTCCTGATCAGATGTCCAGTACCCAGCAACCACAGACACGGACACTGCTTAGAGAGCCACTCAGACACAGCAGGAAATTAAGCCGCCATACTCATCTTCAACAATACAAAATAATTAGCTCAGTGCTGGGCTCTGAGGACCTGTTCTGAATGTATTGATTTCATTCCCCATATTTTCCAGTTCCATTTACATGCAGGTTACCATATAAAGCTTTTCTAAATAACAGAGACCCAGTTCCACCTTGCAAATTTAATGGTAGATTTCCAACTCAGTTTAAAGGCAGATGCTTTAATTTGACCTGAAAATGATAGTACAAAAGCGTTGGCTGTCTTATATGCCTCCCATAGACTTCTGCAGAAAATAACTTTAACATATATCCAGTTGAGATTCAAGGAGCTGCACTCATACTATCACACTCTCAACGTGCCCTATCAAAGTCAGGGAAAAAAAATTAATTGCTTATAGAAATGGTGGTCCATATTCATGTGTAAAATCCTAGAACAGTCCAGGACAGAAAGGACCTCCAAAGCTCATCCAATCTGACCTCCCTGCAGTCACAGCAGGGACATCCCCAACTAGATCAGGCTGCCCAGGGCCTCGTCAAGCCTTGCCTTGAACATCTGCAGGGAAGGAGCCTCAACCACCTCCCTGGGCAACCTGTTCCAGTGTCCCACCACCCTCATAGTAAAGAACTTGTTCCTAATATCTAATCTAAATCTGCTCTTCTCTAGTTTGAAGCCATTGCCCCTCAAGAGGAGAAGAAAACCCCCACTGAGGTCACTCTAGGAAGAGAAGTGGGAGGAAGTGCTTCTACCAAGCACCAGCAGCTGGTCTAGAATCTGGGATTCAGATTTTACATCAACCTCTACCACTCACTCACCTGCAGCAGGTCCTTGGCCAGGTCATCTTATCATTACCCTTTTTAGGCTCTGCCCATTCTATTTGCCTAAAGCACAAAGTCTTTCTTCAAGGAGGTATTACTGGCTGTTACTTGTGCAAATGATTTGGGCTACTGGGTTCTAATTATATTTAAGCACCCAGGTGTTATGGCAAGATATATATAACCAGAAATGACCAATTTTACAGCAAAATCAGTGTACTGAAACAGTACATATTTCAACTTGTTTAGAAGAAAAACTCCCAATGGAACTGAAGAGAAAGTTGTATCTTCACATACTGTAAACCAACAGGGGAAAAAAAAAAAGCTGAGGAGACTTCCTCCTACATCTTCATTAAATATATTTACGTAAGTCACACAGTGCTGCTTTTGTGTAAAACCACTGCAAGCTTGCATGCCTAATGCTGGACAAACCCAGAGCCATCTGTGTAGCCATTCATACCTCCAGAGATACAGCAAGTGCCAAATACAAAACCCCACACAGCATGCAGCACTACTGCACACTTCCCGACGCCGCAAGAACTGTGCCAGTTCCTAAGCTCACCTTGAGTACTGCATCCAGTTCTGGGCTCCTCAGTTTAAGAAGGACATTGAGATACTTGAACGTGTCCAGAGAAGGGCAACAAGGCTGGGGAGAGGTCTAGAGCACAGCCCTGCGAGGAGAGGGTGGGGTTGTTCAGCCTGGAGAAAAGGAGGCTCAGGGCCTTCTTTGGCTTATTGCCATCTACAACTACCTGAAGGGAGATCGTAGCCAGGTGGGGGTTGGTCTCTTCTCCCAGGCAACCAGCAACAGAACAAGAGGACACAGTCTCAAGCTGCACCAGGGGAAGTTTAGGCTTGAGGTGAGGAGAAAGTTCTTCACAGAAAGAGTAATTGGGCATTGGAATGTGCTGCCCAGGGAGGTGGTGGAGTCACTGCCCCCAGAGCACTTGAAGCCATGGTTTAGTTATCATGAGGTGTTAGGTATTAGGTTGGACTTGATGATCTCTGAGGTCTTTTCCAAACTGGTTGATTCTATGTTTTATCTTCACATTCAGAAAGCTGCATTCTTCATACACAAACACTAACTGGGACACTTGAGAAGGTTGGGGTTTGCTGTTGTTTGGTGGTTTGGGGGAGGGGGGTGTTTGGTTTGGGGTTTTTTGGTGGGGTAGTTTTTGTTTTGTTTGGGTTTTGTTTAGCTTTGTGGTTTGGGTTTTTTTGGTGGGGTGGAGAGGGTTTTTTGGGGGGAGGAGTTGTGAGGGGTTTGTTCTGGTTTGATTGTGGTGTTGTTGCTTGTTTCTTTGTTTTTTCTTAGGGTTTATACACAGAAAAGACTGTTCTCTCCCTTCTGCACCAACCTTTTCTCACAGGGGAAAAAATGTTAAGTGCTGTGGATCAACAGCTGTATCTCTCCTGTCCCAAATACCTATCAGGAAAAAACAACCCTCACATTTCTCTAGTCTGGGCAGCAGCTCCCCAAACTTTGTTCTGGTTCTGCTCAGAGTGTGTGCACAACAAAGATGACTCCACATGTCTCCTGTGAAGAAAAGGGATCACTGAATAAGGACCAGGAGGTCCCTATGGAGACTGAGCATCCTATCCCAGAGCAGCACTTCCCATCCATTCCTGCTTTTGCCAGCAAGACTCACTCTCTACACGGCCACTGTTTCACAGCATCACAGAATTATTGAGGCTGGAAAAGACTTCTGAGATCATCAAGTCCAGCCTATGACCTAACACCACCACACCAGCTAAACCATGCCATCAAGTGCCACATTCAACCATTTCTTAAAGACCTTCAGTGATGGTGACTCCACCACCTCCCTGGGCAGTCCAACCCAGTGCCTAAACAGACTTTCTGTGAGGAAGTGTTTACTAATATCCAACCTAAACCTTTCCTGGCACAGCTTCACACCATGCCCGCTTCTCCTGCCACTGGTTGCCTGGGAGAAGAGGCTGACCCCCACCTGACCACAACTTCCTTTGAGGTAGTTGTAGAGAATGATGAGGTCCCCTCTAAGTCTCCTCTTCTCTAGGCTGAATACCCCCAGCTCCCTCACCAATCTCATTGCTCTCCTCTGGACCTGCTCCAGCACCTCAATACCATTCCTGAAGTGAGGGGCCCAGAGCTGCACACAGAGCTCGAGGTGAGGCCTCACCAATGCCCAGTACAGGGCAGAATTCCATTCCTGTTCCTTCTGGCCACACTCTTCCTGATCCAGGCCAAGATGTCATTTGCCTTCCATGCCAGCTGGGCACACTGCTGGCTCATGTCCAGCTGCTGTCACCCAGCACTGCCAGGTCCCTCTCTGCCAGGCTGCTCTCCAGCCACTCATCCCCCAGTCTGTAGCCTGCGTGGGGTTGTTGTGGCCAAAGTGTAGGAGCCTGCACTTGGCCTTGTTGAATCTTGTACCATTGGTCTCAGCCCACTGACCCACGTTGTATTGCTGGTCTTCATCCCTGGTTGTGTTCCTAATCAATTCTGTGTGCTGAATTTTGAGATTAATTTTGTGGGAGGAGATTGACGCTAAGGATGCCCTTACGTAACTTCTGCACAGCTCTGTGCAGATTTACACAAGATTCATCTATGAATGAAACTGAAACGAGCACAGACACCTCCTTTGGAGATGGTGTGTTTGCCCTCTCTCGCTCTTTTTGCACTCATACACAGAAACGCAAAATAAAAGGAAGAGAAGTTGCAGCTTGAAGACAGAGTTCAAAGCTACACTTTTCACTGCTACAGTTTCTTGAAGACCACTAATGTTACAAGGCAAACAGCATCGTTTTGGAGAACTTGTCAGGTGTTGAGGGGAAAAGAAATACTTTCACCCTGCTTAGCCCTTCCCCCTTTATCCCCCTTATCCCATTCCATCCACTGGATGCACCCAGGACTTCTCACAGAAGCGGGCCAGCAAGGATACTCCAGAAGAGCACCAGCAGTAGGGGCCCTATGAAAGGGGAAAAGAGGGCTGCAGACAGGCCGCAAAATGCCTTCCTATGTCATCGTCCCCCCCCCGCCGCCCCAAATCCCATTCATCTCACTTCCAACAAAGCACCTGCAGCAGTGCACACGTGGGGTACCATGAGTCCCCAAAAAAAGCAAAGGGTTTGGGAAGAGATAAGGCTGCCTGCACTTCACAACACCAATATCTCTGTGGGGCAAAGCATGTCAGGAGAAGGCCCTCACAAAGATCATCTGGAGGTACATCATGGGAAGAAACATGAAGAATCCAGGGAAGAAAAAAAGCAATTCACACAAACACACACACTCCTAACAACCTGTGAGTATCTTAGTCACCCCACAAACAGATTCATTTAAAAACAAGTCTTGGTAACTTTAAGATACAGGAGTTGCAAAGGGGAGGCAGCAGTGGAAACACTTCAAACCATGCCACCATCACAGTGAGGGCCCCAAGTTTCAAGTAAATCAGCTGCCTTTTTAACTTTGTGACACGAGTGTAACCTTGCAGTGCCCCGTGGATGCAGCAAAGTTGAAGTGGAGGCTCCTGCAGGTTGGGCAACAGCTAAGAAACTGAATTGTGTGCGGCTTCCTTAATTTGCTCTCACATTGTGCCATGCCTTCAGCCCACAGCTAAAGCTCCTCACACCACCAGGCAAGACGGTAATCATGCTGCGATGCTTCCTCATGTGCACAACCACTTGCCACCCGATATTGGAAATCCCAAGCATTGATATAGGCTGGGCAGAGACTGGCTTGAGGGCAGCCCTGAAGAAAAGGACCTGGGGGTGCTGGTGGATGAGAAGCTCAACATGAGCCACCAGCATGCACCTGCAGCCCAGAAAGCCAACCAGAGCCTGGGCTGCATCAAGAGAAGCATAGCCAGCAGGTTGAGGGAGTTGATTCTCCCCCTCTACTCCACTCTGCTGAGACCCCACCTGGAGTACTGTGTCCAGTTCTGGAGCCCCTATTACAAGAAGGATCTGGAGGTGCTAGAACGTGTCCAGAGAAGGGCCACGAGGATGAGCAGAGGGCTGGAACTCCTCTCCTATGAAGACAGGTTGAGAGAGTTGGGGCTGTTCAGTCTGGAGAAGGCTTCAAGGAGGCCTTCCAGTATCTGAAGGGGGGCTACAAGAAAGCTAGGGAGGGATGTTTTAGGGTGTTTAGAGTGATAGGACTAGGGGGAACAAAGCAAAACTAGTAAAGGGTAGATTCAGATTGCATGTTAGGAAGACATTCTTCCCCATGAGGGTGGTGAGACACTGGCACAGGTTGCCCAGGGAGGTGGTGGAAGCCTCATCTCTGGAGGTTTTGAAGGCCAGGCTGGATGTGTCTCTGAGCAACCTGAGGTAGTGTGAGGTGTCCCTGCCCATGGCAGGGGGGGTGGAACTGGATGATCTTTCCAACCGTACCAATTCTATGATTCTATGTGCACAAGCACAGACGACAATGCCACCTGTCACAGGCCTCTGACGGTGGGAGCTTCCACTAAGCTCCCTGTCTTCAACAAACAGGCAAGCCTCCCCCTTCTCCCGCCAAGAAGAAAACTGCAAGTGTAGAAGTGTGTAGAGAAACCCAGGACAGCTCTCCTGAATACAAGAGACGAGCGCTGGGCAGGTGTTGCGAAAGACACCCTCGCTGGGGCAAGGTGCAGGTGGAAGGTGGTACCCGCTACCGGCCCCGGCACCGCCACGGCGCTACGTGAGCAGCAGGGGTAGAACTTTCCCAAGGCCAGAGGCCGCGCCCCTTCGCTTCTCTGCCAAAGCGGCTGCCGAGCGCTGCCAGCTCGGGGCAGCGCTTTTTGCGATGTCAACAGTTCGGGGATGCGAGGCCGCCGTCGCGCCGCGGCCGCCAGGGAGACCCAACCCGTGGTCGGGGAGGGCCGTGCTACCTCCTCACCTCGGTGTCCCCCCTCGGCAGCGGGATATTTAGGCGGTGAGCAGCTGCGCCAGCACTATTAAGACAGCGCTTGCCGCCGGCACCAGGAGCCGCCTCGTCCGCCGTCTCCCACGAAAGGATGGCCGGACGCCGGGGATGGGCACATACGGCGCCACACAGCCAGAACAGGAGATGGGTGGTGCTGGCCCTGCGGTCCCCTCTTCGGCCAGTTTGTGGGGGCCTTGTTTTATTTGCGGCCGCCGGCCGGAAAAGCTCCGCAAGGAGCATTATCCATCGGCTCCGCCGGAGCCGCTGCTTCCGCGGGGAGCGCCAGGCTGCAGCCGGTCCGCCTCCCCCTCCCGGCACGGCCCTTCCCCACCGCCTCCCTTCCGTCCCCTCCCCTCCCCTCCCGTCAATCCCCACCCTCCGTGGGCGGGTGGGCGCCTGCGGCCGGCTACCTTGCAAGCGGAGTAGACTCCCAGCTTCTCCAGCTTCTTGGCCCGCGGCGCGCAGTTGCGCCTTCTTCCCCGCGGTTCGCGCCGAGCCGGGTCCCCCGGGGCTCTTGGCGGCGCTGCGGGCCGGCCCCCCGGCGGCTGGGGAACCCTGCTGCGGCCCGCCGCCGCCCGTCGCCCCGGCTCCGGCGCCGCCAGGCTCCGCCATGCCCGCGGCACGGCGGCAGCCGCCCGCCGGCGCGGTACGCCCGGCCCTAGACCCTCCCCTTCGCCGCGCCGCCGCCGGCTGCTCCCCGGGGGGGGCGGGAGGAGGGACCCGCCGCTCCGCGGGCGGCTCTTGCCCCGCCGGGCGGCGGAAGGGGGAGGGGGTGGGGGGGAGGCGGCACCCGCCTGTCGCCGCTGCGCACGGCGGAGGGGGGGTAGTGTTGGTGGGTTGCGGCCGCATCTCTGTGCGGTTGCTGCGCGCGGGCGGATGGAGCCCTGCGTGGCCGCTGGAAGGGCTGCGGCACCCGCTGCGTGCCGGCAGCTGCTGCGAAGCCAGCTCGGCTTTCCCAGTGGCTGCGGAGACAGCTGCCCTAGCGAGAAGCGACATCGCCGGCTGCGCGCAGCGCGCTGTGCCCGGGCTGCCGCGCTCCCGAGCCCCGCTGCTCTCGCAGCCCGAGTTCCCCCTCGTAGTGGCACCACTATGTTTAACTCAGGCCATCGCATTTCCCCCCTACGCGCTTTGCTGCCGCTTTTAGCGGATTCATATTTTTTTCCCCAGAAGATTTCTAGTTCAATATATAAATGCTGGTCAATTTTAAATGCAGGGGAACTCAAAAGCTCTCTGCTCAGATCCTCGTGTCACAGTTTTGCGGCTTGGTTTGTTTTATTTTGTTTGGTTTGGGGTTTTTTCCTCCTTTTTCTCGGGGAGCAAGTGTTGGCAGCAGGCCATCTTATGTTTTGAACGGATTACCTTTTAAGTGAAAGCTAAAATTAAGCAAATGATCCTGCCGCAAGACTGCACTTTTTATGCACAGATGCAAGTGCGTAAAAGGTCTTGAGGTGGTTACACTCCGTCATATATATATATATATATATATATAAACGTGTTTGAGCTGTGAGAAACCACTGATGGCAATTCTATAGCATGGCACCACGGGTTAAAAGATTGGGATTTAGGCCGGGCGTTGGTGTGGGATGGGTTCTTTGATGTGTCAACTTGATCGGCAATATTAGCTGGGAAGGTAATCCCAGCATACAAAGAGCTCTCACAAACTCAGGCCCTGGCACCTTGCACGGGGCAAGCAGAGGTTATGCTCAAATTAGGAGCAGTATTTGGGTGGTAGAGTGAATTAACACATTCCTTGGGCTCTCCCTCTTCCCTCATGTTTTCAGAGTATCGTGGGGATATTGTCAAGCCTAAGGTCGTATGGTGAATTAGTATATTCATTACATCAGTTGTGGGGGGGAAGAAAAAGAAAAAATAATAATGGAACAAAACGCTGTAGTATTTTAATGAAAATGGGGGGTTGTTTGGGTTTTTTTTTGGGGGGGGGTGTTGCTGTTTGTTTGTTTTAAAATAAACGGGGGGTTGGGAGGTGGCCAGGACCTGCCCCTCGGCTTCCGCCGCCTAAGAGCTTCCCAGCAGCTGTGACAGCGACCGGTAAGATGGCTGCTGCCGTCACCAGTGCTTTAAGACGGACTCTTAAGGTGGAGGAGCCGCGGCGGCGGCTGCCTCAGACTGCTCAGCAAATTAAAGGAGACTAAATAAATAAATAAATCCAATTTATCTTACGTTGGGGGTTGGGGGGGATTGGGGCTCGGGTTGTTATTTTTTTCTCTTGAAGTGTCTGAATCATGTTTTAAAATAATAAATAGCCACTGTATGGTAACAGCCACCTAAGAACTTCTCTTCTCTTCTCTTCTCTTCTCTTCTCTTCTCTTCTCTTCTCTTCTCTTCTCTTCTCTTCTCTTCTCTTCTCTTCTCTTCTCTTCTCTTCTCTTCTCTTCTCTCTTCTCTTCTTCTCTCTCTTCTCTTCTCTTCTCTTCTCTTCTCTTCTCTTCTCTTCTCTTCTCTTCTCTTCTCTTTTTTCTACTTTCCCCTCGGACTTGAAAATGAAACTGTTATGGTTTAGTTTCACTTTCAGCTTTCTCATTACTCCCACTACTCTTCCTCAACAATAAATGTTGCCGAGCAAAAAGTGCATCTGAAAACAACAGCCTGGCTCCTACGCACCTCTCAATGTCCATGTCTGAATACAGACTCCTAGTTTTTCTGGAAGATGCTGTAACCTTTACACCTCCCCCCAATATGTTTTTATTTCCTTTCTTATTTTTTTCCCTCCCCAAATCACCAGCTTCTCCTTTAAACAGTAAGCTAATGATATTTAAACCAGCATTATGCTTGCACACTCACATATAAATTAATTTCAAGTTTCAGTTCTGTAATAAATAAAGGGATGAATTATTTGTTAACCATATAAATGATCAATGCTGGAGTCGTGATCAAGTCAGACAATGCCATTCAATGATAAGACCATGTAACATCCTGTTTTGAGCAGTATGTACTTAGTTTTAAGCTTGTTAGGCAGAAATCTACAGAAGTTGGGGCAGCTGGATCGACACCCACTGAGCCTGCCAGAAACCAGGTTAAAGATAAGGAAGACTATCAACATCCTCACAAGAGACTCCAGACCAGGATGTTGATCCCTATCAGGAACTCACACTGGCACAGCCAGAAGGGTGCATTCTATGCATGAGGAATTGGCTGTCACGGTTGCGACATACCTCCACCTTAAAAGAAGAGAGTGGATCCTTATTCGATGTGTGCTGTTGTGGAGCAGGAGGCCCCCAGCCACCCAGCGCGCTGCTTTTGCTTATTTTACCCGCAATAAAATTTCTTATACTTAAACTCTCGATTGGCGTGGAGAGTGTTTGTAACAGTTCTGAAAGTATGGTTACTGTTTTACTTCACACAGTGGCTGCACTGATGTTCATTAAGGCCACTCACTGTGCATGTCTGAAGTTGCACAGGTGAGCATTCATGGGATCACAGCCTAGGCACATGACCTTATTCATTCACCTTATTCTTCAAGGTCCCTTAAAAGCCTGAAATTGTTTTGCTTCCATTCAAGTGAAATTAAAAACAAAAACCCAGGAAGTTGTTACGAAGTAGATACTGACTTTGGTTAAACGCCTGAGTACTTGTTTACATTTTGTGTAAACAACTGAAATTGTATCTCATCCTCATGAAGGATTTCATGGGGGAAAGACTGCTGTGTTGCACAGGGGAAGAAACTGGTTATTATAAATGCAAAAAAAATTACTTTTACTACAGTTCTTTCTTGAATCCTCAAGAGCACAGCTGTCTTACAACACTATATCTTTTTTCCCCCCCTCTCCGCCTCTTACCTTGTTGCTCACTAGATAACCAGAGCAGTAAGTCTACCAGCCTGTGGCTAGGGATACAGTTACTATAGTGACATGTATAAACACAAATTTCACTACGTTTGCAGACCTACTGCCTGCTACCGCAGAGGAGAGGCTTGGAATGAAATCACTTTTTAACTGCAAACAGGTAAATCTTTCTCTTTTGGTTTGCTTTGTTGTTGCTGCTGTTCTTCTGTTGTTTTGTTTGTTTGCTATGTTTAAAGCCTGATTTAAATCACTGATCACATTCTATCTTTGGGCAAGTATAAAGAAGCTTGACTTTGTCTTATACTGCTGCAGCAACAGGTAAAATATTTACACCCACAATTTTGTCAAGAATAAGGAGTTCAAAGATCACTTAGTGGGTAGAAAAACAGACCTAAAGTTTGGTTTGCATTGGCTCATGGTGGCTTCAGTGAATATAATTTGCCTTTGACTGGTGTGGCAGTTTTAGGCTGCTGCCTAGAAAATTTTTCCACAGACTGAGTAGAAAGTGGTGGAAGGTAAACAAATGACCATTTGGATGCAAAAGAAAAATAATGATAAGGTCTAAATAATTCCATTGGTCCCACAGCTAACATAAAGTTAGTTGGGTAAACTATTTCTCTTTGCCCTGGCAGATACTAGCTGGTTGCTTCTGTTGGCTTGCTGACCTTGGGTGCATTCCTTTGTTGTGGCTAAGTACTCAACAAGCTACTCTCTGCTTTTCTCCTCCTTCTCTCCCCCTTGTCCCGGGTTGGGGCAGGACAGGTGGAGAGGAAGCTATTGGTAGCCCCCTGGTTTTGTCCAAGGGGGTTCCTGTGATGTTTACAAATTGTAACTCCATGTAAATGTTGTGTATTTTGCACACATGCATTGCATTACATATTTCTAGGGTTTTGTTTGCTTGTAAACAGAGCTGCATTTGCTTCCAACTGAGCTGGTCTGGCAATTCTATGTTGGGGTGGGTTAATTCCAACCCAACACAACTGGTCACAAGAAAAAAGGTATGCTTTGACATATGACCATATATATCTAATTCTTGATTCCCTGTGTCTAAGCTGGCTGGTTCTCTTGACTGAATTAACAAGCAAGCACACATTAATTTTCCAATTGTAATGCATACATGACTCTGAGCACAAAAGCATCACTCTGGTGCTTATTTTTCCCTGTGCTTAGATTCAAACCCAAAGCATTCTCTGGAAAACCCTTGCCACACTTTTCTGTTGCTGTCCTTCAGGGCATGTCAGTGGGTTTGCACAACTGGAACTGACTATGAAGCCAGCGTTAAGCCAGGACTGATGGGAGCAGAGTGAGCCTAGCTGACTGCTGCTGGCCCCAGCTGCTACTCGGCTCCCAAATCCCAGGTGACTTAGAATCATAGAATTGTTAGGATTGTAGGGGACCTCAAGGATTATCTAGTTCCAACCCCCCTGCCATGGGCAGGGACATCTCACACTACATCAGGTTGCTCAGAGACACATCCAGCCTGACCTTCAAAACCTCCAGGGATGAGGCTTCCACCACCTCCCTGGGCAACCTGTTCCAGTGTCTCACCACCCTCAGGGGCAAGAATGTCTTCCTAGCATCCAATCTAAATCTCCCCATTTCTAGTTTTGCTCCATCCCCCCCAGTCCTATCACTCCCTGACACCCTCAAAAGTCCCTCCCAGACTTTCTTGGAGCCCCCTTCAGATCCTGGAAGGTCACAATTAGGTCTCCTGGGAGCCTTCTCCTCTCCAGCCTGCACAACCCCAACTCCCTCAGTCTTTCCTCATTGCAGAGGAGCTCGAGCTCTCTGCTCATCCTCAGGGCCCTTCTCTGGACACATTCCAGCACCTCCAGCTCCTTCTTTTAATAGGGGCTCCAGAACTGGATGCAGTACTCCAGGTGGGGTCTCACCAGAGTAGAGTAGAGGAGGAGCATCACCTCCCTTGCCCTGCTGGCTATGCTTCTCTCGATGAGTCGTCTCTTGAGTAGTCTTCTGGAAGACTACTCATCTTCATCAAATTAAGGAAGCCAGGAGGTGCGTGAGACAGGAGTGTCAGCTCCTCAGGCTTCTCTTCAGCTGCTGATAGCCCTGAGAAGGTGCCTGCCCCCTGCAGACCCGCATCCTGTGGTTGTAGCTCTCACCCAGACTGGATGTGAACACTTGAGAGGCTTCAGTGCAAGAGTGTCTGCGCACTGTTTCGGGCAAGGAGGCACTGACCTTCTTGACACCGAGTCACAAAAGAGGAAATTAAAATGCAGTTTAGAGTGTGCCTGATGCTTAGTTATTGCCTAGTTGGCATTTAGGACTTTTGAGGCCTATCTCTGTCATGTAAATTAAGGAATGATTCAACTAATAGCAGCCTAATGCTGAATGCTGCCACTCTAAGAGTGATCTTCCAGCCTGCAGCTGAGCTCTGGGACTCCAACACCCTACCCCTTATCGTTCTCCAGCATAGTTGGGGTGAGCATGCCCAACCCAGACTTCTCCTTTTGTTCAAGATGGGGCTTTCTTCCTTGCTCTCCCACCTGGTTTTATTCTTGCTATTCAATGTAAATGTGAAAAACAATCCTCTTGTCCCTCTGGGGAATTTCCCAGGAGTATAAAATCCTACTGTGTCCTTTCATGAGCACATTCCTTGGGGGTGAAGTGGCCTCCCTCTTGGCTATCAGGCATTCAAGACTGCTATCACTATTTTATGAGCCGCTGGAAGTATTGTGGTGGTTTAGGCTGGGTGCTGGCCCGGATGCCACTGCACAGACCACACCTGGGAGGTCCCAAGGGGTGGGCCCAGCCCAGGGGGGTGGTCACAGGAAACCAGGTATTCCATTTCCCATAATGCCCTGCTCCCCTATAAAACATCCACGCGGGGTCTGCACTTCCTCTTTCGTCCCCTGCTGCTGCCTAGGTAAAATGGCGTGAGCTGCCTCCCTTGGGCCTGCCCAGGCCCAAGGCTGGGTTGGGAGGGGGGAGAAAGAGCCCTGGGGGGTTTGGGTGTACCCCCAGGTGGTGATGGGATCTCTCTCTCTTTGTCACGGTGCTTGTGGTTCTCTGTAAAACTTTCATTGTTCCTTTTTGTTTTTCTATTTAAACTTTCCATCACTTTTGCAATCTGTTTGTCTGAGTCGTTATTTCTGCCCGTGGTGGGAGGATTGCTCTCCCAAACCAGGACAAGTATTAACAGTACAAAACTTTTGTTCATTATGCTGTCTCTAGCCTTTTTTTCCCAGCTTCTCATTGCTTACATGTGACTTTAATAATGCAGAAGGCAGACCCTCCCAACTAGGCCTTTGTCTCTTGTAGGGAATCTCACACCCCAACTACCCGTATTTTTATTCTTTTTAAAACAAGAAATTGTGGGAAAGAATAAAAATGTAGACAATGTCATTGGAACACTCAGGGCTGTTTTAGCAGCGTAAACTTCCTGTCAGTTTTGGAGCACTTAGCAATTTTTTATTCATTTCTTACCCAGAGGACGCTCTTCTTGATTGCAGTAAGGCTTTCAATTTAATCAAAACCAAGCAAAAAGCTTAAGGCTGGGGTTACACAGTACGGGACATTTCCTGCCCGTGCCGGCACGATGTGAAGTTTGTGTGCCAAGTTCAGAAGCCGCTTGTTAAAGTTATTTAGCCAGCTGCAGTCACTACACAGGCCTACACTGTGTTGTTTCGTAGTGGTGAGAGCTCCCAACTGCTTCGTGCAAACATCACAGTACCACAGTACATCAGAGGTTGGAAGGGACCTCCAGAGATCACTGGGTCCACCCCTCTGCCAGAGCAGGATCACCCAGGGGAATCTGCACAGGAATGCAGCCTGGTGGGGTTTGAATGTGTCCAGAGAAGGAGACTCTATGACCAGTCTGGGCAGCCTGTTCCAGTGCTCTGTCACTCTCACTGTAAAGAAGTTTCTCCTCATGTTGAGGTGAAATCGTCTCTGTTCCAATGGCTGAAACCAACGAAACACGTGTCATGCTATCCTCCAATTGTCTCATTTGATCAGTGAATTGGGCAACCGTAGGAGTAGCTCCGCCATAATTTCTTGCCACAATTCTGCTTGCCAGAATATTTGCATAATTAGGAGGAGCAAGTTTGATGAGCTTTTTAGCAAGACCAGTTCCTACAGGAATTTCATCAGGATTCAGAGTCTCATGGCCACCATAGAGTACCTCTCTAACAGCAAATTCTCTCAGATGCTTAATTCCCTCCTCTATGGTAGTCCAGGTCTTAGGATTCCATGGGAGATCATCTCGGGAAGGATATCTCATGAGGGTTGCCGTTAAAAGGCGTATCCACAGAGTAACCTTACCAAGAGTCCGGCCTAGATGTCTATCTATTCCATTATCCTTTGAGAGAGCTCCTAGTTGAGCTGCTGACTTGTCTCCAACCATTAGAGCTGGAGCACCCTGTATCGTAGCATCTACCAAGCCAAGCTAGGATTGGCTCCTTATCTGCTCTGATATAATCTTTACGCACTTTCCACAGCTCTTCTCTTGGGGAAGAACAGGTGTCAATGCCATCTGACTCCTCCTCTTCCTCCTCTCCCTGAACTTGTTGTCCCATTAATGTTATTGTCACTCTCCTAAGAATCTCTTTAAGGTCAGGTGTACCACCTCTAGTTGTTCTGCTATCAGCAATTTGCCCTGCATCTCCATCCAGTGATGTTCTCAATAACTCAGCTATATCTTTAAGACAAACCTTCTCCTCCTCCTCAGCAGGGTCTCTTAAAGCAGAAGTTCCCTCACCAGCATCAGCTCCTGGGTCAGCTTTGCTCTTTCCACTTCTTGTATTTAAAACAGCTACCTGCTTAACTGAAGCTGTGTTTGAATTTACAGCTGGCTTAACAGAAGCTGACAGGTTCTGAGACGGATCAGCTGCTGTGGAGGACACTTCTGGTCCTGCTGAAGAAGAAGGAGGAACTGGCTTTGCCTCGCTAATGGCTGCCGAGGACGTGGGAGCCGCCATGTTAGGCGCTGCCACTGCAGCTAGCTGATTGCCAGAACCACCAACAGCACCGTTCAGAGCAGCCTTTCCAATGGACTTTTTAGCTTTAACTGATACAGATCCTCCATTCTCCTCATCACTAGATATTTCTGGGGTCGAGTTAGAGCTGTTCTTTCTCCTCTTGGGTCTACGCCTAATTACAAAACAGGCCTTAGACACCTTCCGCTCCCGTTACAGCAGTCTTGGCTCACTGGAGTGGTCCCAGAAGACTGGAAGCTGGCCATCGTGGTGCCCATCCACAAGAAGGCCCGGTTGGATGAGCCAGGGAATTATAGGCCTGTCAGCCTGACCTCAGTGCCAGGCAAGATTATGGAACAGGTCATCTTGAGTGCGATCATGCAGCACTTCCAGGATGGCCAAGGGATCAGGCCTAGCCAGCATGGCTTTAGGAAGGGCAGGTCCTGCCTCTCCAACCTGATCTCCTTCTATGATCAGGTGACCCGCCTGGTGGATGTGGGGAGGCCTGTGGATGTGGTCTACCTGGACCTCAGCAAGGCCTTTGACACCGTCCCCCACAGCAAACTCCTGGCCAAGCTGTCAGCCCATGGCTTGGATGGGAGCACACTGCGTTGGGTTAGGAACTGGCTGGAGGGCCGAGCCCAGAGAGTGGTGGTGAATGGTGCCACATCCGGCTGGCGGCCAGTCACTAGTGGTGTGCCCCAGGGATCAGTGCTGGGCCCCATGCTCTTCAACATCTTTATTGATGATCTGGATGAGGGCATCGAGTCCATCATCAGTAAATTTGCGGACGACACCAAGCTGGGGGCAGTAGTTGATCTGCTGGAGGGCAGAGAGGCTTTGCAGAGGGACTCGACAGGCTGGACAGATGGGGCAGAATCCAACGGCATGAGATTTAACACATCCAAGTGCTGGGTTCTGCACATTGGCCACAACAACCCCATGCAGTGCTACAGGCTGGGGTCAGAGTGGCTGGAGAGCGGCCAGGAAGAGAGGGACCTGGGGGTGCTGGTTGATTGTAGGCTGAACATGAGCCTGCAGTGTGTCCAGGCAGCCAAGAAGGCCAATGGCATCCTAGCCTGCATCAGAAACAGTGTGGCAGCAGGAGCAGGGAGGTCATTCTGCCCCTGTACACTGCACTGGTTAGGCCGCACCTGGAGTACTGTGTCCAGTTCTGGGCCCCTCAGTTTAGGAAAGATGTGTCCAGAGAAGGGCAACAAAGTTGGTGAGGGGTTTGGAAGACAAGCCCTATGAGGAGAGGCTGAGGGAGCTGGGGTTACTTAGCCTGGAGAGGAGGAGACTGAGGGGTGACCTTATTGCTCTCTACAACTCCCTGAAGGGAGGTTGTAGCCAGGCGGAGGTTGGTCTCTTCTCCCAGGCAGCCAGTACCAGAACAAGAGAACACAGTCTCAGGCTGCACCAAGGCAGGTTTAGACTGGATGTTAGGAGGAAGTTCTATACAGAGAGAGTGATTGCCCATTGGAGTGATTGCACAGGAAAGAGCTAGGCCAGAATTCAAAGGGTCATTTTGACTCCCTCCAGAAGGGAGATCAAATGGATCGAGCAATCTGGTGCTAGGCTTTTCCGTTGAGGTTTCACCCCAAAAATGTTTTGGTTAGAATCAAAGTGTCACAGAATCATGAACAATGCATTACAAATAAGTACATGTATCTCAGCAGAGAAAAGAGGTAGTCCAGAATTCGAAGGGTCATTTTGACTCCATCCAAAAGGGAGATCAAATGGATCAAGCAATTTGGTGCTAGGCTCTTCCCTTTAGGTTTTATCCCAACACCTTTTTGCTTAGAATCGGAGAGTCACAGAAGAGCGTAGTGTGCAAGCAGTCCAAACTGCATGTATCTCAGCACAGGAACGAGGTAGTCCAGAATTCAAAGGGTCATTTTGACTCCCTCCAGATGGGAGATCACCTGGATCAAGCAATTTGGTGCTAGGCTCTTCCCTTTAGGTTTTACCCCAACACCTTTTTGCTTAGAATCGGAGAGTCACAGAAGAGCGTAGTGTGCAAGCAGTCCAAACTGCATGTATCTCAGCACAGGAACGAGGTAGTCCAGAATTCAAAGGGTCATTTTGACTCCCTCCAGATGGGAGATCAACTGGATCAAGCAATTTGGTGCTAGGCTTTTCCCTTTAGGTTTTACCCCAACAATGTTTTGGTTAGAATTGAAATGACTCAGAAACATGCACTCAGCAATACTCTGAACTGCATGTATCTCAGCAGAGGATAGCACTAGGGCAGAATTCAAAGGGTCATTTTGACTCCCTGCAGAAGGGAGATTAAATGGATCAAGCAATTTGGTGCTAGGCTTTTCCCTTTAGGTTTATGGTGGGGTGAGAAAGTTCCCTCCCCACACACAGGGAAAGAAACCACAGCTAGCTCAGTCGGAAAAGCAGATGAAAGCTATATTTACAGGCACAAATGGAATGCAATGAATATATACACAAATATACAATATTTACAATATATACAGGAAAATACAGCAATGAACACAATGCAGAAAAACCTTTCCCTCCAGCCGGCCAGGGGGGTTCCCTGAACCCCTCTCTGTCCCTCCCCACCTCCCCTTTTTCCCAAATTCTGTTAGCTAAAAAAAAAAAAAAAAATTCTGTTAGCTCACAAGCACATGCAAGAATTAGCTTTCTTATCTGGTTAGCTGTTAACTCAAGGCCGTTCCTGCATCAGAAAGAGAGAAGCCGTCCAGCCCACAGGACAGAGAAGCACAGACTGCACCCAGCCTGAACCCAGACCAGACTGAACTAACAGAACCCAAACTTAAAATTTCATTCTACAATCTACCAATGAAATTAGTTTAGACTATCTTGTTTTTGTTCAAATATCAAAAACATTCAGCCAGAGTGTTCAGCAACTGTCTCTTTCTTAAAGACACAGCCTCAACCGGTCACAGGTTTCACACCAACAATCTTTTGGTTACAATAGAAGTGTCAGAGAAACATGCACTCTGCATGACACGTAAGTGTATATATCTCAGCAGAGGAAAGAGGTAGTCCAGAATTCAAAGGGTCATTTTGACTCCCTCCAGAAGGGAGATCAAATGGATCAAGCAATTTGGTGCTAGGCTTTTCCCTTTAGGTTTTACCCCAACCATGCTTTCGTTAGAATCGGTGTCACAGAAACGTGCACTCAGCAGCATTCTGAACTGCACATATCTCAGCACAGGAAAGAGGTAGGCCATAATGCAAAGGGTCATTATGACTCCTTCTAGAAGGGAGATCAAACTGATCATGCAATTTCTTGCTAGGCTTTTCCCTTTAGGTTTTACCCCAACAATGTTTTGTTTAGAATCGAAGAAACGTGAACTCAGTAATATTCTCTGGTGCATGTATCTCAGCACAGGAAAGTGGTAGGCCAGAATTCAAAGGCTCCTTTTGACTCTCTCACATTGCGCATTTCTGTGACACTTTGATTCTGACCAAAACATTGTTGGGGTAAAACCTAAAGGGAAAAGCCTAGCACCAATTTGCTTGATCCATTTGATCTCCCTTTTGGAGGGAGTCAAAATGACACTTTGAATTCTGGCCTACCTCTTTCCTGTGCTGAGACATATACAGTTCAGAGTGCATGCACACTGCACGTTTATGTGAGCCTTCGATTCAAACCAAAACATTGTTGGGGTAAAACTAAAAGGGAAAAGCCTAGCACCAAATTGCTTGATCCATTTGGTCTCCCTTCTGGATGGAGTCAAAAGGACCCTTTGAATTTTGGCCTACCTCTTTCCTGTGCTGAGATACATGCAGTTCGGTGTGTTGCAGAGTGCACGTTTCTGCGACACTTCAATTCTAACCAAAACGTTGATGGGGTAAAACCTAAAGGGAAAAGCCTAGCACCAAATTGCTTGATCCATTTGATCTCCCTTCTGGAGGGAGTCAAAATGACCCTTTGAATTCTGGCCTACCTCTTTCCTGTGCTGAGACATATGCAGTTCTGAGTGCATGCACACTGCGCGTTTCTGTGAGCTTTCGATTCTAACCAAAACATTTTTGGCTAAAACCTAAAGCAAAAAGCCTAGCACCAAATTGCTTGATCCATTTGATCTCCCTTCTGCAGAGAGTAAAAATGACCCTTTGAATTCTGGCCTACCTCTTTCCTGTGCTGAGATACCTGCAGTTATGTGTTATGTAGTATCGGAGAGCGGTGAGGGAAGACAGCAGCAATCAATGTGATTGATAAGCACGCTTCAACTTTATTGCCCGGTTACACGGCTTACATGGCATCTCAGCTAAATATGCACAAGCGTCACTATTCTATTGGTCTCTGACTGAAGGCAACATTATAATATCCAGCCCACCTGCAATTAGGTCTGTGTACAATATCAAAGGCTCTGTGTACATTCCCAGAAACCTCCCTTCTCACTAGCTCTTCCTTTCCCATCCAATTATCTTACCTAGCTCTCCCTTTCCCATTCATTTATGTTATAAACACACAGCTGTGAGAACAGCTACGAGGCCATAGTGACCTTGCTGCTTCAGCAAGTCAGCTAACTATGAGCAGTAAACAACAAGATGG
The DNA here is from genome assembly GCA_015227895.2 of Colaptes auratus. Classification (NCBI taxonomy): domain Eukaryota; kingdom Metazoa; phylum Chordata; class Aves; order Piciformes; family Picidae; genus Colaptes; species Colaptes auratus. Next base: position 39,435,206 of record CM037637.1, read on the forward strand.
AGTAAGGCCTACACATTCTGCTCAAGTAGCTGTTCCACAGAGTCATGTCCCTTAGATTTAAGCCATTCTCTGACAATTCCCCCCTTTTTCTTTTGTACAAGAAAAGCTCAAGATGTTACCTCATTTACACTTCTCATAATACATCCATATGTAATACACTGTGACCGGTTGATGCTATGCCTTTAAGAAAGAGACAGTTGCTGAACACTCTGGCTGAATGTTTTTGATATTTGAACAAAAACAAGATAGTCTAAACTAATTTCATTGGTGGCTTGTAGGGTGCAGTTTTGAGTTTGGGTTCTGTTGGTTCAGTCTGTGTCTGGTCTGGGTTCAGGCTGGGTGCAGTCTGTGCTTCTCTGTCCTGTGGGCTGGACGGCTTCTCTCTTTCTGAAGCAGGAACGGCCTTGAGTTAACAGCTAACCAGATAAGAAAGCTAATTCTTGCATGTGCTTTTTAGCTAACAGAATTTTTCTTCCTCAATTGCCTTTCTCTCTCTCTCTAACCCTTTTTGGGAAAAAGGGGAGGTGGGGAGGGAGAGAGGGGGGTTCAGGGAACCCCCCTGGCCGGCCGGAGGGAAAAGGTTTTCTGCATTGTGTTCATTGCTGTATTTTCCTGTATATATTGTAAATATTGTATATTTGTGTATATATTCATTGCATTCCATTTCTGCCTGTAAATATAGCTTTCATCTGCTTTTCCGACTGAGCTAGCTGTGGTTTCTTTCCCTGTGTGTGGGGAGGGAACTTTCTCACCCCACCACATACACAAAACAAGCAATATCAACAAAGCAATACCAATCCAGCGTAAACCTTCCTTAAGCAGACCTAATAACCAAGGAGACATATTTCCAAACCAAGATTGGAACCATTGATCAAAGGATTTACATTTTTAACAATGATGAGTATGATTTTCCAACCAAGCAATCCTTTTATAAATTGATTGACTGTGATCAGACAAATTAAAACAACACATGCCTTTGAAATCTTCACAGCCATGACCATTAGCTAAAAGCAAAAAAACAACAGCAGCTCTATTCTGTAAATATGCATGCCTTAAACTATTTTGATCTAAAAGCAATTGATCTAAAATTACAGCAGTAACATTAGCCTGTTAGCTGACCAACAAGATAACTTGCTGGTTGTAGCTACAGTGTCCTGCTTTAGTTACACGGTGCAGGCACAGCGCTTTTGCTACACTGATAGCAACTTTTGCACTTATGCTGAGCATGGCCTACCACCATGTCAGGCTCTAAGCCTGCACTGCCAGATTGCTCACACTACTTGTCACTGGCATTGCCACAATTTCCCCATTTTGTTTTTGTGAGCACTCTGCTCATGGGAGTTGTTCTCATCCCATACGAGATACTCTTTGCATACACAGAAGCAAGCGAGTTAAAGCTAAGCTGTACAGCAAAAGCAAAAGTCCTGTAGCGCAGCATGTCTAACAGACTGATGTAATCCATACAAGGCACAATGCTTAAGTTCAGCTAGTTAGAATGTTCTAACAGAGTTGGCATAATGTGTGGTTGTGGTGGGGTGAGAAAGTTCCCTCCCCACACACAGGGAAAGAAACCACAGCTAGCTCAGTCGGAAAAGCAGATGAAAGCTATATTTACAAGCATAAAATGGAATGCAATGAATATATACACAAATATACAATATTTACAATATATACAGGAAAATACAACAATGAACACAATGCAGAAAAACCTTTTCCCTCCAGCCGGCCAGGGGGGTCCCTGAACCCCCCTCTCTCCCTCCCCACCGCCCCTTTTTCCCAAAAGGGTTAGAGAGAGAGAGAGAGAAAGGCAATTAAGGAGGAAAAAGTCTGTTAGCTAAAAAGCACATGCAAAAATTAGTTCTCTTATCTGGTTAGCTGTTAATCAAGGCCGTTCCTGCTTCAGCAAGAGAGAAGCACAGACTGCACCCAGCCTGAACCCAGACCAGACACAGACTGAACCAACAGAACCCAAACTCCACAACTGCACCCACAAGCACCAATGAAATTAGTTTAGACTATCTTGTTTTTGTTCAAATATCAAAAACATTCAGCTAGAGTGTTCAGCAACTGTCTCTTTCTTAAAGGCATAGCATCAACCGGTCACAGTGGTCAAAGACAGCAAACATTGTAAAGAAGAACTCAGGTCGTAATAGTTCCGATCTTCACATTCACTCTTCTAATTGACAGAGAAGACCTGATTATGCCTGTATCACAGTATCACAGTATAACCAAGGTTGGAAGAGACCCCAAGGATCATCAAGTCCAACCTGTCCCAACAGACCTCACAAATAGACCATGGCACCAAGTGCCACGTCCAATCCCCTTGAACACCTCCAGGGACGGCGACTCCACCACCTCCCTGGGCAGCCCATTCCAATGACGAATGACTCGCTCAGTGAAGAACTCCTCTCACCTCGAGTCTAAACCTCCCCGGAACAGCTTGAGACTGTGTCCCTTGTTCTGGTGCTGGTTGCCTGGGAGAAGAGACCAACCCCCTCCTGTCTACAACCACCTTTCAGGTAGTTGTAGAGGGCAATGAGGTCACCTCTGATCCTTCTCTTCTCCAGGCTAAACAATCCCAGCTCCCTCAGCCTCTCCTCATAGGGCTTGTGCTCAAGGCCTCTCACCAGCCTTGTTGCCCTTTCGGGACACGTTCAAGTATCTCGATGTCCTTCTTAAACTGAGGGGCCAGAAACGGGACACAGTACTCAAGGTGTGGCCTAACCAATGCAGAGTACAGGGGCAGAATGACCTCCCTGCTCCTGCTGGCCACACTATTCCCAATACAGGCCAGGATGCCATTGGCCTTCTTGGCCACCTGGGCACACTGTTGGCTCATGTTAGGTGGGTGTCAATCAGCACCCAGGTCCCTCTCGTTTGGCAGCTCTCCAGCCACTCTGACCCCAGCCTGTAGCTCTGCATGGGTTGCCGTGGCCAAAGTGCAGCACCCGGCACTTGGACTTATTAAATGCCATCCCATTGGACTCTGCCATCTGTCCAGTCGGTCGAGGTCCCTCTGCAGAGCCTTTACCCTCTAATGACTAACATCTGTTCCCAACTTGGTGTCATCTGCAAACTTGCTGATGACGACTCAACCCCCTCATCCAGATCATCAATGAAGATGTTAAAGAGGATGGGGCCCAGCACCAATCCCTGGGGGACGCCGCTGGTGACTGGCCGCCAGCTGGACGTGGCACCATTCACCACCACTCTCTGGGCTCGGCCCTCCAGCCAGTTCCTAACCAGCACAGAGTGTTGCGGTCCAAACCACGAGCTGACAGTTTAGCCAGCAGTTTACTGTGGGGGACGGTGTCAAAGGCCTTGCTGAAGTCCAGATAGACTACATCCACAGGCCTCCCACGTCCACCAGACGGGTCACCTGATCATAGAAGGAGATCAGGTTGGAGAGGCAGGACCTGCCCTTCCTAAATCATGTTGGCTGGACTGAGCCCTTGGCCATCCTTCAGGTGCGCAGTTATTGCCTCCAGGATAATCTGTTCCATCACTTTCCTGGCACTGAGGTCAGGCTGACTGGCCTGTAGTTTCGGGTTCCTCCATCCGTCCCTTCTTGTGGATGGGGATCACATTCGCCAGTTTCCAGTCATCTGGGACCTCTCCAGTGAGCCAGGACTGGAGGAAAATGATGGAGAGCGGCTTGGCCAGCTCATCTGCCAGCACTCTCAGCACCCTAGGAGGGATCCCATCCGTTCCCATGGACTTGTGGGTGTCCAAGTGGCTCAGCAGGTCCCGAACTAATTCCTCATGGATTTCTGGGGCATTACACTGCTCCCCGACCCTATTACCCAGCTCAGGAGGCCACTCATCCTGGACTCCTGCCTTGCTGTTAAACATGGAGGCAAAGAAGGCGTTCAGGACCTCAGACTTTTCCTCATCTTCGGGTCACCGTGTTCCCCTCCAGGTCCAGTAAGGAGTGGAGGTTCTTCTTGCCCTTCTTTTTAGCGTTGATATATTTGTAAAATTGCTTTTTATTTTCTTTCACAGAGGTGGCCAGTTTCAGTTCTAACTGGGCCTTTGCCTCTCTAATTTTGTTCCTACATAATCTAACCACTTCCTTGAACCTACCTCGAGAAGCCTTCCCCCCCTTCCAAAGGTGATACAGCCTCTTTTTTTCCCTTAATTCCCCCAGGAGCTGCTTGCTCATCCAGGCCGGTCATTCCAAAACAGGTCATTCCAAAACAGATCCAGCCAAAACAGACCACCAAGGCAGCCACGTGGAAGTATTTGGATAACTCTGCGTGATCAGTTTGGTGAGAACATGAACAGATGGGATGGTCAACCAACTGCTAATCTTCTCAGGAGACTGAGGGAACTGCAAAGTGGCAGAACCCGAGGTAGCAATACCAGAAGGGTAGCTGTTACTTCCACAGTTCCCCAGGACAACTCTAATAGCTCCAACAGTGGCTCCAGTTCTAACACTGCACACTGTGCTCATTGCACATGTGGGCATGTTCCCCATAACTAGGGGTGCCCTGCCTCCCGCCAGGGGCAGGAGAGGGGTAACAGAGATAACAGAATCTATTGGGATGTGTACATCCAGTGGCCTGGCACTTCACAATTTCAGAAGTACAGGGCCTTGGTTGACACAGGGGCTCAGTGCACCATAATGCCATCAAATTATCAGGGATCAGAAGCTATAACTATTCTGGGAGTCACTGGTGGATCTCAAGAGTTAACTAAGGTGGAGGTTGATATAAGTTTAACTGGTAAACAGTGGAGGAAGCATACAGTTGTGACCGGACCTGATGCACCTTGTATTCTGGGAATTGATTTTCTGAGAGAAGGGCGTTTCAAAGACCCTAAAGGTTACAAATGGGCTTTTGGAGTAGCATCTGTAGAAGTTGATGGAGAAATGCTGAAGCTGTCTGTTAGACCTGATCTCTCTGATGAATCTGCAGTTGTGGGACAACACAAGATTGAGGACATTAAATTGCTGTTTGCTTCTCAGACTGTGCATCACAGACAATACAGAACCAACCGTGACTCTTTGTTGCCCATTCAGAATCTGATTCGTCAGTTGGAGAGTCAGAAAGTCATCAGCAAAACTCATTCCCCTTTCAACAGTCCAGTGTGGCCTGTGCGAAAGCAGAATGGAGACTGGCGTCTGACAGTTGACTACCGAGCTCTGAATGAAGTAACTCCACCTATGAGTGCAGCAGTACCAGACATGATGGAACTCCAGTATGAGCTGGAATCCAAAGAGGCCAAATGGTATGCTACCATAGACATTGCTAATGCCTTCTTCTCTATTCCTATAGCAGAGGAATGCAGGCCTCAGTTTGCTTTCACCTGGAGAGGAATCCAGTACACTTTCAACAGATTGCCAATGGGCTGGATCCACAGCTCCAGCATCTGTCATGCAGTGATCCACGATGCTCTGGAGAAAGGTGGTGCTCCAGAACACATCCAGTTCATCGACGATATCATCGTCTGGGGTAAAACTGCTGAGGAAGTCTTCGAGAAAGGTAACAAAGTCATTGACATTCTCTGAATGCAGGTTTTGCCATCAAGCGAGACAAGGTGAAAGGACCTACCAGAGAGATCCAGTTTCTGGGAGTGCGGTGGCAGGATGGACGCCGACACATTCCAGTGGATGTGGTAAATAGAGTCTCTGCCATGGCAAATCCCATGAACAAGCAAGAAACTCTACGTTTCTTGGGGATAGTGGGATTTTGGAGACTGCACATTCCTGGATACAGTCAGATTGTAAAACCTCTGTATGATGTGACTCGAAAGAGAAACAATTTCCACTGGGGACCTGAACAACAAGCAGCTTTTGACCAGATAAAGCAAGAGGTGGTTCAAGCAATGGGTCTGGGACCTGTCCGAGATGGTCCAGACATTAAGA
>CM037637.1:39441571-39540632 GCA_015227895.2 Colaptes auratus
GTATTGAGGTGCCACAAACTGAACCATACTCAAGGTGTGGCTCACCGTGCTGAGTACAAGGGGACAATCACTCCCTACTCTCACATTTTTTTTTTGCTCGGTTCATTCTCACAAGTCCATTCCTTATGGCCATTATCTGTAAGTAATTTCTTCTCACAAAGGAAAGCCTGTGGTTGAAAATTATTCAGATGCCAATTGTGAAAAATTAATTCATCATCTATAATCATGATGATAATGACACCACGCAGTAATCATAAATCACCATTATGAATATATGATCACCAATTATTGTAGCGCTGGGCTTTTGCTCAGTACCCAGCACTATTTTAGGAGCTACATGGCAAACTGAAAACATTGGCAAACTTTGCTGCAACGAGGTTGCTAATTTACAATGTGATGTTTCTTGAATATTATGGCTTCTTGTTTATCTGTTTTCCTATTAAAGTTTAGACGAACTGGCGGCCTGTGAATAATTCACTCTGAATTATTCAAATGTGATAGCATCATACATTCTAAGACGGAACTAATTACAAGAACGGGCCGGAGCCTTCTATAATCTGGAATATTGTTTTTTAATCTAATTCCGCTTCTGAGATAATTACTCAGAATCAATCACTGTCAGATTATAGCAATAATCAGATTGGAGTTTGAAGCTGTTGATAATATCTCAGAGTCCAATTTCTCCCCATGATAAGGAATCAAATCAATTCAACAACTGAAAATTACATTAGGATTATTCCAAATATAGTTTGTGTGCATCATGTTGCTTTTTTTTTGATCTTGAGTTTATATTCACGTTATCTGGTAGAAACATTTCCAAACCAAACTTTAGACAGTATTCTTAAAAATAAAGCAGATGATTCTTGGTTTATCTGAAGAGTGGCCTTCATTGCAAAAACTACAGCGTACTTTCTGCTTCCAGTGCTGATATGTATAATTCAAAAGGCAGACAAACAAACGGGTCCTGAATGTTCTCACTGATCCTGAAGCGCAGCACTAAGAATGAAATTGCATGTCAAACCAATTATTTGCTGAGTGTGTCCATCTAGTTCATAATCTACTGTTACTAAAGGTACACCAGCCATGCATTTAGTTATCCTCATTTAAAAGCAGCACTGATTATTCTGTTTTAAAATTATATTTAAGATACTGAAATCAGGCTGCAATATCATTTTCACATCTATATTTTTACTTTATTGGTAATTACTTGCTTTTGTTTACCAGATTCAGAAGTTATTCTTCTACCTTTTCAAGTGTTTTTTCAACAATTTTGTATCTTCCTTTGTCCTATTCTTATGCAAGAAGTGAGTAAGCAACTCACTGCTACATTATATATCATCTTGAAAAGGCAAAGATATGTGCCCAGTTGCAAATCTGCCTGAATATTGTTGGTCAGCGGTTGTGGTTTTTTACCCTTTGACATTATTAGCGAAATTTTCCTAACCTTACTAAAGTGAATCATTTTACTATGTATTGTCTCCTTAGGTGATGTAATATGATGTTTTCTTTCCACCAGGAAGAAAAAGTTTGGAAAGGAAAAGGGAAAATGAACAAAATACATAAATGTTCCAAGAAAGAGAACAGAGATAAAATATATAGGAGCAGAGAAGCTGATACATTGGAAGCAGAATTCTAGTCAAATGCAAAAAGATATCTATCTGCTAAGTATAAGCACAGAAGATACCTTGCTGTGCCAGTATTCACACCTTCCATACTGTTGCTGGCAGGTGTGGTAGCCCCATTATGCACTTTAAAATCTTGTCAGGCATCCTATCTCCCGTTTAAGAACGGAGCCTGGAGAGATAAAGATCCAGGGTGACCTAATAACAACCCTCCAGTGCCTGAAGGGGCCCTACAAGAAGGATGGAGAGAGACTGTTTGCAAAGGCCGGTAGTGATAGGATGAGGCGCAAAGGCTTCAACTAACAAAGGGGAGATACAGACTGGGTGTCAGGAACAAGTTCCTTATCATACAGGTAGTGTAACACTGGAACAGGTTGCCCAGGGAGATGGTTGAGGCTCCATCTCTGGAGAAGTTCAAGTTGAGGCTCTAGAGGGCTCTGGGCAACCTGATCTAGTTGAGGATGTCCCTGCCAGCTGCAGAGGGGGTTGGACTAGATGACATTTGGAGGTCCTTTCCAACCCAGACCATTCTATGATTCTATGAATTTAAACACCGCAAATCCTGCTTAATATCTTGATATACTTCTGACAAAAATGCAAAAACTGTAAGATTATTTGGGCCATATGCCAGCCCCCTGTTCTAGAAAATTCTGCTGACTGACTTCCATGAGCATTTAAATCTGAATTTTAAAGCATTTGCACAAATCACTTTAATTGGCATAATTTTAAAAAAATATATAAATTGAAATTACTTAATCAAAAGAAAGCATCCTATTTCTGTCAAACAATTTGATTAAACCTAAAATGAACCTTTTTCATTTTTACTGCCCAGAAAAAATGTTGCAAGCTTAATAGTACATGGAATTCAGAACCCCCGACATGCCAGCAAAAAAAAAAATAATAGAAAAAGAAAAAAATCATTTATATACATAAATGAATATATGAATATTATCATTACTTTCTTATTAACCTAACTTAATTTCTATATATTAAGATTCTGGAGTAACACCCATACCACTGAGTGACTTTCTTGCACTGTTAAGGAATATTAAGTGGAAATAAATTACATTACATTCACCTCATTTTGATACTACCTCATATGAGCAGAGACACAGAGGAGGAGAAATGGGCTTCATTATAAAGAGATTTGGACTTTTAATATCTACCTAGTTATAAACCCTAGATCTATTTGAAAGTCTGAGATGATGGGAAGTGAGAAGATAGAATAACTTAGACAAAAGTTGTTAGATTTTAAGCATTCTAGCTTGTCTTCTGGCATTCATTAATTATTAGATCATATCATATTTATGAGAGAAATTTCACATCCCATGTAAAGCCATTACACATTTTTCTCAAGGCAAGTAGACTTTCACAGAGAAGACTGAATGAATACACAAATGGCACACAAATTCTTAGGGTTCTATGAAGGGTAAATGGAAAACCTCCAGGATTAAGTGGACAATTTGTGAGGCTGAAGGCCAGTATTTACATTATGAACAATACTCAAACTGCCTGAGACAAGTGCCTTGGGCTTCATATTTCTTTGATGGTTGGTGCAAGTCATATGCAAACAGTCCCAGCAGAAATCGATGAAGTTTTGTTGCAGACCTCATGAAAGTAATGAGAAGCTGAGAAGTCTCTCTCATCTTTTCTTCAAATTTGAAGTGCTCATTTTAGTCTCCCACTTTGTATATAAGCAAATGTTACTGGTAAAAGTCCCCTAATATACCATTTTACTTTTCAGGCAGGCTAGAACTCCTTTGCCTCTGTGGTCCCTATGATAGATTTGGGCTGGCATAAGCCACACTCAGCAAAGACATAAACAGAAGCATAGGACCTAGGTGCTTGTCCTCCAGTATTACAGCAGCAGTGATTCTGCTCTGGTTTCAGATGGGACAGATCTAATTTTTCTTCTTGATAGCTAGAACAGTGCTGTATTTTGGATGAAGGGAATATGGTATGATGAGAGTGCTGATAACAAAGTGATGGTTTAGTTGTTGCTAAGAAATCAAGAATTTTTCAGTTTCCCATGTTTCACTAGTGTGAAGATGCACACTTCCAAGGAGATGGAATTTTACACCTGAAGTAGAACCACATTCTCTGGAAGTAGCTAGGAATCGCCTCCAGATAACTGCAGTCTCCCTGAGTATTCTATAAAGCAACATACTATCAGAAGGCTCTACTTGCTTTCTTACTCTGATTCCTCACTGGCCTTTTACAATCCAGAAATTTGAAGGAAGGCAAAGAATCATCAGAGCCTGTTATCTCCCTGTTTCCTGTCCCAGGAGGTTCAGTGAAGCGCATCTGGGGAGGCAGAGAAGCAACAACTCTGCTTGGCTAAATGGGTCTAATTGCCTGCTCCAGGGAGTAAGACTGAAACAGTAAGATGGAAATTATTCAATTTCCACACAGAGACTTTAAGTATCATCCTCTTATGCCTTAAATCTCAGAAAACTGCCCTTGCTAGTGAACAAAACCAGAAACTCATCATATTTAGTGACAGTGTCCAAAACACCAGTTTTTAAGTTAAAAGAGGTTTCTGTGTTCTCTTTTGTTTCAAATGTGTCAGCCCAGCCATTTTTTTATGTCTCAGATGACACTGGAGAGGTTTTATATCAGTTCAAGTGAAACAAAACTCTCTGATGACACCATATGTTTGAAATACAGCTTTACCCTATAAAGCTGGAGTGAAGTTTGAGATATATCCAAACTAGGGATGTTCTGAAGATAGCAGATACATATCAAATATGTATATGGATATATATTCTGAGAACATACCAAGCAGATATTAATGAGGCATGTATTCCTCCTCTGCTTGCCTTTAAAAATGTTATGTATGCCCTCCAAATTACAGTACACAGTAGTTATCTAACTTGTGATGATTATTGTCCCACAAATCATAGCCCAGGGCCCAGGTTCTGCAGTGGGTAGCGCTTAATCAGGCACCTGCTTTGGCTGACATCACATGCTGCCCAGAATATGCAGGGTTACACATGGCTAAGTACAATTACAAAGACAGGAGGGAAAGAACTGGCTTCACAGTCACTGTTCCCTCAGAACACTCATTTACTTCTTCAGTAGCAGAGCAGTCAAACAGCATTTCTCATAAACAATTTAGCTATCTCCCCAAACTGGGATAAAATAAATAACAATGGCAAACTCTTCCCCCTATAAATACTCCAAAATGTCTTTGCTTCAACCAAATGCTGCTTCAGTAAGGCTTCAAGATTCTTGTTGAGTTTGCTTCTTCATTTTCTCTTATACCATGGCTGACATCAGAAAAAAATTCATAGTAGAAGAGACTTGCAGTAAACCAATGTAATTGCTCTAGTCACATTAAAACTAAATGTTATAATTATTTTTTGGGGGTGGGGGTGGGGGAGGGAAGGACAATGAAATGGATGCAGAGGTGCTGGTTTTATTGAATACATGAACCTTTTCCCCATGTAAAATTGTTCCAGTAGAGGGCTTTCTGCAATTGTAAAAGCACAATTCCCTGGAAACAAAAGTACTACTATCTGTGTAGCTACTCCTAATTCAGGGTGAGTAGCTAATTTTAGATCCTGGTGCTATGAATTTAACATATTGCAAGTTAAAATGGGAATAATTCCTTAAAAGTGATGATTTTAAAATGTGCAACCCTGCAGCTCAGCCAGTTTTACATATATTTGCATCTGCTTTTCTGTACCAATAACAATACAGATAAGTCTGAGCACTGGGACCACTAATTGGCTGAAGTGCATAAAAGAGCTCTGCAAGAGGCTCGTGCAGCACAGTGTGCAAGGCGTTGCACACACTCCCAAGGCACTATCCAGAAGAACCAAGATGTTTACACTGCCAAGATGTGTTTTCACACTGTCACATCTCAAGTGAAAAAAAAATAATCACAATAAATCAAAATTATTAATTGAGCAGAGTTTTGCTGCTTGTGGGCTCAGGCTGGCTATTTGTCATTTCCAAAGCAAGGATATCTCTGCTCTTCAGTCATCAGAATTCTTTTTCTGAGGTCTGTATGGTCATGGTGTAGATACATTCTCTGCCAATTAGTTTCCCTTTGATTTTTGGATACCTGAGTGGTTGCTGCTGAGGAATTCAAAAGACAGTCAGATTTGGCAATCAGCACATCTGTGATTGACACTTTCTTACTTTAATCTTTTACATGGAGGAATGAAACCAACTTTTAAAAGACACAGTAGGCTCTGAACGCAGTACACCATCTGTGTAAGCCACAAGAGCTGCCAACAACAGAGCACCCCTCCTGTGCTCTGCTTTTTAAATAGGCTCCTTAGGGAATAGCAGCTGAGATTCACAGTGTCTCAAAGTGATCTAAGAATCAAGGAAATGGGATGCCCAGAGGTGTGATGGCAAATCCCCCAGGCCCTGATGTTATGTAGGATGGAGATGATGATGATGATGGTGACAGTACACTAATGAGGACAATGATGCTGTAGGCTGGGTAAGTTACCTAAAATTCCTTCACTAGAAATGTCCAGAGCATATAACTAACTTGTCTCATCTAATTTACTTTCTGATAGTTCATATGTGGATATTTACTTTATCCTTCTAACATGTTTTGACCTTAAACTTATGTGGACTGTCAAAATACACATTGCCTCTAATCTTACCTCAAAATCATTTCATGTCCATGTTTTCTACCACCTTGGACTTTCCTTCTCACAACAAAAATCTGCATAACATTTGCAAGTTAAACTAAAATGTCTTTCAACTTGAAGTCAGTCTGTGAAATGCAAAACGCATCTTTTTAAACAAAAAACATTCCTTGCAGCTCATGAACCTCTGAGCCTGCAAAAAAGATGTGATGTATTTGTAACATAGCAAATTCGTAGTGTTTTGTGGCTGGCATGTAAAAGTGAGAGAAATAGAGAAGTTCTGACAGAATTTTACCACAACAAAAGACTCAAATTTAAATCAGCAGATGTTATTCTAAGTGTATCAAAGCCAAATAAAATGTTTGTACGGACCCCTGCAAAGCAAAACTGCCGAGCTTCACATCACTTCAAGGCAATAGAGTTTGCTGTAAAGACAACTACAGTTAGTACTCTCAGATTTCCAGAACCTATATTACCATATGTTCAAAGGTATATTCATTCTCTCCAAACAGCTTGTTACACTTTCAAAGGACAGGGAAGCGTATTTTCTGCTAAGTAATGGCAAAATTATACTGTTTCTATCAGATGAAAGGAAATGTGGCATTCTGAGAGGCAGAAGAAGATGACACAAAGGCCCAGCAAAGAAGCATACATGAAGCTGTTATGCTTCCATATATTTTTCATCAATACAGGAGATTTCAGTGTAACTGTGGCACTGCTAGCAAAACTCCCATTGACACCAGAAAAAACAAGACAAGGCTCCTTCTGTTAGCCAATACTGTACTGATTCTCATGACAGGCAATATTGTGGCTGTCTACTCTGCCACTTTCCACTCAGAGGCTGTTTTCTGTATTGACAGGATACAAACTTGTGTATTATTACAAGGGATTTTTGTCACGAATAACATTTGTGTAAAACCTTTTTAGTTAGGACTGTCAGCACTAATAGGTGAAATGACTAATCAGCACATCTGACAGAAGTCTCCTCTTCAAAATTGCATTGTACCAAAGTGTCAGGTTCAAAACTGTGACAACCTTCTCTCTTATGCACAGAATTGCAAATAAGGACTCATCATGATTATGCAAGTGTACTCAAACTTGTATGTTTAAACAGAAATATTAAGCTTGCATTGTTTTCACATTCCAAGTACACAGACAGCAAGACAAATTCAGGTCCCAGACCTGGAACGAGTTCAGCAAAGGTGAACCTCTCTAATTTCAATTATGTCCTCATGAATCCCCTGATCAGAATGCACCATGCTGTGAGTAGTTTAACAAACCAATATTGTTTCTTCCTCTTTCTTTGTTTTTTTTTTTTTTTTTTTTTTTATGGGATAATTTTATTCTTAGGTAAAGCATTGTATTTGCTTCCTTCCTCCTTTTCTTTTCCTCCAGAAAACGTTCATCATATCTAAATATCCTAAATATTGGCTTGGTATTTCCACAGTCTTTTATTTTATATTGTTAAACTCCATCTACCCTGTTTGAAAGTGCAAACTTTACCAAATAATTGAGATACAAATCACCTAATTTACAGCAGTGGGTCTTAAATGGTTTTAGCTAATATTCTAAGTTCAGACATACAAAACCTTTAGTTACCTCTGAATGTTACTTCCATATTGGAATCATAGAATGGCTTAGGTTAGAAACAAACTCAGATATCATCTACTCCAACCTCCCTGCCCTGGGCAAGGACCCTTCTCTACTAGACTTAGCTGCTCAAGGCCTCATCCAACCTGGCTTTGAACAACCCCAGGGAGGCATCTACAATTGTCCTGGGCAACTTATTCTAGTGTCCCACCAGATTGTAGTGAAGAACTTCATTCTAAGATCCAGTCTTATTCTACTCTCCCTCAGCTTAAAACCATTCCCTCTTGCCCTATTGCTAGACACCCTTATGAAAATCCCTCTTCAGGCCAACTGTAGGATCCCTTCAAGTATTGAGAAATTTGTTTCTCATAATGGTTCTCATGATGGTTGTATGTCAAAATACTTTGGAACTGCCAATGTACAGGACTCCTCAATGGTACCCATAATCTTGGCCTTCTTGACCAATCTCCTCTAATGTATATGTATATATTAGTATTTTGTTCATTGCATGATCAACTCAGCTTTGTCCTATGTAGCTCACTAGGTATGTTACCTTTTTAATCTCTTTTCAGTTTGTGGTTCTTTAAATACTCCTCTGGCATTTATAAATTGGCAGCAGTCTGGGAATTAAAACTGCAGTTCAGGACTGGAATGGATATTGTTACTTTTTTCATAGGTGCCTCTCATGTTGTTCATTTGAGTTGTTTGACATTCTTTGTCTTCCCTTGTCAAAGAGCAGTCATGAGTGAGGATGATCTGGCATGACAGAAAGAGTTCTCCAAATCCTTCAGTTTCTCCTCCCAAGTAAGTACCAAACCAAATGCTACTCTTAAAAACAAGCAAACAAACAAAAAAAAACCACTTTTTTTTTTTAACTATAGCAAATACCCCCTACTTTGAAGTTTTATTAACCTGTGCATATGATTCTCTGTGAAGAATATTATGACTATAACAGATGAGGACTGAGGGCAGGGAGCAACGCAGAAGGGTGAAAAAACAACAAAGGCATTTGGGAAAAACAAACACACACCACCAATGTTCAGACACATCCATATCTTAATGGAATTGTTAATTAGAATTGCATTTTTTTCTTATATCTGCTTTGCAGAGGTGACATGATGGAATGACATTTTAGGACAGCTTTGAAAAAGCAACAAAAATGGCTCCACATTATTTTATCTGGGGTTTTTTAGGGTCTTTTTTTTTGTTAAAACAGCTAGTGTATTAGGTGGGATAAAAGCATTTTGTGAAGCAAGACGAATGAAAAAAAAGATAGGCCTCAAAAATCTTTGCTTTTTACATCAAAATTATTCCACTGATATTACAAATACCTTCTATCAACTCAACAGATTCATCAAGTTTGGAGGCAATTTAGCTTCTTCCAATGCTCATAGCCTTCCCAAATCTTCCCTATCCATTTAATTTTCTGTAAGCCCTACTACTCAGTATTTAGGCCTTTGCAATTGCTTCCTGAACGTATTTATGAAAAGCAATCATAACCTCCTCTTCTTCTATTCTGCTGGGCTGAATAAACAAATTCTCTTTAATCTCTTTAGGTACAGTAAGGCCTCCATTTCCTCCAGTTATACAAGTGGTCCTTTGGTCCTGTTCCAGTCCCTGAGGACTTTATTATTTTAAACACCAATTGCTTAACAGAGTGTCATTGTATTCTAACTGTGCCCTTACTAATAGCCTTGTAACAGCTACACAGTGCCTGGAGTAACATTTCTCCTGAAAATATCTCACATTATATACTGCAAAACACCTTTCTCCATGGATGGAAAGTCATTATCTTACTCATTCAGGTTACTTCTTCCATCATATCAATTCATGAACTTTTTGCTTATAATAAATGCCATGTTGTCTATTCAAACATACATGATCTTGTATTTGGTCTCATCTATCTCGTTGTTATCATTCCATCCCTTGAAGCTATGCCATATGAGAGTCTTATCTTTCTGCAAACTGGTAGTAAGTCTTGAATTGCTGTTATCTCCACTTTCCTACATCACCAAACTCATTCATGAAAATATTAAATAGAGACTACACATATGCATGTATGTTTGTAAAAAAAATAAATAAATAAAAAGCACTCTTAAAAAAAGAAAAGTGATCAATCCTCTTTCTTTCCAGTATCAATGAATTCTCATCTCTCTCTTAGCCAGATTTTTAATCCCATGCAATGAACTCCACACATCCCCTTATCTCCATTTCAATGATTACTTTTGGGCATTAAATCAAATGCTTTTACTTAAACATAACTCAATTTACTATTTTTCAAAGATATGCGTTATCTTTAGACTAGAGTAGACTAGACTGGACTGGACTGGACTGGACTGGACTGGAATAGAATAGAATAGAATAGAATAGAATAGAATAGAATAATAGAATAGAATAGAATAGAATAGAATAGAATAGACCAGGTTGAAAGAGACCTTCAAGATCATCATGTCCAACCTATCATCCAACACCACATAGTCAACTAAACTATGCAACCAAGCACCCCATCAAGTCACCTCCTAAACACCTCCAATGATGGGGACTCCACCACCTCCTCAGGCAGCCAATTCCAATGGGCAATCACTCTCTCTATGAAGAATTTCTTCTTAACGTCCAGCCTAAACCTCCCCTGGCACAGCTTGAGACTGTCCTCTTGTTCTGGTGCTGGTTGCCTGGGAGAAGAGACCAGCCCTCACCTGTCTACAGCCTCCCTTCAGGTAGTTGTAGAGAGAAATAAGGTCTCCCCTGAGCCTCCTCTTCTCCTGCCTCTTAATAGGCATTATGCTGATTTGATAGAAATTAATAAAACAATTGTAAATTTTAGTTCACTTTGCATTTATGCCTATATCCTTTACATAACATTCTCAGACTGTCATAAGCAGGTATTTCCTGGGCTACTTCCCCA
Source organism: Colaptes auratus (assembly GCA_015227895.2). Lineage (NCBI taxonomy): Eukaryota > Metazoa > Chordata > Aves > Piciformes > Picidae > Colaptes > Colaptes auratus. The sequence continues at coordinate 39,452,299 of CM037637.1, forward strand.
CTACACTACACTCCCTGTCCCAAAAGTAGATATGGAGTTTGGTACTTTATTTGTAGCTTTCCATTTCCTAAAAGCAGTGCTCCAGTAATGCATTAACTGAAATCATTAGTACTGGATTTGCAAATCTATTTTCCAATTCTTGTAGCATTTTCAAAAGGTGGTTACATTTTAACCCATGAGTAGCCCAAATACTGTTTTCATCACAGATTTGGTAGGCTCCATTATTCAGTATCCAGATTCATGAACTCCTACAATCATCCATGTCCAGATCAAAATTGTAAATCTGCTATTAATTTACTCTTTTGATTCACAAACTTTCTGTAGCCTTATGTGCATCCTTGGTATTTGGAATGTATTCCATAGGCCTTACCTGCTTGTATGCCTTAAATCTATTGTTATAATTTTATTTACAAGGTGAAGAACTTACCTTTTAGCTATTTCCACTCTATTCCTTAATTCCTTTAATTTCAGGACTGAGTTTTTTTGTTCATCACACTTTTCCTCCTCTACTTGGCTGTACCTGTCTTCTTAATACCTGTGTTCTCTACTCATTATTTATCCTCTGCTAGTTTATTGTCTTCTGTCTGAGATAAAAACTGCAAAATATGTGCATTTATTTAAAGCAAAAGCAAAAGTTCCATGCCTGCATCTCCTCTTTAGAGAAGATTTAGTTACCTATCTTTATTGAAGATATGAGCCTGTGACAGGAAGATAGAACTGGGAAGGACAAGATAGGAGGATTTAAAAGCAAACAAACAAACAAACAAAAGAAGTATAAAAGAATTAGAAATGTAGACAGGACACAATGAAAAGGGGAAGAACAACAACAACAAAACAAAAGAGACTAATGCAATTAGATGGAGACAAAAATAACACAAAATATAAATTCTCCAGGCTGAAAGAAACTTAGAAAGTCAAGATAGGAGTTACAGAGGAAAGCAATTTAGACAGCAGTATGAATTATGGCAGCAAAAACAAGCCAATGCAATTTCAGTCTGTGCATTGATGACATGACATAGTGCAGCACTCGATCATCTGAGAAAAGGAAAAGTAACTCCAGAATTTAAGGATGTTTCTATTGTGCACCTTATACATGGAAAAGTGATCATATCTTACACTACAACCACTGAAACATCTCCTTCCTAACCATGTCTGGGAAATGGCTGGCTCAGACAACATTCAATTGTCTACATGCTGACTTTATGAAAGTATTTTTAGATTCACAGTGTGGATTCCATACTGGCTGCCGTATTGCTGGCTGCAGTATCCATGATGGGAAACTGAAGAAAAGTGCTGTATTTATCTGTAGTCCTTAATAAACTTGCTGTTCACATTGTTAAATGACTAAAACAAGTCATGAGCATGTCTTCCCTTCAGCCTCTGAATTCAGCCCAGGAAGGCAACATCTACTTCTGACCTACAGATAGTGTAAACATTTTTGCATTAAATCAATCCATTCCAGCCCCATCATACAAGTCAGCCAAATTTCAATATAGTTGAATTAGTCCTCCTCCCTAATTCACAGAATTCCACAGTGTTCCCAGCTGTTATGACCTTTAAAAAACAGGATTCCTCCAGCACCTCACCAGTACTGAGGCCTCCTCATCACAAGTTACCACTATGATCAGGTTTTAAAAAGTGAGCACAGATTCTGTAGAGTGTTAAAGAATTTATTGTCACGTAGCAGAAAGGTAGTCTTCTTGGTATGCACAAGGCAGTGAGGTTTAACACCTTACCAATTACTAAAAAGAGCTGACAGTGTCGAACACAGAACCATTACTTCTTCCTAAGAAAGCACTGTAATGCTGTGCAACCCCCAGATCATCCTCTCAGCCTCTCATCTCTTTGCCTCTTTTGATGATTCTCAGTGTTTGTTAGCTGGACCATGACAGACAGCAAAAATGGCAAACACAGAGGGACTTTGTAGCTGAACACTAATACCTTTTATCAGGTATTTGCGATCATTCTGTAAAGACCTGACACTGGTTTACTCTCTGCATTCTGTGTTTCAAGGAGACCCATGCATGAAAGGCCATTTCAGTAAGGAAATGCCTAGAGCTCTGATCCATGTTACATAGGCAACTTAAACATACCCCAAATAGCAGTGAGATACCACTCTGCCCCAGCCCTACTCAGTAAGATTTCACTGTGCAATGGGCCAGACATGGAATCCTTTATGAAATAGACACTAAAATTGCAATTTGACTGGCAGACCTTTATGACAGAATCATAGAATCACAAATGTTGGCAGATCATCAAGTCCAACCATCAACCCAACACTACCATGTCCTGTAGTGCCATGTATACATGTTTTTTGAACATCTCCAGGCATGGCGACTCCACCACTTCCATGGGCAGCCTTTTACAATGCCTAACCACTCTTCCAGTAAAGAATTTTTTCTTAATATCCAATCTAAACTTGCCCTGGTTCAACTTGAGGCCATTTCCCCTCATCCTATTACTGGTTACTTGGAAGAAGGAATTGAGACTCATCGTACTACAACCTCGTTTCAGGTAGCTGTAGAGAGCAACAAGGTCTGTCCTTACCCTCCTCTTCTCCAGACTAAACCATCTGAGTTTCCCCAGCATAGATGGAATATATCAATATGAATATCTCTATACTACAGAGATAGTATACACAGAGAAAACATCTCTATAATCTAGAGATAGTATATGCAGAATGCGGGGGGGGGGGAAATCTATCTACCATCAACATACAGTTAGCAGAAATCCTTTGGGTTTCAGAATTGAATGGATTCAACTGGTCTTTCCTGTAGTCTGAAGAAGGTACTTTGAGTTTGGGTTGAATCCTGGTGAGAATGTGCACAGAGCTTTTTCTTTTAGATAATGGGGATCATCAGACATATCTATATGTTGGTCCTTATTTGCAAATCCTAAAATAATTTGTGGACTCAGATATTTTACTTTTGGAATGGAGGTCTTTTGTATCAGCCATCTGCTTTTGAATTTAGTGTAGCTAAGGCATCATATTTCTCTGTTCTCTCTCTCCATCCCCTATCATTTGTGTCATCAGCAAATTTTAGTCATTTTGCAAGATGTATTTTATTTCAATAACTATCTTCCTCCAGCTATGCCCTACATGCTCAGTTTCCAGATCAATTTTGAATAGGATGTCCTGTGAATTCTAATCACTTAAATCATATTCATATCTACACAACAAACTCTACTTCTAAATTTACACGAAAGTCAATCTCAGGCCCACCTGCTTTAAGGATTAATTTTCAACTGCTGTACTGGAATCTATAGATGTTTGAGTTCACATATTACTGGAGGATTTGATAGATAGACAGACACAAAGGTTTAGTAAGTTAAATCATCATCTGACCTGTACTTGGGCTTTGATTCCCACATCAACTGTGTCTATAATCTTTAAAGCAAACATGGATTACAGCAAGCTTGAATGAAAATTGATACTATAGTGTATATTGTCAGTGGAACTATTTCAGCAGCTCATTGGAGTTTCAAAAAGTCTGGCAGCATTAAAGACCTCTCTTGTTTGTCTTGATCTCAACAGAATTTTACCTTAGAAATTAGTATTTATAGCCATTTTTCTAAGTGAAATAATAAATTGAGTAGGATCCTTGAGCTGTAAATTTTTAATACAAGTAGTGTTCATGAAGATGTTTGCTTTACATTAATCTCTAGAAAATGTAGTGTTTATCCTGCTAGGAAAATGAAGTATTACTAGACAACACATTCCTTGTATTCCACTGCCATGTGAATTTGGGTCAAGATTGTATTTTACCTTCTGTATCTACAAGATGGAAATGATTGGGTTGGACGCGATGATCTTGAAGGTCTCTTTCAACCTGGTGTATTGTACTGTATTGGATTAACCTTTTCCTGCCTGATAAAGAGGCTTGAAAAACTGAATTAATTCAGGCCTCAGGAAACCCTGAGATCTTATTATAAAGCATACCTTTGACAAGCAAATGAAAGTATTTTAAGGTATACTTTGTATATGTGTGATGAAAGAGTGGTTACATTCCCTTCCTAATAATACAGAGGCAGGTGTCAGAGCCTTGTTCTACATCTGGATGCTAATTGAACACATAACCATTTATAGTGGCCTGAAACTATTAGACTTGTCCTTCTCTTTCTTATTGCTGTGAACTTCTTGTGTCTTAACCTCTCTGAAACTCTGCAGGTTAAAATGTGTTGATCTGGGTGTTCCCTCGTACCAAAAATATTTCAAGCTGAGCCAAGGAAACTTAGTGAGACAAACACTGTACTAGTGTTTTTAGGGTAGATTCTTCTTCCAAAGAGGTGACATCATTGATTCTGGTTAGTAGAAAATATAGAAATACTTTTTATAGTAAGGGGTTTTGACTCTGACTCTATGGTTACTAGATTTTCAGCACCAAAGGAAGTATTCTGAGAGGACATAGCTATACACATAAAATACATTCAACCTTTAACAGTGCAATAATATGAGTAAAAAGAACAGAAGTAATTGTTTTTTAAATATATTTTGTAGTAAATTATGTAAAGTTATTAAAATCTTCACTGTGATTTAAAACAATATCTATTTTTAAAGGTTTAAAAGTATTTGGAGATTAAACTATTATGTGATGATATGTACCCAGTCTTAAATCAGAGGCTGCATCTGCAGAAGACACCCATGATTAAAACTCCAGCATTTTGCCATCCTTTTAAGACCTGTTTACTATTTTCAGAGTCTGTGTATTTTTAATATTCCCACAGTGAGACAACATATTGCCTTAATTAAAATAAGTCACATTAATTTATGAATCTCTGATTGGAATTTATCAAGTAGTGATTAAGGTGTAATAGAAAGATGCAATCATAGCTACCAGGAATTCAGCAGTTGTCTCACAGTGAGAAGCTCTTGACCTTATAACTCATTTACTCTTTGGCTTGGCCTGGTAATCTTCAGAAGGAAATAATGTGGAACACATGAGGATTCAGGTCAGAACCTGTTAGAATCAGTGTGAAAGAGAACTTGTTAGAATCAGTGTGAAAGAGCAAAAGATTATTAGGACCCTCGATAAATTACGACCGAAATTTATTTCAAAGGGAAATTATGCTGGGCTGCAAATGGAGCAAGCAGAAAAAGCATTGAATAATAGGCCTTCCCCATACTGAAACCATACCAAAACGGATGTATGTCAGCACTGTACAAAATAACTGCTTAAGAAAATGCTGATTTTCTGTGTTATATTATAACTACTTCTGTTTCTATCTGTGGTAATGGATGTCAAGAAACATACAGTTCTATGTGGTTATTTCCTGTTTGCTCCACTTCTTCCACCAATAAAGTCTTGTAACAAGATGCAAAAATATTTGGACATATTTAAACAGACTCAGGGCTGTTTATTCACAATCAATCAAATTCTCTCTCAAAACACCACAGAACTCCCCTCATTCTGATATTTATATACTGTGTTCATTCAGTCCTCCTTACTGCAGAAGAGTACCAGTACCTGAAAGTTTGCACACAAATCTGAGTCAGAACAACATGTCCAAAACCACTTCCAGTCCCCAAACATAACTGGCAAGAGTGAAGAAACTACACTCTTTGGCAGGTTGCAGCTGGATGATTTTGCTTTCTGTACAGTTGTTATTTCACCCTACCTGTGATTAGTTAAATGTTGTTCATGTTGACCAGAGATGTGGTGGAGACCCCATCCTTGGAGACATTCAAGGCCAAACTTAATGGGGCCCTGAGCAATGCAATCTAGTTGGAGATGTTCCTGATCACTGCAGGGGAGTTGAATAAGATGATCTTTGAGGGTTCTTTCCAACCTGGTGCATTCTGTGATTATGTCATAACTATTTTCCCACTGCTTAGCTTTTGTTTTAAATCTAGACTAAAATCTCCCAGTTTAGGAAGATATATCACACAGAGACCTATCACCTCTGTCTTACTACTGTTCCAAATGTCCAACTTTGATGGTTAGCTCTTTGTCTCACCTCCAGGTTTTCCATAGCCTCTACAAAACTAAGAATGGAAGGATAGAAATTTTCAACTAGTGAGAGCTAGACATTTGTAATACATACTTTCAAAAATAGGTTTCAGGATCTGTTAGTAGATATTATTCTTACACGTCTAGAGACACACACAGCATCTTAGGAAGTCAGTAAAGTGCTTGATTCCACATAACCTCACAACAGCCTCTAAGATTCTTTCCCAAATTGTTATTGTAGAGGAAACCACCAGATGGCGACCAGAAATGCAGCTCTCCATCATGTCCTGAGATTGTGTAATGCTCTGTTCATCTGTCTTCAGACCAAGCATCCTGGTGGCCTCAAAGGGCAGACAACTTAGAGTCAATGAAATGAAAGCATTTATCACCCTCTGCAGTTTAAACCTGCTTGCCAGCCAAAACTGTAAAACAGCTGCAAGCAACTGAAATGTGCATAGATCTGTTCATAATGTCATACTCTGATACGAAATTTATTCTAGAAGTTCTCCTTTGCCCCCAGCCTAGCAACACATACAATCCCTGCATGCTGCAATGAGATAAATCTGTTATTCTACTCTTGAAATTCTAGGGTACCTATCAGCACAGTGTCTAGGAGCAAGTCATAGTACAACAGGGAACTGGAGCCAAACTGGTATGAGAGATAAAGTACATTAGCAACAGAATGAAATGAAAGTAGTAAAGGAAAAAGGCTGATGATAGAAGTGAAAAAGTTTTTCTACTGCTACAATAATGTACATATTTATTATTCTGTCTCAGTCTTGCTTTAGTGACAAAACAATAGTTGTGTATCAAATGAATGACAGTCTTCTTGTTGACAGCATGTCAGCCTAACTGGTTTTATGAATTTCTGTGTCACACTTGCTTCATTGCTTTGTTTTAAATGACCTGCAAAACTGCTGAGAACATATTTTACTGCTAAACAACTTATAGAGACAGTAATTATAAGTGGATATTTAGTCTGGGGTTGTGTTCCTGTGCCTGTGTCATAGATACATAGAATCATCTTGGAAAAGACCTTCAAGATCATTGAGTCCATCCATTAACCCTACTCTACCAAGTCCACCACTAAGTCATATCTCCAAACACCACATCTGCATGGCTTTTAAACACATCCAGGGATAGTGACTCAATTCACCTCCCTGGGCAGCCTGTTCCAATGCCTGATAACCTTTCAGGGAATTTTTTTTTCCTAATATCCATCCTAAACCTCCCCTGGTGCAGCTTGAGTCTATACCCTCTTGTTCTGTCACTAGCTACTTATGGGAAGACTAGTTTTCCAATTCCAAAAGCTAATTACAGAGTGCCTACAGTTCCTGACCCCTCTAGTTTTATTAGCTTTGATAACAAACAGGAGTAACAAAAAAAAAAACCCAACCTTCAATCTAGTAATTTGAAGGCATCTGTCTAACAAGTCTTTGGTATGCCTACTGCACTTCCTTAAAGACCAAATTATGGGGTGTGTGAACAAAAGAGGAGAGAAATTCATTAGGGTTTGGACACAAAATATACTGAAATCCATTCAAAGGGCACCACTGACAAAAATTCTCTCAGAAATCAATGTAGAAGTCTTTCCTGCTGTTAACTAGGCTATGTCAACTTTGAGGGATTTTTAGCTCTTCTCTCTAATGACAGATCAATCAAAAGGAATGGGTTGGTTTTGGCAGCAATGTGCTGTTTGAGCCTCATTTGTCTAAAGAACCCCTGTTCAGGCTGACTTAGCTGAAGCACTGAGAGGAACTTCATTTTGTGCTCCCTCTTTCAGCAGACAGGAGGGAGAACATGTTGCTAATGTGCAAGAGTGATAAACTGTTCCCAAATCTGACTTCAAATAAGACAGTGAAGTTACTGAAGGCTATTGACATTGTGGGAATGTCTTTGTGATGACAGATGACGTTCAGGAGATGGGTGTAACACTGTACACTTCATGCAGGAGTCACTTCATGACTGGAGTTATCTAGGAGCAGCACTCCATATCCTCAGCTGCATCAAAAGAGGTCAGCATGTTAAGAGAGGTGATTCTACCCCTCTACTTCACTCTTATGAGATATCCCCACAGTACTGTGTCCCAGCTGTGCCCCAGACAAGGACATGGATCTGTTGGAGAGGGTCCAGAGGAGGGCCACAAAGATGATCAGAGAGCTGGAGCACCTCTCCTAGAAGAGAGTTGGGGCTATTCAGCCTGGAGAAGAGAAGGCTCTGGGGAGACCTCATTTTAGCCTTCCAGTAACTGAAGGAGGCCTATAGGAAAGACAGAGAGGGACTATTTATAAAGACATGTGGTGATAGGACAAGGGCCACCTGAAGGTAGATTTAGATTAGACATTAAGAAAAAATTCTTTGCTATGAGGGTGATGAGACCCTGGAACAGGTTGCCCGGAGAAGTTAGACACCTCATCCCTGAAAGTGTTTAAGACCAGGCTGAATGAGGCTTTGAGCAACCTGGTGTAGTGGAAGGTGTGCCTGCCCATGACAGGAGGATTGGAACTTGATGATCTTCAAGGTTCTTTCCAACTCAAGCCATTCTGATTCTACCCAAAGTCGTTCTGTGGTGCAGCAGGGGGCTGTTGGATGCTTCTGCATGTGTGTGTGCACAAAGAAGAAAAGACTGGAAATGACAGAGATCTTTTAGCAGTAATTCTGAAAGTGTTCTGTGAAGAAGCTAAGAGCTAGAAGGAGGTGAATGCCTAAACATAGATGAACTCTTCATAGTACATATTTCTTGTGTCTGGGGGATTGCAGCCCAATTGATGTATTCTCTTGAAATATGTGTAAGGTAAGAAGCATTATTGTCCCCATTTCTGAGCCAGGAATCAAAGTACTGAGAGATTAAGTGAATTGCTCAAAGTGATAGAGCTAGTAAGGAATAAATCCTAGTCTTCTGACACTAACTCAGTGCTTTAGTAATCCTCTCAGTTACAGTTGCTGTACGAAAATAAGTCTGATCCATTGTAAATATTACCTAGACCTTCAGATGTGTAATCCTGCTTGAATGTGTAATGTCTACTTCATCGGCTGGAGAACTGAAAGCCAGCTAGCCCTGTGAAGACATCATTATATAACACTGTGGCTGGAGAGCTGCCAGGCAGAAAGGGACATGAGGGTACTGGTTGATAGTAGGCTGAACATGAGCAAGCAGTGTGTCCAGGTGGCCAAGAAGGTCAATGGCATCCTGGCCTGTATCAAGAATAGTGTGGCCAGCAGGAGCAGGGAAGTCATTCTGCCCCTGTTCTCAGCACTGGTTAGGCCACACCTTGAGTCCTGTGTCCAGTTCTGGGCCCCTCAGTTTAGGAAAGATGTTGAGACACTTTAATGTGTCCAGAGAAGAACAACAAAGCTGGTGAAGGGTTTGGAACACAAGCCCTATGAGGAGAGGCTGAGGGAGCTGGGGTTGCTTAGCCTGGAGAAGAGGAGGCTCAGGGGAGACCTTGTTACCATCTACAGCTACCTGAAGGGAGGTTGTAGCCAGGTGGGGGGTTGGTCTCTTCTCCCAGGCAACATGTGACAGAACAAGAGGACACAGTCTCAAGTTGCACCAGGGGAGGTTTAGGCTGGATGTTAGGAAGAAATTCTTCACAGAAAAAGAGATTGGCCATTGGAATGGGCTGCCCAGGGAGGTGGTGGAGTCACCATCACTGGAGGTGTTTAAGAAGAGATTGGATGGGGCACTTAGTGCCATGGTTTTAGTTGATTAGATAGTGTTGGGTGATAGGTTGGACTTGATGACCTCGAAGGTCTTTCCCAACTTAGTTAATTCTATTCTAGTCTAGTCTAGTCTATTCTATGCTATGCTATTCTAATTCTATTCTATTCTATTCTAAGACTGCCCACGACCATACTGGATAGTTCTGATATTCTTCTACTGCTGCTCTGGATGGCCACAGTAACATGATGTTAGTAAAAAAGGTTTAAATAAATGTTCAATTAATTCAGTTTTTGTACAAAATATTATATTTGCACATATGTCAAACCCAGTACTTAACTTTTACTATCATGAGATAGCTACTTAGTTACTGATGAAATATTCTAATGTGAAACTCTGCTATTCAAGTTTGAGGTATTTAAATGACTACACAGAGAATGCCCAAACTTGCTCAGGCTGCAACACCAGAGACCATAAAAATACTAATGAAGGTAAAATCAGTAGAAGCAGAATTTGTAAAGCATACCCAGAACAGAAATACAAACTAGATAAGATTCAGCTAATTCGTATGGGTACGCTCACACATTTTGCAAGCAGTGACAATAGGGCACTTGGTACCATGGTTTAGTCATGAGGTCTGTGGTGACAGGTTGGGCTTGATGATATTTGATGTCTCTTCCAACCTTGGTGATTCTGTGATTCTGTGAAGTAGGAAAAGATGCTAAATTCTTATCCAGTTTGATGTTTATAAATGCTATTCAATGGTAACATTACTTACTTGAGTTCTATGTTTTGCTAAATTGTTCAAATTTAACCAACTAGAAACAACTCTGGAGGATCAGAAAGGTTATCTGTACAGTAGACTGTGACAGGATATTTCACTACATATTAATGATCTCTCACTGTTTGCTTTCTTTTTTACCAAGTATTTTCATTTTAATTCCCAAAAGCTTCTCCTGTTTCTTTGTTGTTCCTGCATCCTTTTCTGATTTACCCTGAAACTCTTCCCCAGTCTTAAGCAGAGTTATACAGCCCCTGCTTTGTTTCTTAGCACAGAAATGGGGAACAACACTGGAGCAGCTTTTCATATTCTTCCCCCATGATTTATTAATTCAGATAAAATATTGGAAAGTAACACTGCACAAAAGCTCTTCTTGTGATCAATATGGGTTGCAGAGGTCTAGATGTTTTTCATTCTTTGCTGTTCTTTGTGCTATTAAACTCCATCTCAGCACCCATTCTGTCCCAGAGCTCACCATCACCACTGAAAGCTGAGCCCTTTATGTGTCCTTACCATTCTCACACCTTCTCATCAAAGGTAGATAACTGAACAAAGATACCTGGCCCAGCTTCTCCAGGCTGCCCTAACCATCACCTCATTACAAGCAGAAACCATCAAAACTTAGAGATTCAGCTGTGTCCTTTATCCTCTCTTAAGGGGTCTGTCACCTTGCCCAGAACTGCTCATATAGGATGAAAACAGAGCAGGGGATACTGGGAGTAAAGAGAAAGACAAATTTGAGAATAAAACAAACCATGAAAATACTGCTTTTTTAACACTGTATACCAGCAAAGACTAACTTGAAAAACACAAAGACTATCTTTAACTATAAACATGGCAAAAATGGAATTCAGTAGCAATCCAAATTTATGTGAAGTTTGTCTAGAAACTTCATTTTGTGATCCATTTCTCCAGCAGTGATGCTGAAAGGTGCACTGTCTACCCTTTTTTACATACACATTAAGAATCCCCTCTTAAGTGTTTCTTACAAACCCAAACCTTTGTCATTATAGAAATCTCTACCTGGGACCGTGTTACAACAGAGAACCTAAGGGCTAGACGTATCTTGGAGGGATGGAAAGCAAAGAGAATAATGGCAATGCAAAGATGCAGTGATGTAACATGTAGCTCAGCAGCAGCAACAGCATTTTAGGTATCCTTATTATAGGTCTCATTAAAAGCACCCCCAGCCTGAAAATAAGATGTTAAATGATGTCCTTTCCAGAGAATATGATCAACAAAGTAAGGAAGGACTCATTTCTGTGGAAAGGGAAATCCTGAGATCACAGCACTTAATGAAATAAGGTATTTAAATGGTCAAAGAAGTTTTTATCAAGTCCCACTGACCTAATATAGTCAAATATCTGATACACATAGAGCAAGCATGTGCTGAGGGCAAGCAGATATCCAGGGAATAGTAAAACTGAGAGAGAATGACAGAAAGACAAACTTTCCAGGCTTCAGTGCAGCAGCTCTACTCTGTATTTGGCCTAATCTACTCAGCAGCATTTTCCTGAGCACCATGACCATGAAAGGTCCAAGCCCTATTCACAGGAGGCTGAAGCTGACTTGCTGGCACTGCACCTCCCTTTGCTCCATCTCCCCACAGCCAGTCACAAAGGCAGGCAGGTGTGTGACACTGCGTGACAGGCTGCAGTGTACCTTCTCTCCTGGGTGCCCCACTGGCAGGCAGGCTTTAGCCAGGCAGCATGAAACAAAAGCTGGCAAATAAATTCTTCCTAGGCTCTTCCAAGATGTCCCCCATAAAACAAATCTGAAAAGCTACTACTATTTATTTGTTAAATCCCAACATGTTATCTAATTCTGTGACACTGGGAGTATTAATCTTTTCTTTTTTTTTTTTTTTTGAAGGCAGGGCAAAGTGATGCCTGGGTGTTGAAGCAGTTATGTGTATTTATATGAAATAAAATATGGCATAGAAATATGACATATATTTGCAGATAATTACACACACTTTAGCATACTGCTGTCCCTGTGGGTTTGTGTTTCTCTTGTTTCCTCAAATTGGAAGTGATTTGAGGCAAAGAATGGTTCCATGTCTTTATGCTGTGCCTGTGCTATCATCAGCATTTAACAGTACAAATTTTCCAAGGAAAAATAATAGAAGTTTTGAATATAAAGCACTGAAAAACTTGGGACAGGGAATCGCTATCTGAAAATCATGTTAACTGGCACTATGCTTTCAGTCACAAACTTCTGATCTTATATTCTGCTGAGAAGTAGTTCTCTTGAAATCAGTTTAAAGGAAGAGTAGAATTGCTTTGCTTTTTGCTTTTGGAAACAGAAAATGTTCAGAGACAGGGAGTTATGAATTCAGAGGGATGCTGTTACATTCCTGTGAGAAATAACACAAAATATTAACAAAATATTCTGCCCTGACCTGCAACTCCTTGCACCTCCCCTGTCTGAGGAGAAACAAGACCAAGAAGAAAACAGCTGACATTTTTCTGTTAAAAGAGAGGATTGTTATAAGCAGCCCTAACATAAAAGCAACATATAGAATATTTTCAACAGGGATTCCTCTGGGAGAAAATGATATTTCTCCTAAATCAAAACTTTTTTAAATGGACACAGCAGGAATTAAATTTGGATTGGAAAGAATATTCATGGAAGAGCTCACCCAGAGTAGCCAGCTCAGTAGTTGTGAAGTTGCACTCATACAGGGGTCTTTAGTTTAAGATTCTCCTTTGCCCAACTTGGACAAGGGCATTTTTTTACATCCCAACTGAGTATCCTCACTATGGAAGAAGGATCTATAACACCCTTCCTTTAGCACTGTGATGTTCTGTATAAATAACCTGTTTGGCCAGCTATGTAAAGACTGACCCAATATTCATTGTATTCTCTTGAGAAGAAAGAAAGAGAGACCCAAGCCCCCTCTGTGATAAATATTTAACCACTTATCTGATGTGAAACAGCTCCAATAAAATAGCTTGGAAATAGACACCACACTCTGGCAGCTACTGCACATATCTACTCATCAGGAAAGCCCTTGTTTATCTTGCTCCATCTGTAACTATATGCCAAAGGAGTTAAAATATGGTAACAGAGCTTTCCATTCTAGCACACTGCTTCAATCACTAGAAAAGTTCATATGGGAAATAAAAGGGAAAAGTTTTAGCTACAACTATTTATTGATGGCAGTGATGGATCTTTCACCAAGGCTTGTTTTTCAAATCAAGATGCAGTCGAGGTCCAAGCAGTTATTGTTCAGGGAAATCTCATGGTCAAGTCTGTCAGGAGGGCTGATTAGATGATTACAAAAATCCCTTTAGGCTCTGTAAGCACAGAATTTATGAAGACAACACAATACAAAAGGGCAAGTCAGCAGCAAAGGACAATGAAGTTTTTGGGGGGGTTTTGGTGTGTTTTGCATTGTGAGCAACTTACTGAGCAATTGCATCCTTATACTGTTTGGTCTGAATAAGACACGTTGAAAACATTCAGATAGTGGATAAAGCCCCTTCATGTTTGAGGACAAATATGCTAAAGCTTTTGTACCTGAGTATTTTTCTTGTGTTGTGTTGTCTTCGAGTCACCAGGGTCACTAGTATTTCAACCAGCTTTCATAGCAGTGAAGAAGAGCAGAGGGCATGAAATTCTTACTCCAGATGTCTACCACCCAGCCTGTCTACAGCAGACTTACTGTCTGGATTCCATTATAGTCTTGGAGAGCTAATCAATACAGTTAATGGAGTTTAAAGAACAATTCATCTGACCAAATTTAGGACAAGATGAACTACTCTCTAGATGCCATTGACTGTATTGGCTATATCTCCATTGACTGTAATGGGACTCACACAATTAATTCAAATATGGACAGATGCATTACATATAACCAAGGCAAGAGGAATCTTAACCAGAGCCTTTCCATTATGTGGGTAATGAGAACGCCCACAACTATATTAGACAGTATACATGATATGCCTGCACAAGATCTTTTTGTTTAAACCTCTTTGTTTCACCCAAAATTGAACTGAAGAATGCACTCAGCCTTCATCATGTCAAAGAAGTTAAGAGCAATCAGATATGATGAGAGAGAGCAGTCCAACATGATGACATTTAACAAGTCCATGTGCCGGCTGCTGCACTTTGGTCACAACAACCCCATGCAGTGCTACAGGCTGGGGTTGGAGTGGCTGGAGAGCTGCCAAACAGAAAGGGACCTGGGGGTACTGATTGACAGCTGGCCAAACATGAGCCAGCAATGTGCCCAGGTGGCCAAGAAGGCCAATGGCATCCTGGCCTGTATCAAGAATAGTGTGGCCAGCAGGAGCAGGGAAGTCATTCTTCCCCTGTACTCAGCACTGGTTAGGCCACACCTTGAGTCCTGTGTCCAGTTCTGGGGCCCTCAGTTTAGGAAAGATGTTGAGACACTTGAACGTGTCCAGAGAAGGGCAAAGAGGCTGGTGAGAGGCCTTGAGCACAAGCCCTGTGAGGAGAGGCTGAGGGAGCTGGGGTTGTTTATCCTGGAGAAGAGGAGGCTCAGGGGAGACCTTATTGCTGTCTACAACTACCTGAAATGTGGTTGCAACCAGGTGGGGTTTGGTCTCTTCTCCCAGACAACCAGCACCAGAACAAGAGGACACAGTCTCAAGCTGTACCAGGGGAAGTTTAGACTCAAGGTGAGGAGAAAGTTCTTCACTGAGAGAGTTGTTAGCCATTGAAATGGGCTGCCCAGG
Organism: Colaptes auratus; assembly: GCA_015227895.2. NCBI lineage: Eukaryota > Metazoa > Chordata > Aves > Piciformes > Picidae > Colaptes > Colaptes auratus. The sequence continues at coordinate 39,467,392 of CM037637.1, forward strand.
GAGGTGGTGGAGTCACCATCCCTGGAGGTGTTCAAGAGGGGATTGGACGTGGCACTTGGTGCCATGGTTTAGTGGTTATGAGGTCTTGGGTGACAGGTGATGATCTTCCAACCTTATTGATTCTGTGATTGTATGATTCTATGTTGCTAATACTCCTGTTCCTTGTATAAAGGAACTTGTGTGTGTTAGCAGTGTTATACTGGCAAGTCATTTAAGTTTGAGCAGATTGCTGACTTTGATGTGTGCATGAATACACATATATATGCATTCCTGGAAATCATTGTGTCCTTGTCTGCTTATAAAAATTTGTCCAGTTCGGTAATATCTGGACTTCAAAGTTCAACATTTCAGAACTTGACTATCCTACCTTACATCAGTTGGAAAGGAGGCTTTTAGATCAGACTGGATGCCAGAAAATAATTTTTTCACCATTCAAACTATTAGACATTGGAATTAGCTCCCAAGGGAGGTTGTGGATTCCCCTGCATTAGACAATTTCAAGGTCCGGTTTTACAGGGTGCTGGGCCATCTCATTTAAACTATTTTTTTACCCTGGAAGGTTGGACTAGATGGTCCTTGAGGTCCCTTCCAATCTGGTATTCTATGAATGTGTGAATCTTCAGTATTCCACTATTACTTGCCTCAGATCTTAAAAGGTGTGACATAAAAATGCAATTATTTCAGCATAAATTTTAATCTTAGATGACTACAGAATCACTGAAATGTTCAGGTTGGAAAAGAGCCTCAGGATCACCAAGTCCAGCTGATAACCCTACTCTACAAGGTTCACCCCTAGACCATATCCCCAAGCACCATATCCAAATGACCTTTAAACACATCCAGGATTGGTGACTCAACTACTTCCCTGGGCAGCACATTCCAGTGCCTGACCACTCTTTTTTCTAATGTCCAGTCTAAACCTACCCAGTCCAAGCTTGAGGCCATTCCCTCTTGTTCTATCACTAATTACTTGCGTGTAGAGACCAGCACCGATCTCTCCACAATGTTCTTGCAGGTTGTTGTAGGCAGCAATGATGTCTCCCCTCAACATCATCTTTTTCAAACTAAACAGCTCCAGCTCCTTCAGTTGCTCTTCGTAAGATTTATTCTCCAGGCCCTTCCCCAGCTTCATTGTCCTCTTCTGCACTGGTTCCAGCACTCCACATCTCTCTTGTATTGAGGTGCCCAAAACTGGACACAATGCTCAAGGTGTGGCCTCACCAGAGCTAAGTATAAATATCTCAATACAGAAAAATACAGAAACAAACATACTATGCATGTTTCAGAAGAAGCTATATGCCACCATAGCATAAAGAATGCTAGGAGGTGAAAAGTTTCTTGTAAGAACTGTTCTCATAAAGTATATGCAAATGTTCACTATGATGAATAAAACATTATTAACTCTTGTACCCTGAATCCATATTTCGCTCGACCTTATCTCATTAAGAACTTGGTGCTTAAATCACATCTGCCAGATGGCATTATAATTCCGGGTCCAAGGAGCACGGACTAAGTCCTTCAGGTGAAATGTTTTGCGCCAGGACATATCAGTAGTAGCCTTCTGTTACTTTTAAAAACCGTTAGTTTTCTCTAAAAATACAGCTCTACAGTTCAGTCTAATTCCAATATTTTTACTGATAGGAATACAATTCCTAATGACCAGCTGGGACATTCCATTTTATGTTTCCCATCAGAGTAAATTACGAGGAATAATCAGTAAGTTTTTCTCAAAAGTTCAGTAATACAGAATAATTGCTTCCCAGAGAATTGTAGGTTTCACGGATGTCTCAGGCTGGGGTTGCAATTAATTACTTTGGTTTCATTACTGACAGTATTTCTTGAAGCTGCTGATTTAAAAAAAAATAAAATAATGAAACTTAAGAAAATTCCTTTCCACTCTGGGCATACATTATTTACTGCTGAAAGTAAGCAGCAGGATGCTGTTCCTCCAAATGCATAAAACAACCTCCAGTTCACGTGTGAGATGGCTGTAAGGGGATTCGTTGTGGTTTTGTAGCTGAATGTATGAAACTAGCATATGCAGACCATTAGCTATGTCATTTTAAATAGGAATTCATGTCACTCCAAGCATGTAGTTATCAACAAGCACAACTGCCTTTGGTCAATATGCAAATGAGAAGCGAAAGGATAAAGAAACTCCCTTTGAGCTTTCAAAACCATAGGGAGAAAAAGAGGTATATCAAGCGATTCAAAATAAGCATGATACATAAATACATAAATACAGACCTCATCGGCTGTTTCTCCTTACAGTCATGAAACCACAGTTGGGCCAAGTGATTTATCTACATAGACTATCCTGAGCAGTGAAATTATAGGAAGAAATAAATAAAAAATGGGGGAAAAAAAATTTAAATGGCAGAAATGGGAGTTTGACAGTCAGGGAGGAAAGGAAAGCTGCCAAAAAAACCCTCCATATGATCCACAATTGCAGTCCTATTGTCCCAGATGTACTCTTCTACACCTAAGAGCCTGCCAAAGGACATGAATACTGAAAACAGCTCCATGAAAACTATAGAATCATAGAATGGTTTGGGTTGGAAGGGACCTCCAAAGGTCATCTAGTCCAATGCCCCTGCAGTGAGCAGGGACATCCTTCATTAAATCGGCTTACCCAGAGCCCTGTCAAGCCTGACCTTGAATACCTCACAGGATGGGGCTTCAACTAGCTCCTTGGGCATCCTGTTGCAGTGTTCCACCACCCTAATGGTAAAGAACTTCTTCCTAACATCCATCTCAAATCTACTAAAATGCAAGGAGAGACTGAATCTCTCTTTCTAGATGTCATCTGTGATGCAGGCCAATGGGCCAAGTATGCTAGTCTATAACCTAAAGCTACGAAATCCTTGTAGAAGGTATGCAATTTAGTGTGACAATAGGGCAGCAGAATATTTATTGAAAATATGACTATCCTAAGTGTCTTACTCAAGATTTGAGCTTTTAGAATGTACATGGAAAGACCTGTTTACTAGGAATCATTCCTTTTAAATCATTAAAATTAATTTATTTTTTTTTTTTTAGGGGTGGGGGGTGTCACTTATCACATTCTCAAACAGAATGATAAAGCTCAGAGAGGAGCTTCACAGATTCCCATCCTTTAACCCTAAACAGAGAGACCCTGCAATTTGACTTAGACTGAAAACACAGAATCACAGAATCACCCCGGCTGGAAGATACCACAAAGATCAGCAAGTCCAACCTATCACCACAGACCCCATGACTAAACCATGGCAACAAGTGCCACATCCCATCCCCTCTTGAACACCTTCAGGGATGGTGACTCCACCACCTCCCTGGGCAGCCCATTCCAATGGCTAACGACTCTCTCAGTGAAGAACTTTCTTCTCCCCTCGAGCCTAAACTTCCTCTGGCGCAGCTTGAGACTGTGTCCTCTATCACACCACAAATTAAATCTAACAGCTCAGAAAGTGTGATCTGGAGTATTGGTGGACCTCCACAGGATGAAACAACACAATAATTCCATTCAGATCTTCTAAAGAATTATTTCCTACATTATTATATTCAGGAAATATGACCTATCTGACCATAATCATTTACTCTGAAAGGCACATCAGTCAGTGTCTTAAGTATTGCAGCTCCTCTAGCTAATACTGTGCTGCTCCCCACATACATATTCATGCAATATACACACAACCTCAACATCTCAGTAATAATAGAAGAGATTTAGCAGAAATGCTTCATTCTCTTCTTTCATTTGAGTTGTCTGTCTTTGTGTGTTTAACAGCTCTGTGCTGATCTTCAGCTTCATTCCTCAGGCCTTGGGAGTAACACAAAGTAACCAGAACTGATAATCAGCAAACAGCAGGGAAATGTTTTCAAAGCAGGAGGAACAGAGATTTTTTTTTTCTTTTTTAATGTTTTTGACCTGTGCCAGTGACCCTGTGGAGCACAGAACAAAACTTCATGAAAGGAAATATTTGTTTAAAAAGGTCTCTGATTCCCAGGACGCTGCAGCAGAAATTGTAGGCTGTGGTTTGGGTTTTTTAACAACAAGCCTCTTCAGGTTGTTAATCACATGAAGGGTGCTCGGTCTGCACCAGTGTTTTGTACTGATCTTAAGCAGTATACTCATTTTACTGCCTCACAGATCCCAGGCAGCAAAATGTTTTCAGCACTGTCACAGAGCTTTGGGTCAGCTCAGTGTGTGGGTTTACTCTTAGTTTGATAATGCTTCTCTTGCACTAACTGCCTTTGCAAGAAGCACTGTGCATTTCAAAATGGTAACTTTCCATCGTTGTAAACACCAAAAAAAGAATCAATTCCATTTGCAGAGCTGCAGATTGGAATAGTGATATTAAATCACAGTAATCCTTCTGCTTTTATGCACACTTTCTTTATCCAGCAATAAGAGTCCCCCTAGTAAGGAAGACACTAACAATAGATCTGATTCTCACAGAGTTCAGCCACAGTCTCTGAGTTTTAGCAAAAAGATCAACCTTTAATTCTCTGAAGCCAAATTACAACATAAGACAAACTAGTTTTGTTCCAACTCTCAGCTTCCTAAGGTTTTTTTCAGTTTACTTTACAAGCACTTACAAACTCAGTCAGCCTGAGCCTAAGACCTTTCAATTCCATAATCCTCCCTCTTGCTGTATTCTCTGTAACCTCGGAATGCAAATCAAGGGACCTCAGATAGTGATTGTGGCTGGCTGCTAAACAGTCTTCTCACACTCCTTTTAATGTCCCCTTGCATCACACAGCAAATGGTCCCTACTTCACTTGTAGCTGCTTTAAACTTTGGTAAATAGCACGGTGCAAAGCATTTGAACCAAACTCTTTCAGAACTTCTGTGATGATGTTTAGATTTGAATACAGCCATATTAATCTAATATGTGGAAAAGAGCCTGATTTCAAGCCAAGAAGAATCCCACCGGGCCTTGAGTCTGATTTAGACCTGTTCATCTAATGGGCTCAGGAATATTTTCATGTCTGTTCATCACTCCTGCCTGTAAACACAGGCATAGTCTAGCTGTAAATTTGGAAGATATTTCCTTGTATTACCTGAAGAAAAGTTTAGATTTGTTTCCTATTCACCAAAACAGCATAAATATTCAGCATTATTAGTTAATAATGAGAAGGACCCAAGTGGAAACAACAGAAAACAGTTAATGGAATTTGTTTAAATCATAGGTGGCACTTCTCCTATATTCTCCATTCAGTTAGCAAAAAACAAACCCAAAAACTAAACAAAACCCAAAAAACCCACCACAAAGCAAAACAAAACAAACAAAAAAACCCAAAGGTGATGAACATCATCAATCTGAGAAGCCACAGAAACACCTCTTAGAAGACTAGGAACAAGTAGCATCTACACCATATCATAAAACTGACATGGGAAGTTGACACAGAGCCCTTCTTCATAGGTGATCTGTTCTAGTCCAAGTTTGCTCCTTCAAAAGTTGCATGCTTTGCTCGAGTGTTTATTAAAGTCAGGACTTAGCAAGTTCTTTGCAGACCCTGGAATATATTTTGAGTTTATCTGGATGATGCTATAAGATCTCTACAGATCAGATCTCCAGAGATTGTTTATGAGTCTTACAATAAAAAAAATGCTATAACCAAATACAGATATCATGGGGTTTCTCTTCTAGATACTATCAAATGCTGAGAATTCAGGTTTCTCCTTGAGGAAGGGGATGACTGAGTCCTTTTTACTCCCAGGGAGAAAAATGAGGCAGAGAGAAGTTCCACCTTGGAAGAAGGGAAAAACATCACTTTCTTGGAAGTTGAAGGAGGTAAAAATAATGCCTTCACCATGTAAAGCACAACTTTTTGAGTGGATATTTGACTGCCTAATACATTTTTACCAAAATATCCATATTCTTTCAAAACAGGTTGATTCTGGAAATGATGACAGGCTGTTGAAAAGCCTAGCTTGCAGGCTTCTGGCTTCCACTCGTAAGGAAAGGAAATGGTGTTATACAGGGTTCCCTTTATCTCTTGTGCTTGAGTAATGGTGTTCAGGTGAAGCCTCAACATGTAAAATAGGAATATAAATCAAGAGAGTTAGTGGAGTCTAAGGGGAGATCTTATTGCTCTTTACAACTATCCGGATGGATGGTATAGTGAGGTGGGCATTGGTCTCTTCTCCTTAGTAACTAGTGATATGACAAGAAGAAATGGCCTCAAATTGCACCAGGGGAAGTTTATATTGGATATTAGGAAAAAATTCTTTGCTGAAAGAGTGGTCAGGCATTGGATCAGGCTGCCCAGGGGAGCAGTGGAATCTCCATCCCTGGTGGTGTTCAAAAAACCTGTAGACATGGCACTCTGGGATGTGGTTTAACGGCCATGGTGGTGTTAGGTTGACATTTGGACTCACTGATCTTAAAGGTCTTTTCTAACTGAAATGATTCTATAAGCCATTAGGACCATTTCACATCTGGAAGTGATTTTATGAACTCTGCCTGTGGGGGAAAGTAAAAAAAATATATTTCCTGCTTCGTTGATGGTTATCAAGGAAAGTTCACCAAACTTTGTTTTCCCAACCCGCTCTGCAGTGGTTGTCTGTATCTCTAGTCCTCTTAAGGGGCAGAGTAGTTAGTTCCCATGAACCTAAATATCTTCAAAACTACTTCTAACCAGCTGAAAGGGGTCTAAGAACTCAAAACTATGTAAGAAAAACAGTAGAAAAAGGTATCACAGACACACACATATTACATACAGAGGTAGAGTATGACCAACTGGATCTCATTTTCTGGAAGGAACTAGACTGAAATGTATACATAGAAAATGTGTAGAGACACTTATTTAGTGACTGGTGAACAGAGTATTTTGATCTGGCTCATGCAGTCATTAAGGCACACTAATGATCTAGGCTGACATTCCCCTCAGGCAATGAGAAAAGAGCTACCACTGTCAACAGTTTACATACGTATAAGATGTCATTTTCTGTAGCACTATCACTTTCTTTGTGGTGAGACTAAAAGGATGTGGAAGAAAATAAGGTGCATTTATTTTGCAAGATTAAAGCAAGGTATCCAAATTCAACCACTATCTGCTTATGACTTCAAGAATATCAAAAAAGACTATCTTGATGTTTTCTTATGTCACTAAACAACTTTTTATCCTTGCTTTTCTTCCACTATTCACATGGAAAAATACATAAAATCTCCTTTTACAGAGTGAAAGAAACAAGGATCATATTTTCTTTAAAGAGGGGAAAGGATGAGGAAACCATGGTGCATTAAAGATTCCCTATGTAAAGATGGCAGGCATGGAAACAGAAAGGGTTAATTTCTCTGTATTGTCAGCAGGCTGCCTTCACCCCACAGTGAAAATTCCAGAAGAGAACACTGAGACCCAAATAACAAGGCAAATCATAATATAATGATAACAAATAAATAACAATGTTGAGACATATTCCAGTCATCTTTTTTGCCTTTGATCTTGTCAGAGGCATTCTACTTTTTTTCCTATTAAAATAAAGCAAATAAAAAGGAGCAGCATTCTTTATCTGCTTTGAAAATATTATTTAAAAAAAAAATAAATGGATCCCTCTCAGCAATTTTATTAAAATAAAGTTGAATATATTCTGCTTTTAAAAGTGGAAATGATTCTGTGCTTTTAATTTCTTTCTGAAGTAACAAATTGCACAGTACCAGAATGCTGCTTACCATTACTGGTCCTGGCCTTAGGGAATGTTACTTTATTACCTTTCCAAACCATACTTCAGAGGAATTAATTAATTGATGCTCTTAGCAGCCTCATCCTGACAAAAACATATGATACTCAAATGTTAAACATGGAAGCTAAGATGAAACTGTCAGGAGAAGGCTGAAAGTGGTTATTAATATGGGTTTTGATAAATATCTTCTCAGGCTCACACTGTGCCTCGTCTACTTTCATCTTGGAAAGTAGTTAATCTGATTGATGAAGATCCTGTTTCAGATTGTCTCCATGCTGAGTTTAATAACTGCACTTTCTCTTTTTTTTTCTTTTTTTTATAAAAAGTCCCTTATTGCAAGGCAAAAAGCTGCATTTTGCAGTTGTGTAAGAAGCCTAACAGTGAAACCCTCGCTTTTTCCTCCCTCCACGCTTGAATAGTGTTGCTTAATTACCACACCAGCCCATACATGACAGCATCCAGCTCACTTCCTCCTCCCTGTGCGCTTTGCAAAGCAGACTCGGATAAGAAAATTGTCATATGCTGCTAATGTTAAGCCCTTGGGCTTAAAAGAGGAAGTTCATCATGGCGTCCTCTCAGGAGGCCTGCAGCACAAAGGGGTGACACAGCAAGCCAGTTTTGTGTCATTGCTAACAGTCCAGTGTTAAAAATGAACAAGTTGATTTATTTTTATTTTTTTTTTATTCCTTAAATTATTCTCTTACTGTTTTTAAATATGCACTCAGAGTTATGGCTGCTGAGTTGAATGAAAAGGTATAGCACTGTCACAGACTAATATCTGTAGACATATTACCATGCAGCATGAAACTGTTCATGTTAGAAAGAGAAAAGGTTCAAATACAGTATATATCACAGAATCAGAGAATGTCTTAGGTTGGAAGGGACCTTAGAGATCATCTGTTCCAATCTTCCTACCATGGGCAGGGATGTTTCTCAACTACACCTGGCTGCTCAAGGCCTCATCCAGCCTGGCTTTGAACACCCACAGGGAGGAAGCATCCACAGCCTCCCTGGGCAACCTATTCCAGATTTTCACCACTCTCATACTGAACAACTTCTTCCTACTCTCCATCAGCTTCAAACCATTCCCCTGTGTCCTCTTGCTGGACACCCTTATAAAAAGTCCCTCTGTATCCTTCCTGCAGGATCCCTTCACGTACTGGAAGACAACTCTAAGGTCCCCCTGGATTCTTCTCTTCTCCAGGCTGAACAACCCCAGCTCCTCTAGCCTATAAAAGTGAAACTCAAGGCCCCAGCAAAATTCAGAGTCATGATGGTTTACAAGACCAGTGCTCTACATATAAATCAAAGGCAAACTTCAACTATACAGATATATTAAAAACAGGTGATAAGGCTGTTACTAATTAATAAATCAACTTTGGTTATAAAGGTCTTTGTAATGTTTCTACAGAATACTCCTCTCTTCCCTTGAACCTTAGATATTTCCTCTGTGAATGTCCTGAAGTAGAGTGAAAGTTATTTCTGTGATTATGGCAATGCAGTTCTCCCCTGCAAACTGTTCCCTATCCACTTTGTTACATTAAGATGGTTTCCTCAAGTCATTGCTTTCTCTGTATCACCTTTCCTTTTTAATCCCATCATTGATGCCTCCCTCTCCATTATGTTTTAATTATTTCCTTTGTGTCTGCACCGTACAAAGTCAATCCCTGCCTCCTGATAAGCTCATCCTTCATTTTCTTCCCAATAGCACAGAATCACAGAGTGGCTGGGGTTAGAAGGGACCTCTGGTGGTCATCACATCCAACCTCTCTGTTCAAGCAGGGTCACCTGGAGTCAAGCTTTGAATATCTCCAAGGATGGAGGCCCCACAGCCCCCCTGGGCAATCTATGTCTGCCTTTTAAGGCACTGCCCCCTCGCAAACATCTCCTTTACTGAAATGACTGGAACAGTTTGACTACCACTAGGTTGCTACTGTGTGGAGATCACTATCTGCCACAACAATCTGCATCATCCCACTGTCACTCTGAAGTCCCCTGACTGACTCAGCATCATAGAATTGTTTTGGTAGGAAAGAAACCTTTAAGATCTTCCAGTTCAACCATTATCTAACTCTACCAAGTCCCCTGACTGACTTGCTCCTGTGTAGACAAGAGTAGTGACAGTTTTACTTTGAGGGAAACAAGGTCCCACAATCAGAGTGCTGAAAATAGAATAGATTCACTTCCCACAAAGAAACTCCCAATAAAATATCTTCTCAGTCACTAATTCTGCAGCTAAACCTCAATAGCATTGAGGACTAATGTGTGGGTGGAAACTAAAAGGCAGCACAGTGCTGAGGAACAGGTATGTACTTATTTCATTGCATCCATAGTCTGGCCAAGACTATACAGCCCCTTAGGAAATTGTCTGTGAAATGTTATCTTGTGTGAAAATACTGACTCATCAGAAAATAAATTTAGAAATCTTCCACTTCAACTACCTTTCTGTTCTGTGTCTGTGTGTGTGTGCTTTTTTCTGACAGTGCTTATTTTGGGTTGTATTTGTTTTAATTTAAAAAGTAGTTGGAAATATTCCTAAATAAATGTTAAAAATTGTTCTAATTCACTGAAATTTTATTTCTATTTTTGAGAGGGTAGTAAAATGCTTTCAGTCAGTAAAGAATTACAGTACATCAGGGCAGGTCCTCTGAAGTCTTGTCAACAGTGCAAACAAACTCCATTTTGCTCCTGTAAGGTCCTACTAAAACCAGATTGCTCTTTGTTCTAGCACCTCAGACCTTAGCAGACACCTGAGGGGACATAGAAGATACAAACCTGTGTGCACTGGAGGAAAAATACCTGAAGAGCCAGTTTGGCATTGCTTTAGTGGTAAGGAACAGGTAAGGTGAGAACTGAGAGCAGACATGTATAAGAGGAAGGTCCTACTTTTCCCCACATACCTTTACTGTAATGTTTCAGAAAGTAGATCTTTCCATGGCTGAAACACTGATAAAGGAAATAGCAAAAGCACACAGAAATTTGTTGTTTCCAGATCTTAGCTGCTCTCAGCAACTGCTTTCCTGGTCTGTGCCTACAGCCAGCTCAGAAGGAAAGGGAAAGAACCAGGGTGGGTAGGGGCGGGGGGGGGGGGGAGTAGGGAGCAAAAAGGAAAAGACAAAAAGGCAAACTTTTCTCTAATACTTAAAGTTTTGATAAACACATCATAATGCAATGTGATTAAACAGCACTATCAGAGTATGCTGCTCATAGCAATTCTACCCATCACAGAAGAGCTTTGGGTGTTGCATAATTTTAGTCTACTTTCCTGGAGGGATAGCACACTGAGCCTACTGCCAGCAAATCTAGAACAAAAAATTTGCAGGGAAGGGCTGAAAATACTCAGGCTGCCTACCTACACAGGAGCTGCTGGTAGATTTTCACTCCACATTGGCAAAGGAAAAGTCATAGTCTCATCAGTTTGAGTAGTGGGGAGAACTAAACACTGTTATTTTGTTTCTTTGCTATTCCTGAATTTAACACATGAAAAACAATGTCTCCTGGAAAAATGAGAGCTGAGGTTTAACTTATCTGAGAGGAGACAGATGAAAGTTCCACACGACCAAAAAAATATACAGTATGGTCTTGGCAAATGGCTACTAAGAAATGCAGTTTTATGAATCCAAATTGATATCAAATTAGTGGCAGCTCTGAGAAGCTGTGAGGATACACATTAGTTGCTTTAACAGGCCTAAGTGTCGTCCTTCTGTTGGTATCAATCTCTGTGACTGTTAAAGAGATAAAGCATGTCTGACAAGTTTCATTTCAAAGAAACCTCTTTGTGACTAACAATGAGTTGATCTCATTACCTGCTTCTTGTATCAGTCTGGTGAAAGAGTAAATCTGAAGTTCAATTTGCCAGTCTTTCTTCTTAATCAGCCTAGGAAAAAAATGTCTTTAAACTGAAGTAACTGATTCGGGGGGGGGTGGAAAAAAAAAAAGAAAACTAGATGTTCTTATCTTTTGAAATCTGGGCTCTAGCTGGAGGCTACATTTTTTTATTAAAATAACTCTTATCAGCCTAAGAAATTAACTAGTCTAGAAAGAACATTTATCAAAACTGCAGTTAGTCTCTGAAAAGCAGTTAGGTTTGAGCAAAATGAAATTAAATAAGATGATTCAGTGCCACTGTGGAACATAGTGAAAAGCAGTGCATGGGAAAGCGAATATAAAAGTGCCACCATACATTAAGCCATTTAGCACATACCACACAGAGCAAGTCAGTACATACTTGGAATTAAAGTTGCTTCAGCGTATTCCTACGGCATTATTGCCAAAGGCCAGGAACCAAAAAACTCATATATGTGAAATATCATCACCTTCAGGTTTACAGACATCCACTACAGGTTGAATCGAAACATCAGGTGCTCTGCAGGTTTGTTGCTGTGTCTCCTTTACATCCCTACTTTGATGGTATGATTACTTAAAGAATGAGCTGGCTGGCATTAACTCTTCATGCACGAGCCTAATTTTTCAGGCAGATGAAATTCATTGTCAAGAACTCCAGTTGCCTAAGAGTTTGATAGGAAATAAGAAGGTAAGACGCTTAAGAGTAGGGTGCTATACCCAAGTACAGTGCTATACCCAGGTAGAACCTACAGAATAACTAGCAAAATAATAGTATCCCAAAGGAGTCAGAGAACACAGAATACAGAGTTACCACAGAGAGTGTAACAGCAGAGGATACTGGACAGAAAAGGGAAAGAAAAGGGTAATTTATAACATTGGATGAACAAAAAATCAGCAAAGAATCAGCAAAGTGAGGTCAAAAAACCTGAGTCAAGAAGGTGCCTGAAATGGGAAATGACTTGAAGTAACTCAGTGCAGGAAGTCTCTGGTGTATCAGAGCTCAAGGTGAGATTAAGTAAAGAAACTGAGAGAAATAGAAAATGCAACAATTAATATAAAAATACATTTGTGGTGTTCAAAAATTACTAAAACAAGAGAGTTTAAAAGCTCAGGCTATTGATTTAAATAAACAATTATTATTTTTTCTTCTCTACTTAATTTATTATACATAGGATATGTGAGTCAACTATACAGTTGGGGGTTTGGGGGTATTTTTTCTGTGTGATTTTTTGGTTTTGTTTTGTTTTGTTTTGTTTTGTTTTGTTTTGTTTTGTTTTGTTTTGTTTTGTTTTCACAACCTTGATGTACAGGAGAGGCTTTCCAGAAATGAAAGTTGAAATGCCTAAATGCCTGTGTTTTCACAGGAATTCAAAGGAATGTGTCCATTTCTTCAACTTTAGCCAGACCTGCTTTTTAAAAATTGTCTGTGTGTTCTGTAATGACCTAAAAAAAAAAATCTGGTGAAGAAGTGCAGGTGGAAATGAGGCAAAATTTCCATGCAACAAAAAGGAAGTTTCTGTTGAGTGGGAAGGTTTGCTAAATATGGCACTGGGCTGTACCTCTCTGGCCCTTGGTATTGGCGTTGTCCTAGGTGGGACTGCAGCACAGGGTTTAATTTGGGACATTTGCCCAGCACAGTTCACTTGCCCTCAGCAAAATCTGCTTTCAGTTCCTCCTTCCCCATCACCTGACTGCCTGTCCTTGACTCAACATCTGTCCCCTGGCTTTGACATATATGAGTGGGGAACGCCTGCTGGATCTCTTCTTCCCTGCCCTATCCTTAGCAATTCCCCCACCTTTTCTGTGTTACATCTGGAGACCTGCTTGACAAAACTTTATCAGGCATTTTCATTTGGGTGTCCAACTATGTTTCCTTATATGAGCTTGGCTCTTTTGCTGAACAACATTTCTCACAACAGACCCAGATTATAATATTTCCAGTAAATGAGGCAAGGATGAGACTGGGGTACAAGAAAAGAAATTTAGCACGTGCAAAGAACTTGAGCCACCAGGGAGACTAAAAATAAGAACCTCCCACACTCTAAGTGCAGTAGTGTAGTGATTGTTGGCCCAAAATAAAATTTCTTCCTTGCTTTTAAAAGAAAAGGTATTTAAATTAAGGACAACTTTTCTTCTGGTGTTCCTAAACTGGAAAAAATGCTCAATCAGTCCCCTATCCTCACACACACGATATTTTTCCCTGTAACCACATATTAGGAAGTATTTTGGAATAAATTGCCAATAAGACCTTTCAATGAAAACAGAAACAAAAAAGTCTGTGGGGACAAACAAAACAAAACAAAACAAAACAAAACAAAACAAAACAAAAAAAAAACACCAATCAAACAATAAACCAGAAGAATGATGTGGATAGAAAACACATTTAAATGTCTGCTTTCATAATTTTATGAAAATTTGAGTCAAAGACATGAGGTCATTGGTCATTTAGTCCATCCTCTCACTCAAAGCAAAGCAAATTATGTTGGTCAGAGAGTTTCCAACTCATTCTCAGAAGCTTTATTCCTTCTCTGCTTGAGACCCTCTCAACATTTTCCCACACTCTTATCTTGTGCTTTTGATCCATATATTTTATGCAAACTTCTGATATATGGATATTTAGCTTTGGTTCTTTTTACATCCCTAAAATTGTTTTGTTTGGGGTGTGTGTGTGTTTGGTTGGCTTGGTTTTGGTTTTGGTTTGATTTTTTGTGGGTTTGTTTTATATTTTTTTCCTGCTTCCCAGGTTATATTCCATTAGTTTATAGAACTGGCATCTTCAGTATCATCTACCACATCAGGCAGTGTCTGTGCTCCTCTCTGCTGCATCCTGTGTTTATCTTGCCTGATGATTATCTTCAGGTCCTAGACTCTTGTAATTTAGAGCTGACTACTGCTTTTATTTTTATTATTATTAAGACAAATTTATTTTCCTGACAGCTGTGACTAATAACTTCATGTTACTACCTAAGTTTCTTCCACAACTTAAAATGTTAGATGCCTGTATTGATATTCCTAGGAAACAAACGGGAGGAAGGGGGGGAGGTTAACTATTAGATCAGTATCTTGATTTGAGAGAAAAAGGGAGGCTGGCTGATAATTTCTGAGCACTGAACTCCTGAAATTGGCTGTACTGATGATTAGGAGAAATGTTCCTCAGAGGCTATAACAAAAAAAAACCCCAACAAAACAAAACAACAAAAAGGGTTCTAAGTAGTTAATTTACAAGTATGAGAATGAAACAAAGATGCAGATGGTGAAGAAATATAAGGGCAGGAGAAACCAGATGAACATCAATATTTACAGGAATGGTGATGAGGAAGAAAGAAACAAGGGCGATAATGGTAAGTGAAGAACATTGTCTGTGGCAGTCAATACTCAATGCGAGCAGCGTTCAATCAATATGCAAAGAAGCCGCTAAAGTGGCTACAGCACAACACTCAGAGAAGACGTTAAAATGGCTGCAGCACATACAGTGTGCATTTGTTAATCAACAGAGAGTTGAAGTTGTGCCATCCGCTGTGACACGAAGCAGCACGAGGCAGGGGGTAGGCAAACAAAGGTTAAGTGAATAAAATGTGATTGATTATTAACAAGGCCAGCAAGCAGGTGAAAAGCAAAGGCAGTTACAACTGAAGGATGAAAAACACAGCTCTCTGTAATGACAGCAGAAAACTCCAAACACACACCTGCAGCCCTGCTCTGCTCAGAGCACTTCCAGTCTCGTGTGCACCAGAGAAGCTGCAGAGCTGCTCAGGCAGACTGTGAATCTCCCAAAGCAGGGCTCTATCCTTCTGTCCATATCTCTCTAACTGCTAAGGAGAATTTCTTCATGCAACTTCTGATTTCTCCTCAGCACTCATACAGTCCCCTACTTTTTATTCATATATTAGAGTAGTAAGCAGGAATTATAATTATCTGCCACCACCACCTACATTCTGTATTGCTAGCAATGATTCCCACTCTGCTCCTTCAGATACTTTCACATACAGTGCTTTTTCTGGCCTGTTCTCTATTGAGATCTTTCCTGTGTTACTTCCACTCATGGAGTTTATTTTTGTTGTAACACACAAACAAATAATTGCAGCTTGCCAATGAAACTGAGAAGGGCATTATACAGAGAGCACGCTGCACTAGAAATATATATTATGAAAGGAAGGTGAGCAGGTACAATCAATTATATCAGTATTCTACAACAGGATCTATGGAGAGGTTTGTGACCCTTAAGTCATATACCTTGTTTGTTTAACAAGACTGGACAGGATGGATGATCAGTGGCAGTTTCCCACAATCATCTGGACTCTGAATATTACCCTTTGTGTAGCTGAGCAGGCTATGAAACAATACACTGGGGAGGAAAGGATAGCTACATTTAGTCTGAAATGGACCTAGAACTTATGAAATTACAGCACCAATTCCTGCCTGAATGCTGAAAAATTCTACAATATGTTAAAGATAGTGGTACAATGGAGTCAAAACCAAAATGAGACCCTGAGCTTCTCAGCAAGCCTGACTTAGTTTGTCCACAGTAATTTTAAGGGTAAGGCATTAAGCATAGGAAAAATACTGTATGTATGGCTAAGAAGGAATCACATAAATCTTGCTGTGTGTGACATGAATAATTTTTGCACCACAATATTATACAGCTGAAAATTCTAGATTAAGTATCAATCCTGTTACACTCCTGCAATAGCACACAATACAGAAATAAAGATTTTTCATAGGTGTGTTATCCTTGTGAAGATGCTTTAGGTAGGAAGAATACCAGAAATCTACTTCACAAGTTGTTGGGTTTTTTGATTACAAAACAATTTTATTTTTTGATTGCTGGGGGAACATTTAATTCTGCTTCCACATCCAAACAAATTAATAATTCAAAACTTGAGCTTACAGTTCTATTATTCAGCTGCTGTGGCAGGGATTAATATACTGGAATATAAAGATCTAGCCTTCATTCAGTGTTAGTCCATTGTGCTTCAACAAGACAGAGGAAAAAAGTGGTTTCATGTCAGTTGATAGGATGCAGAAAGGGATGAGAGGGAGTTTCCCATGCTCACCTGCATGGGTCTGAACAATGTGAGAGGGTGACTTCAAAAAGACATTTGTGGGAGCTGGTAAGGAAGGAAATTGTGAAACCACTGAAGACAGAGGTTTTGAGGCATAATGCATTGATAGATAAACAATAAACTACTATGGTAATGCCAGTTCATTACAGAAGACATAAATCAGAAAGACTTGATTGTAGGACTAGAGAAAATGCTTATACTGTGGCCTGTCATGATGTCAGAATTTTTGTAATTTTTGTATTCTTTACCCATGAAGAATACTTGGGTACTATGGGATGTGCAAGCAGGTTTTGCAAATTCTCTCAAGTACTGGGATGTACAGAAGTCCTGCCAAAGCACTCCTGTGGAGAAGGAACTGATTATTGAGCCTCAATGAAATGTACCTCTGCATCTTTCAGTTTCAGAAAGTTAACCTTTTCTCCCCTTCCCACTTTCATCTTTCTCCAAGGAGAACATGTTCTGTATATTCAATTCCTATTCAAAACAAGTTTTTGAACAGATAAAATCCCATTCTTTTCCATTTCCTGAATATTTTTGCAATCTTATTCTCTTACAGTATATACATCTCAACAAATACTATAATGATTGGACAATATCATTGCCTCAGACTCTAAAGGGAACTGTGAGTTATCCCCAAGTAATACTGGGCAGGACCTTAGCATAGTCCAGTATGATATGCTATGAAGGCCACATTTTTATTGGGTGTGTAGACACCTAAGGATGAGTAATATTCATAGTGTGGTTTACAAAAGGATCTAATTTAATGGTGTATTAAAATAATAAAACATAAGTTGAAAAGTATAAAGTGTGGAAATAAAACTCTCAAGGTATTTAAACACACTAAAAAAATCTGTGCTAAAGTGACTTTAGAAGCAAATACCACAGGGGAAAAAAATATCATTGGGCTTTCTGTACCTATATTGTTTCTGATCTTAAGAAAATTCCACCTTTAGCAACTCTCACTTTTTGATTGTGACAGAAAATACATAATGCCTCAGTTCTAGAACTAGACTTCATCTCAGGTTTTTAAGAGTGTGAAGAGGAAAAGAGCACACAGACCCCTTTTTTCCTTGCTTCCACTTATTTTGATGCATTAAAAAAAATAATAATCAGAAATGTAACACCGTTGTTCTCATCACCCAGGAACACTGTCTGCCAAACAGCATTTGATGAAGGCAGTGAGCTGACTGGACTGTTTCAGTGTTCATTGATGGCTGCTACCCATACCAGTGTCTATAGCTGCTGCAATGAGTTATTAGTCTAACTGAGACAAAAAGAATGTTAATGTCCCAGAGTTCTATTGCAAAGTAAAATGAGTGAAGAGACACCCTTATGTTTGGATCCTATTTGAAATGTATTTCATGACATTTTCCAACAAAAAGTTGCAATTAGCGTCGTGGACGTTGCTGTCATCGCATGGCAAACACTTTGTTTCTTGTCTGTCAAAATCAGAGCAGCTGTCACAATTCAACCAAATTGAAAAGGATTGTAATTAGAAATCTCTACTTTATAAAATTTCCAGTATGCTTTCGCTAAAGTCAATGTAGTAATTATAGAGATTTCCGTCAGAAATGCAATCTTCAAACTTTTTAAATAGAAAAGATAGCTTTTATTTTTTTCTTTCCTTTTCCCACGTCTCTGAATGCCAAGTGTGATTATGAAAAATGGAGGTTTGCCGAGATTAAAATATTACTGTATATCCCCAGTATTAGAAAGTAATACTTCAGGGTTTTTAAATCGTGTGTTTATTACATATAATCCCTTAAATCTTTTCTATGTAGAAAGTTGAAGCATTTAATATAAAACCAATAAGTGGTGGTGCTGGGCACATTCAGGAGGCATTCAGAATCAAACTGCATTTGTACTAAAGTTTCTCAAGTCCTCAGAGACACAGGTTCCACCAGAAGGTTCTTGTTATTAAAAGACAGTGAATGATTCAAGAAACTACCTGATACAGCTACAGCCCCTACAAAGCTATTGGCTTGAGGAGAATTGGTTTTAGACCTTTATCCAACCTACAGAACTCCACAGATCTGTGTTGTTACACTGAAGGCAGAGCACCTTCATGAAGTTTTACACATTTTTATGAAAAGGTTTGGAGCTGAAACTAGTTTCATCCTTTATTAAGAGCTATTTTTAATCAGTCTAAATGTCATGCAACCTAAACAACTACAAGATTTAATCCCTCAAAAGAAAATATTGTTCAAGAAATTCCTAACCTTTTTTTGTTCTCTCTTTTTTTTGCACAAACTTTGCAAATATTTCTACAATCTTCTTCAAACTTAGACTTTATTCTTTGGCAGATATATTATTAAGAGAACTGTTCATTGCAATTTGTTAATCTCAGATCTCAGCAAACCCACTAAGACATTTCTTACAGAGTGTCTCAGTCCAGAGAGGGAAAGAGACTCAGTTCTTTTGAATATTCCCATGTTATGAAATTAGAGGCACAAATGAGGCCAAAATATCAACAGCTAGACTATTTATTACACAAATAGAGTGGATGGATCAGAAGGAGGGAGAGAGAACAGAGAGTGACAGAGAGAAGAAGGAGAGAGAAGAGGAAAGGAATTATATTACCACACCCTTCACCCCCCCAAGACAGTTTGAGTCTGTGGAGGAAGGCTGCTGCAGCTTTGGCATGGAGATGTTGCTCTTGTTGGCTGTGCTGTCCTCTGAGCAGCCTCTTCAGCTCCATGAATTGTAGCAGGCAGAACATAGGACACAGAGAGAGGGTTCCTCTTGGTCAGCTTCTTCCAGGCTACATGGTGATGTCTCTGTCATTTTTCTCTCCTGGTATTCTCTCTGTTTTTCTTCAGAGCAACATTGACCCAGTCTTTTCCTTCTCCCGTGTTTTCCTTCTCAGCGGCATTGTCCAGGTCCTTTCCTTCTCCTGAGCCAGTAGTTGCTCAGATCCTTTATACAATTTTTAGGTATGAGTCCAGGTGGTGAATATGCATATTCCAGAGAGTATTGATAACAGTGGCCTCTGCCCATTATTTCCAGGGCAGCTGCAGTCTGGCAAGCAATCTTTATCTATGCACCTTCCAGAGAGCCATTATCCATTGGCGTCTGCCCGATATACATCGGCTATTGTCTGGGCAAGCAGCAAAGGTGATTTTATCGTTGTTGAGTCACAGCAAGAGAGACAAGATTTAGTGTCCCACACAGAGCAACAAATAGATACTGTAAAATATTAAGAGCCAGACATCTGACCCAAAATTTCTTCAGAAAAAATAAGAGGGCATTTGAAGACTGAGGGAGTTAAACTTATTTATGGGCAGACATAAATGTGGAAGTTTGTTGAATAAATTTGTGGCTGTTAATCATTCTTTTCTTTCCAGGTATCACTGGTTTGTTTCACATGTGAATGTCCACACGTACGAAATAAGTTTCAGTGTATTTTTTTAAAACATGCTTCATACACACCTTTCTAAGCACACCTTTCTAAGCACACCTTTCATACAAAATCATGTTTTCAGAGCTAGATATCTGAAGTAAAAGCATATTGAGGCGTCTAAATAAGTGACCTGATTTTTAGAAATGCTGAGACTCAGCTCCCAGTGAGATCAATATCTATTGATTCCACATACTACATTCTCTTTATGCTGTTGAAAACATACCAATATTGCCATCCAGTATTTCATCAGGAAGCAATAAAAAAGAAATCTTAGATGTCTGTGTTACTGGCAAACTGAAAGTGTCAAACTATAATTCCAGTGGTGTATAGGGTTAATAGTACTTAACAGCGATTTGTAGAGTTTTAATTAGAGAATTTGTTTGTGTTTTCTCTGAAATTTAACAAATATTTTCAAGCTGAATGCTCCAGATAAAGGCTTTAAAACTGGCATCTCAGAGCATTTCAAGTGAACTTTCTAAGAGATGTAGTTATTAACAGTAGAGATTTGTATCCTATGTTGTAAGAACAGTTTCCTCCTGAAGCCAAGCCACTGATCCTGAAAGGTTTGTTGTGTTTTGTTCATATAATTCTTACCGTCCTGAAAATGCCATAACTTCCCTCACCTTAAGGCCCTCACTGGATTATAAACTCAAAAAAAAATCAACACCCTATCTCTGTTAACCTTTGGCAAAGCTTGAGGAACTATTCCTTGCTCATGAAAAAGACATCTAATTGCTAATCTATAATCCTTTTAATATGCTCTGCGTTTTGGATTGATCTATTGCCAGCTGACCCAGCAGTGCCCATGGCTATATTAATCCTATTATTCACATATTCCAATGGAACTCTTTAATGAAGTCTGAAAGGCTTGCATACTACTGATATTAAGGGATGGCTACACTTGTATAGCACCTAATTATAGAACATTCCATTGTATCACCTAATTGTGCAAATTGCATTTTATCCCAAAGCATAATTTATTTTTATTACACCCTTTATCATTTTGTTTTCATCCATGTTCTGGGGTAGTGTTTTTGGGGAGGGAGATGACTTACTTACAGCTTCAGTGTTACCATTTCAATGTGCTAATACATACTAATAAACATTTCATCACTTGACCAGCCTAAGGTAAATAATTGATGTTTTGAAAAACAGAAGTAATACATTTTCATAGTGTCTTGTTTGTCTAGAATTTAACCTATTATTTTAAAACCACTGTAAAACCAATGACAAATTGCTAGAGCTTAAAATACTATTTCAGGAAAGCATATTTAATAATATTATAATTTTATTTTTTTTGAGAAAGAAGTTAACAAGACATTTAATAATAAAGATACTTTATTATAATTTGCCACAGTTGTTCAGTCTTGACTCTCTCTTATTCTTTCTTGCAGAAAATACAGGATCAGTAAGCTTTGCACCAAGCTGTGTGGTGCGGCTGACAAGCTGGAAAACCTTGGCAGGCTGGAGAGGTGGACTCATGCCAAACTTGTGAGGTTCAACAAGACCAAGTGCAGGGTCCTGCATCTGGGTCAGGGCACTCCCAGGCACTGATATAGGTTGGGCAGTGACTGGCTTGAGTGCAGCCCTGAAAGCAAATCATATCCTGGATTGCATCAAGAGAAGTGTGGACAGCAGGTTGAGAAAGGTGATTCTCCCCCTCTACTCCATTCTGGTGAGACCCCACCTGGAGTACTGCATCCTGTTCTGGGGCCCCTAGTAAAGGAAAGATCTGGAGGTGCTGGAACGTGTCCAGAGAAGGGCCACGAGGATGATTAGAGTGCTGGAGCTCCTCTCTTATGAGTTGGGGTTGTTCAGTTCGAGAAAAGAAGGCTCTGAGGAGACGTTATCGTAGCCCTCCAGTATCTGAAGGGGGCCAACAAGAAAGCTGGGGAGGGACTTTTTAGGGTGTCAGGCAGTGACAGGACATCGGGGAATAGATCCAAGTGAGAGGAAGGGAGATCTAGATTACAAGTTAGGAAGAAATTCTTCACCATAAGGGTGATGAGACAGTAGAGCAGGTCACTGAAACAGATTGCCCATGGAGGTGGTAGAAGTCCCATCCCTGGATATTTTTAAGGCCAAGCTGAATATGTCTCTGGGAAATGTGTAAGGTGTCCCTGCCCATGGCAGGAGGGTTGTAACTACATGATCCTTGAGGTCCCTTCCAACCCTGACAATACTATGATTCTGTGACTCTGTGCATTGACTTTTCCTTCAGGAATTTGAAGCAATTCACAACTGTTGAAACTGATGTACTCACTTCCAGTGTCCCACACTAAAAACCCAATCTCTCTTTTCACTCCATTCATTGCACAGCAAGTGAAACACACCATCTATAAGTACTGCATCAGAAAAAAAAATTGCAATACAACCATCTGTATTCCAGTGCAACTTGGAAAGTAAAGGTCCCTATTCCCTATGCTGATGCCCTTCACTGAGTCTTATTATCATTTGGGTCATGTATCTCCACAAAATCTGCCCTGCAGTTACAAGAGAAATCACTTACCCTTCATGATGCCATCAGAAAAAGAATAGCCTCTCAAAAAAATCACTCAGACCCATTGTCACATGTTATTCTGTCAACCATCCCAAGAAATAAGACCATCAAGAATGGAATCTGGTTTTTGTAAAGCATCTCTCTGTGCTGTTAACATCTTGGCCTAACTTGGCAGTAGCTTCCATTTGCTTTGCATTGAAAATGAACATTGTATTGTTAACCCTTAAAAACTAAAGAAGATTAAGCATACTGTAATGTCCCAGCTGCTGAGCAACCAACATGATCCATAAACTCCTGAGTGGCAGAGAAATAAATATCAAAACCTCAGCTGAACAGTAAACTTCTGCTACCTGAACTTTCTCTCTGTTTTAAAACACTAAATCTGTCCCATAAAGCATAACCTTGGACAAGTATTTTGACAATGGAGTATTGATTACTTCACCTAGCTAAATCTTATGCACTTATGTACAAGCACAGGGTCATAACAGCACACACTTAGAAGAGCCAGCTGATGTTACACAATACTGTACAACTGGCTAGCTGCTTGTGCTTCCTAAACACCAGAGAAAATGAGGTTGTATTGTCTCTGAAATACTTCTTTAAGGTTGTCTAATTGGAATGTTACTTCATCATCCAATATAATAGCTACAGGTACTCTACTCATGAGCAACAGTCACATGTCTTACTCAGGAAAACGGTTCTAAATCTACTGAACTGGTGGCTTTTGGGGTCATAGTTGTAGATAAACCAATGCAGCAGCAGTTGCACATTACTCAACAGGTACCTGCTCACCTGACAAAATACTAGTCTTGCAAAATGCTCTAGAAAGAGTAACCACTTTTGGCAAGCAGTGGCACTCTTTTTGGCTTTTTCAGAGGCCAATTGCTTTACCTGGACACTCTGTTCATCCCTTCATGAGGCTTTACATAGATCATCCTTCTTCCCTCTGTACATGCACCTGAATTTCTTAAAAAGCAAATTAGAGAGGCTGAGGAATTCAGTCTGTCCGTTCATTGCATCAGGAAAGCAGGACCTATGTCAGAGGGTGTGTCCTACAGGATAGACCAAAGCAGCATTTCCATCCACTAAGAAGCCAGGAGCAGCTCTCAGATAACCTCTCATGCTATGTTGCCTCCATTCCCTCTTCATTGGGAGTTCACTATGCAACCTTCCTGAAACACTTCCCACACTACAGGATTCACCTAGAAAAGAGAGAGAGAATGCTTAAAGAGACTTGATAAGCCAGAATTGAAGACTGAAAATTCACCTGGAGTTGCACTGCAGCCCAGATATCCACTTGAGTTATCCTTCACCTTAGCAGTAGCCTCATTGCCATTCCAAGGAACCTCTGAAATAGGTTCGGTTCAGCACAGACAACAGAGCAACAAACTAGGACATGGAGTTGGTAAGAGACTCAAGTGGAAAAATAAGTAGTTCAGTTAATGGAAATCAATAGAATGTTCAACCCTTTGGCAATACATGTTATTAACATAAATGTGCTCATTAGTCTGCTAATAGATTTACCAGCCAAAAGCATTTTTCCCTTTAAGAGCATGACCACAGAATGTAAGAGAATTTCTGACTCATGTCCTCTTAAAAGATGTGTCTTAAAAAGAGCTTTGTCAATATTAGATATATTTCCTTTGACTAAGATGAGCAAATACTCACCAAATTGAACCTCCCCTCCTAGAACAAACAAACAAACAGTCTACGCAGGACATCAGCATTGCTCGGTTGCTACCTTAATTGAAATTTGTTTGACTGAACTGCAAACATGAAACTATTAAAGCAGACATTACAAGGACTAAGAACCAAGTTAGAAAAAAATGTTTTAAATCACACAGGTTTAGGGGCAGAGTATGAAAAGCCCATAAGATTTGAGAGTTCAATGCAAAAATGAGAACGACCTGGGGAAATACATAGAAGTTGGTTTATTTCTTACTATTTCAGATTCCTGATATCATAGAATCATAGAATCAATAAGGTTGGAAAAGACCTCAGAGATCATCAAGGCCAACCTATCACCCAACACCTCATGACTAACTAAACCAAGAATTCAAGTGCCACATCCAATCCTTTTTTGAACACCTCCAGGGACAGTGACTCCACCACCTCCCTGGACAGCCCATTCCAATGGCAAATAACTCTTTCTGTAAAGAACTTTCTCCTCATCTCGAGCCTAAACTTCCCCTGGCACAGCTTGAGACTGTGTCCTCTTGTTCTGTCACATGTTGCCTGGGAGAAGAGACCAAAACCCCACCTGGCTACAACCTCCCTTCAGGTAGTTGTAGATGGTAATAAGGTCTCCCCTGAGTCTCCTCTTCTCCAGGCTAAACAACCCCAGCTCCCTCAGCCTCTCCTCATAGGGCTTGTGCTCCAAACCCCTCACCAGCTTTGTTGTCCTTCTCTGGACACGTTCAAGCAACTCAACATCTTTCCTAAACTGAGGGGCCCAGAACTAGACACAGTACTCAAGGTGTGGCCTAACCAGTGCTGAGTACAGGGGCAGAGCAACTTCCCTGCTCCTGCTGGCCACAGTATTTCTGATCCAGGCCAGGATGCCATTGGCCTTCTGGGCCTTCTGGGCCACCTGGGCACACTGCTGGCTCATGTTCAGCCTATTATCATTGAGTACCCCCAGGTCTCTTTCTGTCTGGCCACTCTCCAGCCACTCTGACCCCAGTCTGTAGCACTGCATGGGGTTGTCATGGCCAAAGTGCAGCACCCTGCACTTGGACTTGTTAAATGCCATTCTGTTGGACTCATCTGTCCAGCCTGTCAAGGTCCCTCTGCAGAACCCTTCAACCCTCTAACAGATCAACACCTGCTCCCAGCTTCGTGTCATCTGCAAAATTACTAATGGTGGACTCAATTGCCTCATCCAGATCATCGATAAAGATATTAAAGAGCATGGGGCCCAGCACTCATCCTTGGGGGACACCACTAGTGACTGGCCGCCAGCTGGATGTGGCACCATTCACCACCACTCTCTGGGCTCGGCCCTCCAGCCAGTTCCTAACCCAGCACAGAGTGCTGCTGTCCAAGCCATGGACTGACAGCTTGGCCAGGAGTTTGCTGTGGGGGATGGTGTCAAAGGCCTTGCTGAAGTCCAGGTAGACTACATCCACAGCCTTCCCCACATCCACCAGGCAGTCACCTGATCATAGAAGTAGATCAGGTTGGTCAGGCAGGACCTGCCCTTCCTAAATCCATGCTGGCTGGACCTGATCCATTGGCCATCCTGCAGGTGCATAGTGATTGCCCGCAAGATGATCTGCTCCATAATCTTGCCTGGCACTGAGGTCAGGCTGACAGGCCTGGAGTTTGCAGGTTCCTCCATCCAACTCTTCTTGTGGACGGGCATCACGTTGGCCAGCTTCCAGTCATGGAGGACCTCTCTGGTGAGTGAGGACTGGTGGTAAAAGATGGAGAGCAGCTTGGCCGCCTCATCTGCCAGCTCTCTCAGTACCCTAGGATGGATCCCATCTGGTCCCATGGAAGTAACATTAGCAAGTCCCTAAGTACTTCCTCATGGATTTGAATACAATAATACAATATAATACAATACACCACCAGGTTGGAAGAGACCTTCAAGATCATCATGTCCAACCCATCAACCAATCCAAACCACCTAAATACAATACAATACAATACAATACAATACAATACAATACAACCCACCTAAACAACTAAACTGTGGCACCAAGCACCCCATCAAGCCTCTTCCTGAACACCTCCAATGAAGGTGACTCCACCACCTCCACGGGCAGCCGATTCCAATGGGCAATCACTCTCTCTGTATAGAACTTCTTCCTAACATCCAGTCTAAACCTCCCCTGACACAGCCTGAGACTGTGTCCTCTTGTTCTGGTACTGGCTCCTGGGAGAAGAGACCAACCTCTGCCTAGCTACAACCTCCCTTCAGGTAGTTGTAGAGAGCAATAAGGTCACCCCTGAGTCTCAGGGGTACTACACTGCTCCCTGACCCCATCAACCAGTTCAGGAGGCCAGTTGTCCTGAAGTCCTCCTGCCTTACTGTTGAAAGTGGAGGCAAAGAAGGTTTTTAGTACCTCAGCCTTTTCCTCATCTTTAGTTACAATATTCCCTTCCGGGTCCAATAAAGAGTGGAGGTTCTTCTTGCTCCTTTTTTTACCATTAATATATTTATTAAAATGCTTTTTATTGTCCTTCACAGAATTGGCCAGCTTGAGTTCTAACTGGGCTTTTGCCTCTCTAACTTTTCTCCTACATGATCTAACACCATCCTTAAACGTACCTCGAGTTGCCTCCCCCCCTTTCCAAAGGTGATACAGCCTCTTTTTTTCCCTTAATTCCTTCAAGAGCTGCTTGCCCATCCAGGCCGGTTGCCTTCCCCGCTGGCTCATCTTTCGGCACATGGGCACAGCCTGTTCCTGTGCCCTCAAGAGCTCCTCATTGAAGTAGGTCCAGCCATCCTGGACCAGATCCTTTATATTCTCCATTACTAGTGTTTCAATTTCATATCAGCTCATTTGCTTAATGTATTATCTTTGAAAGAAAGAAAGAAAGAAACAAACAACAAAAAAAAGGTGGCCAAGATTTTAATTTTGGAGGGAATGAGGAGAAAAGTGAAGAAATTATTCATGTCATCTCAGATTTTGACTTAATGATACCAATTATCACTACTAGTCTATTTCCACATTATTTCCAAGATATTTGTGATAGTTTATAGTTAGCAGCTGTATTTGTACTAAGCTATTTTCTCTGAGACTTGCTGAAGTAAATTGGCTCAGATTTATTTGCATTTAAATGCCTTTTTTTTTTCCCTGAACACTTTTGAAATATTTTTAATTGGTCTCAAGAAATCACTGTTTCCTTAAATAAAGAGTAGTTCCCTCCATTTCTTAAAGTTAAAAACAAGATGATAATTTCTTTCTGGGAGTTAATGAATTTTTAACTCTGCAGGTTACCAGTTTGTAGTTTGGATGCTGCTGAACTAAGATTTGAAGATCTCAGCAAGAAAGCTTTATAATGTTTCTGCTGTTTATGATACAGTTGGAGAATCTGAAAAGAGTGAAAGCAATTCCATTACTTCTGATAGTATATTGATGAGCTCTCTTAGGATTATCAGATTTGCATGTGATGTGCACTGTGTTATTAGCCTTACTCATGCAGTTGGCTAGTAGAGCTTCCTGTAACCATGAGCTCCTGATCCCCTGCCCCTTGCAGTCACTGTGAAATTTTGAACAAAGTTTCTATTGTATATGATTAGTAAATCAGTTCTCTGCTGTTTGCTGGGTTACATCTGTTATTTACTTTCCCAAGAAAATATGTATGAGAATTCACGTATCACCAGTTCATCACAAAGATTAATTATTAATTCATCATCATAATTTGCAAGTACTTCTCTGCACAAAGAAATAGAACAAGCTTTAATTAAGCTGATCAGCTGCTGCATCATGGTTTGGGTAACAAACCATATTCCTAAGTTCTACCAAAATGAGTAAGTCAGTATTTGGAAAGTAAGTGACAGATTACAGAATCACAGAATGTTAGAGGTTAGAAGGGACCTCCAGACATCATCAAGTCCAACTCCCCTGCCAAAAGCAGGATCACCTAGGGTAGATCCCACAGGAATGTGTCCAGCTGGATTTTGAAAGTCTTGTAGATCCCACAGGAATGCGTCCAGGTGGATTTTGAAAGTCTCCAGAGAAGGAGGCTCCACAGCCACTCTGGGCAACCTGTTCCAGTGCTCTGTCACCCTCACTGTAAGGAAGTTTCTCCTAATGTTGAGATGAAACCTTTTATGTTCAAGTTTGTATCCATTCCTTGCCTTACTACTGTGCATCACCAAAAAGAGCTTGCCCCCCCTGACTTGATACCTACTCCTCAGATGTCTATAGACATTGATCAGATCCCCTCTCAGTCTTCTCAAGACTAAACAGACCCAGGGCTCTCAGTCTCTTTTCATAGGGGAGATGCTCACATCCCCTAATCATCCTCATGGCTGTCCATTGTAAAGAGCACATCAACTACATTTAAAAGTCCAAAACAAAAGTTATTCATAACTGGTCATAACTATGCAATTTGGGACCTGATTGATGAAAAATAAATTTATGCAGCAATATACTTCATAAAAAAAGGAAGAAGGTTGCAGCAAAGCCATCAAACTGAAACAGCAACATTAATCAAAAATGGCTCACTGCAATAAGTGAGGATTTAATAAGTATAAATATGTACTGAAGCAAAACATTTTGTTAACTCTACATGCTCTGCTGAATCAGCAGAATATACCACATGTCATTCTAGTAAAGTATGTCTATGCCATAACCTAATTGAAGAAATCATTTCCTGTGGTGTCAACAGTTTATTTATTCCCATTGTAAAGAAAATTTTAGTACAGAAGAGGAGAGAGGGAAAGGAGGAGATTTATAGTTCATTTGCAGAAGATAAAAAAATATATTTTGTCAGTGCTAAGTCACATAGAAATTAGCTTTACCTGAGGAAGAGATTCAAGTTGTTTCAGAAAACTTTTAGAATTTTTTTCTTCAAATCTCAGTAAAAAGCATGTTCCAGATAAAAATTGCCAAAATGGGTGAAAAACACGCTTTTTGGGACATAATTTCATGTGTTTCATTTACCCTGGTACAGACATCAATATTTTCTTTTCTTTGTTTGTTTGGTTTGGTTTTTTTCTCCTTCCAGGAGAATTCTAGAGAAGATTTTTAAACAGTTTTGTTATTCTGAAACACAGTTAACGCTGTCACTTAGCTGTGTCTGAAGTCCACTGAGCAAAACCAAACCAGGAGGTCAAAAAGTCCACACAGGGGAGAAAAAAATAATGAACAGAATACATCAGTTTAGAATGCATTTTGCATTGTGTAGGTTTTTTATTCCACACCTTTTTGGTTATATTTCAACTCGATTTAGATATAAATCATAAAGAAATACTATGGTATGACAGGAAAAAAAATGTTGACATTTTTCCCCCTTGTGACAAGATAAAAATGGATAATGTAAATTGGACCTTCAGAATAACTTCAATACATTTAAATACACTTGATTAAACCTGCATACAGCTGAGCCTGTATGCACTATGAACTAGTCAGGAGCAATAGAATAGAATAGAATAGAATAGAATAGAATAGAATAGAATAGAATAGAATAGAATAGACCATGTTGGAAGAGACCTTCAAGATCATTGCGTCCAACCTATCATCCAACCCACCTAATCAACTAAATCATGCAACCAAGCACCCTATCAAGTCTCCTCCTGTACACCTCCAATGATGGTGACTCCACCACCTCCCTGGGGGCACATTCCAATGGGCAATCACTCTCTCTGTGTAGAACTTCTTCCTAACAGCCAGCCTAAACTTCCCCTGGCACAGCTTGAGACTGTGTCCTCTTGTTCTGGTGCTGGTTACCTGGGTTGCCATTCTCTGGACACGTTCAAGTGTCTCAACATCTTTCCAAAACTGAGGGGCCCAGAACTGGACACAGTACTCAAGGTGTGGCCTAACCAGTGCAGTGTACAGGGGCAGAATGACCTCCCTGCTCCTGCTGGCCACACTATTGCTGATGCAGTCCAGGATGCCATTGGCCCTCTTGGCTGCCTGGGCACACTGCAGGCTCATGTTCAGCCTACCATCAACCAGTACCCCCAGGTCCCTCTCTGCCTGGCCACTCTCCAGCCATTCTGACCCCAGCCTGCAGCACTGCATGGGGTTGCTGTGGCCAATGTGCAGAACCCGGCACTTGGATGTGTTAAATCTCATGCCGTTGGATTCTGCCCATCTGTCCAGCCTGTCGAGGTCCCTCTGCAAAGCCTCTCTTCCCTCCAGCAGATCAACTCCTGCCCCCAGCTTGGTGTCGTTCACAAGTTTACTGATGATGGACTCAATGCCCTCATCCAGATCATCAATAAAGATGTTGAAGAGCATGGGGCCCAGCACTGATCCTTGGGGGACACCACTAGTGACAGGCTGCCAGCTGGATGTGGCACCATTCACCACCACTCTCTGGGCTCGACCCTCCAGCCAGTTCCTAACCCAGCACAGAGTGCTGCTGTCCAAGCCATGGACTGACAGCTTGGCCAGGAGTTTGCTGTGGGGGATGGTGTCAAAGGCCTTGCTGAAGTCCAGGTAGACTACATCCACAGTCCTCCCCTGGATTTGCATGCAGCAAATCCAGCTCCTGAAATCTATGACGGTTTTTAAAAAGCCTGTGGTTGAATAAATAGAAGGGTTAAGATTATGAAAGTATCTGGGAGAACACAGACAAATGGATAAGATGAAAGTTCACAGAGCAGTCAATAATATAAAGAGTTCTCACAAGAGCTTTTGATTGTTTTTTACTAATTAAGGTTGTACTTCACAAGGCAGAAAGTTGCATGTTTCCTACTTCATATTGATTTATCACTATATGTAAACACTGCTTTATGCCTTAAACACAGTCACTTGATTGATCATAAAACTGGCACATGCATGGAGAATCAGGCTTTCTGTTTCTGCCAGTTGCTCAACTAATCCTTTGCAGACTACCCACAAAAAAAACACCCAAACAAACAATTCAAGGCTTGTATTTTTCTGTCTTTAATTTGATCTGTATTACAATAGGGTATTTTTTCCTCCAAACTGATGCAATAAAATATAAATAAAAACAAAACCACAGACACAGAACCTTCAGAATACTTGAAATGTCAATATTTCAAAATACCATAAATTCTTTCTCTTTTGCATTTGCCTGTCTCCAACATAGTATCAACTTTATGAAAGCACTTGCTAAGCCACAGGTATAGGGGTAAACATCAGGGGAGAAAAATGCTTAACAGCAAGATACAAAATTTGGCTTGGAAAGAAACATTAAATATAGATAGAGCATTGATTCCTCATAAAGTAAGACATTTTGGCAACTGAAATCACTGTAAGACTTAGTCTACCGAAATGAGCAAAAAAGGTCATTGATTTCCCTGTGCTTTGTATTTTCAAGATAAATAAAGAAACACATCCTTATGTAATTGTACCACGTGCTTTTAAAGAAAGCTTCTGGATTCAATTTGGAAACTCTGGTTAGAAAAAGCCAGTCATTCACCCAGGTATTTTCCAACATTTAAACAGCAGAGAATAATGAAAACAAGCAGAAAATATCATTTGAGCATAAAAACAATCTTAAATAGAAAATAAAATAAATAAACCTTTTCTATTTTTTAATACTTTTAATTTTCCTATTAAGCATTATCCACCTTCTCTAATGCAGAATTCAATTTCTAGTACAAAAGAGATAAAATACTGATAATGCTAATGGATAGTAACATGAAATGGAATGAACTAAAAAAAGAAGAATGCATTAAAATATGTTTGTGTTTGCATAATATCCATAATATCCTAATATGTTTTTAATGCATTTAGGCAAACTGGAAACAAGTGACATTAACAGCAGATAATAAATCCCTTTATTTGGACGTCCAGATATAATTTGCATGCTGAGATCATTGTGTTCCCTGTCACAGGCTTGCAGTGAAAATAGCAATGAAATAAATTAATCTGGCACTACTGGAGTGGGCACTGCAGTAAAATGAGTGGGAGCCTAAAAAAATACCCTAAATATCCAGACAACAACAAACAGGACACACAGAGTCACATATCCTAGCCTTAACTAGAGAGTTCTCTTAACACATGGACAAGCTGCCAATATGCCCTTGGAAAATACACTGCGTTAAACATGTCGATAACAAATGCTATCAGCTTAATGAAACAGATGTTCAGGATTCCAAGTGGATTGAATGACACTGATAACTTCATTCACAAGTAATACTCAATATAAAATATGATTCTCTTAATAGACTATAGCACAGTATTGATAATTAAATAAACTTTTAATAATGAATCTGTCACAGAGCAAGAACTGCCATGAATCATTCATAGTTACATGCTAGAGGCAAAAAGTGAAAAATGGCTGATTTCCCCCCATCCCCTCCACCCCCCCACTTTTTTCTCTGCTGGATTTGCCCTTCCAAATCAGCTAGTCAAACCAGCTGAATAATGAGGTCAAATTTTTTGACCAGGGTTCAAACATCATGGGTTAGGGGTAGTAAAACAATAAATTGTTGAAATAAGAAGGCACCACGGCCTTAATGCTCACTAAATTCTTCAAGATTTTTTAAAAATAAGGAATCATGCTAAAGCCTACAGAATTTGGAGTAGATAATGCCTTTCTATACCTAGCTCCTTGGAATATACATTCCTTCCTCAGTCCACTCTTGTAATATATCCAGGGTCACTGGGCTGAGAATTAAAACATGACAAATCTTCCATGCCATCCATGCAGTTTTCAGTCATACAAGTGGCTGATAGGTGCTCCAATAAATACAGACATTCTTGGTACAACAGGAAAGCCCCGAGGTTTCTAAGAAGATGGTCCTCTAAGATCCCTCAGTCAGGCACCTCATGTAATGCCATGCAGCAGACATCCTTTCCCAGTGATTTTACTCAAAAGAAAGAAGGTTGGAGGAAAAGAAAAAAATTACCTCAGGTTTACAGATGGCACCAAAATGGAGGAGACAGTCAGCAGGCTGGAGGGCAGGGCTGCCTCCCAAAGAAAACTCTGCAGGCAAGAGTAATGGGCCAAGAGGGTCTGAGGACATTCAGCAAGGACAAATGCTGAGTCACACTCAGCTGAGGAGCAGCTCAGCTGGAGGACTTGTAGGGATTGACAGAGTGAGTGCGAGGCCACAAGTGAGCCCCTGCAGCAGTGGTAGCTCAAAGGAAGTGGTTATTCCCCTCTACTCAGGAACACAGTGGTGCAAACTGCAGAAGAGAAACAACTCAGGAGATAATTGGTGACCATCAGCTCACCAGTGATGTGTCAAGCGTCACTGTGTGCAGCACAACTTTCTGCATGTTCCTAGAACTTGTACCCTTTGTTTCCCTGAGAACTGCAAGGCAGGGTTAATAGTTTGGCATAGGCATTCCTTTTGTGGGTGCCATATTTCTTCAGTTTCTTTGTAAAACAGGATTTACTTTCTTACAATCAAATATACATGGTGAGTAATGAAAGCAGCTCTGTATTACACTCACGTTCCCAATTAGTTCCTCCCTACTGAAGAAGTAGATCCAGGACAGTTTCTCCTCTGGATGGATTTTCTACTTTCTGGATCATAAAGCTGTCTTGTCTGTATTCTAGGAACTACTTTCATGTTTTACTGTCTTCATTACCTAATGGGTTTCAAAATGGTTATTGTTAAGTCCCTCATGAATATAGTTGCTTCTGGTTTTTAACACTTCAAGAGCTGATGAAGGAATTTTCCATTCCAAGTCAGATGACCTATAACAAATGCTCTCACTTCTTCATCATATCAGTTTATTCTTTCACATGCCAATAGCCAGTACTATTTTATTTTCATATTTTTCTCTATAACATTTCAAATAGTTTATTTCAGGTTTTATTATGATTTTTTCACTCTATTTTTTCTTTTATTTTAATTTCCACCTATGTATTTTCTCCTCTATGGTTATTTTAGAACTTTTCTTGTCCTCTCTTTTCTTGTCTAGACATACATTACGTCTTACTTTTCTACTGTTGCATCCAAATAATCTAGAACAACTCAAAGATTTCCTTTTTCTTTCAACTGAAAATTAACCACTTTACCTTGTGGGCTTGCCAGAGAAGATCAAGATCTTTCTCATCCATTTATATACATTCCTTCATGAAAGCATGTTCTGTGTATTAACTAGCAGATGCAGTACAGCACAGTAGTTGCTAGGAGAATTTTTCACTACAACAACAGAGCAAATAGTGATTTATCTGAGTATAATTTATAGCTACCCTTGAGGCTGCAGTAAATTATGCAGCTTCTTTTATTCACAGCATGTCTTACAAATATCTACTGAAGATACCTCTTTTTTCCCTCTGTGTTTTCTCCCGTAATGCTTCATACTCTTAATGGAGAGTAGTAATGTGTTCAGAAGGAAAAATCACATACTCCCCTTTTTTTTCTCTCTAAGCAAACATTCAGCATATGTATGGTTGCCTTATAAGCACACTTCACCAGCTTATAACCACATATAATTGTTAATATCTGATCACTGCTTATGGACAAGGTAAAAGTGATAGAATGTCCACTCCTCCTTTCTCACCAAGCACATTAGGACATTTTGTAAGCAATTGTTTACAGGACTGAGTACTAAGTTCTCAGAATTTGTACTCACTACCTTGAGTAATTTTCACTTTTTGAATTGGATCCCTTTCACAGAGAATGGCTAATTTTATGTTGTTCACTTTGGTCATAGAGGGGCGTGGTAGAGACTGTCACTATCTCAATCACTCTCATGATTGTCAGAACTGATTTACTGACTCATTAAGATGCAAGTGAGAGGGAAAAATTCACTTAAAAGTGAGGCAAAGAAACATTTCTTACAATTCCTGCAATTTGACAGTTCCAAACTAATTTCAGGATAGACTAACTCAGTTGAGCCCGTTTTCAAATCTGTCCTTGAATCATAGAATCATAGAATTGTTTCAGTTGGAAAAGATCTCTGAGACCATCACACACAACCATCGACCCAAGAGTTCTAAGACCACTGAGTCACAAAGTTCTTCATTGTGTTGACACAACTGCATGAAGTCAATTAATATTTTCACTTGAAGGGCATCTGTGGCAGACAACACTTGCATAGTGATGGTTTCAGCAGTTCTATAGTGTGCAGGTCTGTTCCAATTTCACTGTAATGCCTCTTCCTGCATCTGAATCATGTAAAAGCCTCAGATAGCAGTAAACAACACAAATGTTTATGACAACCTATTTGTATAGCCATAATTTTAACAAACCGATCAAAGAGAGCAATTGGCAGATGTTCTCATCCACCTTAGATTTACAGGACATAGTTATGGCATGACTGCTGTTTGGGGATAGTTTTCACTTTGCTTTTTCTTTGAGTTTAAGAATTTTGAAGAGAGTTCTTTTTCCCAGTTCCCTCTAGTTCAGCCAAATTAGCAATGCTAGTTCTAGTAGAAGTCATGAAGTTTTGGTATTGATTTCACAGACACCTTAAACAAGATTTTGAAAAGAAAACCTATTAGGAAACTTAATCATTTGTAGTAAAATTATGTTAGCTACTACTTGGCAAGATTGCTTTAGAACTAAAGCTTTGAAGCCTGTCACAGGTCTTAAAAATAAAATTGCTTGAGTAGTTGAGGAGAACTGTATTAAAATGCAAATTTCCAGCTGTTATATTTCTTCAAAACCAATAATCCCTCAAGGCCACCAATATGTCAAATACTTAATGGAAAATATCCCTTAGGCAGAATGGCCTTTCTAAGTTGACTTTTGATTAAACTTAAAATACTATGTAGCAAAAAAACTTAAAATCAAAAAGAGGATATAAATATCATACCAGACTAAAATGTCATCAAGAATGCAATTGCAGGGGCAAACTTAAGGTCACTAATTTTTAAGTCATTTTCTACCCTTTTTAAGGATTAGCCAAGGAAATAATTGCTAATATAAAGTATACCCATAAAACACACCTCCAAATGGGCCTTAGAGAAACAGACATTAATACTTTATTCAAAGCAATACAAAACGACAGAGATGCAAGCATAAAGTTGGGATGTAGTTGGCACACACAGCACAGAAGTCAAAGTCTCCACTGCCAAACACTTCTGCTCGGTTCTGCTGTAGTAAATCTGAAACTCGAGGCTCAACATTACCAGTTGAGAATAAGACAGATTTGGCTACTGAATTCCAGGACTCTGTGTGTCTCTGTGTCTCTGTCAAACATGGAAGTCAGATTTTCTTTCAAAGAGAATTATTGAATCAAAAGTCTAATGTTTTTCCCGTGGAAAGCAGTGACAAAATATTCATGTAAGGAGGATAGAGATCTCAGTATGTTGTGGTACACTGTGACTGAGTCCATCAAAATTTTGAGGAAAATAAATTGCAATTTAAATATCAAATCAATTGCAGAAACAATAGCTGCTAGAACCTTAAAATCATAGAATCGTTAAGACTGGAAAAGAACTCTAAGATCATCCAGTCCAACCATCAACCCAACATTGTGCCCACTAAATCATGCTCTAAATTGCCATGTACACAAGTTCCTTGAACACTTCCAGGGATGGTGACTCCACCACCTCTCTGGGGAGCCTGTTCCAATGCCTGACCACTGTTTCTGTAAAAACTTTTTTTCCTAATATCCAGTCTAAACCTCACCTTATATCATAAAATCTTTGTGGCAACACAGTAAAAAAAGTGTAATAGACCCACACTGTAGTGTCAATTTGTAAAGAGAAATTTCAGTTGCAAAAAAAAGGCAGCTCCAGGTGTCTGAACTGTAATTCAGTCTCAGTTCATCTCTAATGTGCTGTAAATTTGGGTTTTAATAGGAATTAGACAAGTGTTTTGGTCAGATAAGGAAATCTTATGTGATCATGAGGAAACAGCAGCTGGATTCTCAGCAGGCATGAAGCAGAACAGTACTCCTGATATACCTTGAAGATACAAAGATCTACATTGGGTGAGGACACGACATTGCATTTGATCTTCAGAAGATATGGTATGGGTTTTTTAATCGGTGGTATAATTCCAAAGAACATATTTTCAGTACAAAAGCTATCTTACAGCCCTTCAGAATATAATAAACTCTGTAGCTTCAGTTTAACTTTTGAGGTTTCAGTCACAGACACATTACTCTAGTGAATGTGAACAATCTAGCAGCAAAGAAATTATCCTGGGGGATAAAAACATATGAGGCAGGAGCAATATCAGGCCCCTGTTTTTAAATAGAAGTGGTTAAATGAGTAGTTTGTATAAAAAGAGAAAAATTTCAAACAGACAACTATGATAAGTAGTTGTGATGAGCATTCTGAAACTATAGATGGATCCAGACTGTGTTTTATATTCCATTCAGGGAAGTTTATATACTTTTCCCTCCATAATTTCAAGAAAGAAGGAAAGAAAGCATCTTTCAGGCTTTCCCCAGGTTCAGAATTACATATTTACATTCATTTAGCACTTTTTAGGTTACTTTAATAGCAATTGAAGCTCATGAACAAGTGATCTATGTAGTAAGATTATAGTTTTGTTTCCCTGTCACCATCCTACCTTGGATTATCTGGCAGAAAGTTATGACAATCTTTTTAAAGTCAGAGGTTTTGCCCTTTAATTTGGTTTACTTTCAGATAATTCCTGTTAGGAATTGAAATTCTCTTTCAAATAATTCTAAACACTCTCATATCTCTGTTCTCCAAATAATGCTTTGGGTTTTTTTTTAATTTAATGATTCCAAAGGAGCCTTTTTGCTTTCAAATGGACAACTGAGAAAGCATTTATTTTCCTCTTTACCTTTTATCTTTGAAAGATGCATTTTGATCTTTTGTTTGTTTGTTTGTGGTTTTGGTTTTGTTTGTTCATTTTTGTTTGTTTGGGTTTGGGTTTGTTTTTTTTTTAGTTTGATAAGGAAGTTGCTTGAGCAACAAAGCTGGAGAGGGGTTTGGAATACAAGCCCTATGAGGAGAGGCTGAGGGAGCTGGGGTTGCTCTAGCCTGGAGAAGAGGAGGTTCAGAAGAGACCTTGTTGCTGTCTACAACTACCTGAAGGGAGGTTGTAGCCAGGTGGGGTTGGTCTCTTCTCCCAGGCAACTGTGAGAGTCTAAAGCTTGTCTCTCCTGGTGTGACTCAACAAAGATAAAATCACTTGCTGCTTGCCCAGACAATAGCTGATGTGCGTTGGGCAGAGCCACTGGAAAGACTCTTGGAAGGTGCAAAGATAACATTGCTCACTGAACTGCAGCTGGCCTACAACAATGGTCCAAGGGCCCAGCCATCATGCCTTCAGGACAAGATCATTTCCAGCCATCAGATACCCCAGGAAAGGACAATGGATCCCTGATGTGTAAAGGGTGTGTGGGTAGGTAGATGGAGCAGGAGGAGGTGGAGGCCTCCCCCCCTTCCATCCAGACGGCTGCCCAAACTCACCTGAGTACTCAGGAAGATTTCCTGGGGAAGGATACCTGGACACTTACCTAAGGATGATTTCCCAGAACGATATCCTGGGGAACAATGCCTGGACACTTGCCTGAGGACTAAAAAACTGTATAAAAGACTGGAGCAACTACTGGCTTTTTGGAGAAGAAAACAGGAGAAGAAAACAGGAGAAGAAAACTGGAGAAGCAAAATGCAGCACCACACGCTGGAAACATCACGGGGCCAACACAACGGACCTTGGACTCTGTAAACCCTCTCTCTTTGCCCTAAGTTCCGGCTGCTGCAACTCATGGAGCTGAAGAAGCTGCCCAGAGGACCACATCCCTTCTACAGCCAAAGCCTCAGCACCCTTCCTCTACAGACCCTACATCTCCTGCAGCACGTTTCTCTACAGACCCAACATCTCCTGCAGCACTTTCCTCCACAGACTCAAACTGTCTTGGGGTGAGGGTGTGGTAATATAATTCCTTTCCTTTTCTCTCTTCTCTTTCTATTCTCTCTCTCTCCCCTTCTGATCCATCCACTGTATTTATGTCCATCCACTGTATTTATGTAATAAATAGTCTAGCTGTTGATATTTTGGCCTTGTTTGTGCCTCTAATTTCACAACACGGGAATATTCATTAAAAACCTGAATCTCTTTCCCTCTCCGGATCGAGACATTAGACCTTTACAGCAACCAACACCAGAACAAGAGGACACAGTCTGAAGCTGCACCAGGGGAGGTTTAGGCTAGCTGTTAGGAAGAAGTTCTTCACAGAAAGAGTGATTGGCCATTGGAATGTGCTGCCCAGGGATGTGGTGGAGTCACCATCACTGGAAGTGTTTAAGAAGACACTGGATGGGGTGCTTGTTGCCATGGTTTAGTTGATTAGATATAGTGTTGGATGAGAGGTTTGGACTTGATGATCCTGATGGTCTTTTCCAATCTGATTAATTCCAATTCCAATTCCAATTCCAATTCCAATTCTAATTCCAATTCCAATTCCAATTCCAATTCCAATTCCAATTGAAGATTCTTAATTAATTCCCCCAATGGCTGTTTGGGGTTCAGGTTTTTGGGACTGGATTGGGTTTTCTTCTACATTTAAATGGCTTTTTACTTTGTTATTCACTTATAGCACCCTGCTAGTGTAGGTTTTGGATTTTGTGTGCATGTGTTCATGCAGCAATGGACTAAGGAACCTGTTCTACAGTGTTGTGCATTTAGACATATGGTATTTTCAACTACAAATTTCAAAAGTGCCTTATCTTAAGTAGTTAAGAAACAATTAAAATTTCCATCGGAGAAAGAACATGAATAAGTTAAAAATAATGAGTTTCTGCAAAACATATCCCAATAATCAGTGCTTACTAGAATGTAAATCCTTTAGCACTCTTATAAAAATTGTTTAAAATAAGAATTCTATTATGTTGTAAAAGGAGGTTTTATCATCAAAGATAGACAAAAGTAAGACAGAAAAAAACTGGCAGCTGACTTGGATTTAGCACTCAGTAC
Source organism: Colaptes auratus (assembly GCA_015227895.2). Classification (NCBI taxonomy): domain Eukaryota; kingdom Metazoa; phylum Chordata; class Aves; order Piciformes; family Picidae; genus Colaptes; species Colaptes auratus. The sequence continues at coordinate 39,507,328 of CM037637.1, forward strand.
TAATACTTACTCTGAATGTCCCCCTTGAATTACTCTAAGAGAGACTTTTTCTTGTTTGATCTGTTGAGTCACTTTTATTTTGTTGTGTCTAAGACTTTACTTATCTGTGAGATCAAATAGTGTCTTAAAAGATTAATTATTTTCTTTGGCATGACCTTATGATCTGCTTTTCTTTGGACCAAAGTGGTAAATGGATTTATAACCTGTCATTTCCAACTATAGTAGGTTGCCCTTGGCCAGAGGCCACTCTCTCAATGCTCCTCCTCTAAGATGCCTTCTGCTAGAGCAGAAGAAAACAAGAAAAAGGCTTGCAGGTTTGCAGGTTGAGATAAAGATGGTGACATAATTTACCAATTACCATCATAGGAAAAACAGACTTCACTTTGAAGAAATGTATTTATTGAAATTTGAAATAGATTTGGATGGGGGAAAATAAAGACAAATTAAAACAACACCTTCCTTCTACTCCTCCTTTTTCCCAGGTACAACTTCACTCCTTCACTCCTGACTTCACTACTACTTCTTTGTCCCAAGCAGCTTAGAGGGATGAGGAATGGGGATGTGCTGCAGGAATTCCTTAACACTTCCTCTATTCTGCTCCTTCCTTCTCCTCTGTTTGAATGTGGGGCCTCTCCATGGCCTACAGTCCTTCAGCATAGAGTCTCCATGGGTCACAAGCCCTTCAGGAAATATTCACATGCTCCAGTGTGAAGTCCTCCATTCTACTTCAGCATGGTACTCCTATGGGCTGCAGGAAAACACCATGGTCTCTCCACAGACTGCAAGGGAATCTCTGCTGCAGTCCTGGTTCATCTCGTCCCCTCCTTCTCTGATCCTTGTGTTAATAATGCTCCTTCTCACTGGTTTTCCTCACTCCTATTTGCAGGCATTGATGTCCTCCCTTTAAAATGTTTTCACAAAGGCTCCACCAGCTTTGCTGATGGGTTCAGCTATGTCCTGTGATAGATCCATGGAGCAACTGGCTGGAAGCGACTGTATTCAGCATGAGGCAATCCCTGGCCTCCTCCCATGGAGACCACTGCTACAACCACACCGCCCACACCACCCACCATCATATACTTCTTATAAGTATTTTAAGCAAGGTAAAATCATAATAATCAAAGTTCATATACATATTCCTGAAATGGAGCAAACCTAGTTTGAAAAGTACATCAGGAAAGAGCTTCTAACACATTTAAAATCTGTAGTAAAAATTCTCTTGAGTAACAAAGTAACATCTTCCATAATATTTTCTTTTTTTTTCATGCATAGCAGGAAATATGAGTAGTTAGCATTCCCTTATTTAGGCTGCAGATCTCATTAACCTGGCAGTCAAAGACTGGCAATACCCCTCATGGATCTTGGGATTTATCTGCAGGAGGCATATCATCTCCTCTTTCCTTTTATCCCCAAATCTAATGCATAAGTGGTTTCATTAATCTTATCTGCTGGGAGGCATTTGGGAAGAAATAAATTGGTGGTGCGGGTGGTTGAGGCCCTGGAGGTGTTATAAAAACCATGTAGACACGGCATTTTGTGCCATGGCTTCAGAGATGTGGTGGGGTTAGGTCAAGAGCTAGATCACACAGGTCTTTTTCAGCTGAAACAATTCTGATTCTATGATTCTAAAAGACCATATTTCTACAGTATGTACCATGTGATGTAAAGAAATTTTTAGGTAAGAAAATTCTATGACCTTAATTTTCACTTTATAACACCTTACCTTTTGATTTGCTGTTCCTTCAAGTGACTGAAAGTTTCTCCTGAGAGCAGTTTTTAATAGAAAAAGAAGGGGGGAAACCAGCATGAAAAAAAAAAAAAAAAGAAGAAAAAGAAAGCTAATGAATGTGATGTTTAGTATGCAGTCATCCATTTAAGGCTTCTGCTGCCACAACTCCAGTTAGCTGAGCACAGCAGTAGTTATGAGGACTAATGAGTTTGCCAGACATTTTGCAATTCTCTCCTGCTGTGTCCTGTCAGTTAAAAAAAGAGGGAGACAGTGATGGCCACCAATGTAAACACAGTGGATTGACCATAAGTGGCACCTAAAGGACAATAAAGTAAAGACCAAATGGCAAGATCTGGCCAACTAGCTTGTAAGCTCCTCGAATATGACCAGGATTGTTGCATTTTAAATTTTGCTTGAAAAGCAAAGTGCAGCTATAGATTCAGTAGCCAGTTGCCATTTAAACATAAATCACTATGTTCTATTGGAAAAGCAAGATAATTTATGCTAGAATATCAAATATTAAAGATGGTCGCACTTTTTTTTCATTCTTTTTTGTTGCTTGTTGATTGAAAGCAGGGAGGTATTTCTTGATAATTTTGAGTAGCATTAACACATAGGAAAAAGGCATACTCCAAATATATTTCTCCAGTTTTAGTGATGCTCCTGTGAAAGAGGAGAAATTGCTCTCCTTCTGCATTTTCCTTCAAAAAGATTGAAATCTGGATTTTTAAAGGACAAATAGATCTTCCTATCTGCCAGCATGCTTCATAGTTAGGATACTCATTATTTTCTACTAAAAGAGGGATTGTATATCAGATTTTCCATTCTATATGAATAAGCTCCATTTGAATTTAATTAATCTGTTCTATGTGAAAAAATTTATCCTACTGCAACTCTATTGCCAAAGAAATATTTTAGAGTAGGGAAAAAAAAACCCCAACCCAAAAACCCAACAACAAACAAAACCAACCAACCAAGCAACGAAAAACAAACAAACTCAACCAAATCAAAACAACAACAAACACAAAACCACAACCAGTGGGATTTTTTTTCTTCCTTTCCAGTGGATAAAATTAAATATAATGCTTCAGCATTATGGGATTGAGCCAAATCAACTTCACTTGAGTTCAATTTTACTATTTAGCAGGAGTAAGCAAGCCTTGAGAGGACTATAAAGCTGTTCCAGGTTCATGGTACCAGCTAGAGGACTCATCATTGGGGAGGATTTCTCTCCCTCTACTCGGAAACCCTGACCTTAGTTTCTGAGGCTGAGCTAATCACCCCAAGATCCTGCCATAGGATATAAAAAAGACACCTCTAGATAGTGGTCTCTCTAAAATGGGTGTAGATGGATCAGATTAATTGTAAATACATGGGTTTGTTTATATATTCTATGAAGGAGTCTCAGGTATTTAATTCTGGCTTAAGCATTCAGGGTTTATTCATCCAAACTTTTTTTTCCCCCCTTTTTTTGGTCATTGTTCTAGCTCATTTGAGTATTTTTCTATAAGACTTCCTTTGAGATAAAAAAGGCAAAGCATTTTTCCCTAAAATCCATTTCAGTCCCCCATTTTCAAACAGCAGAACCAGGGCTAAATATCAACAATTTGTATCGTGTTGTATCAGGTAAGTCATGCAATACAAATAAATGTAATATTGATCATGCTCAACATTGCACCTCTGTTTGTCTGTGATATGAGAAAGAACAACTTCCTAGTTTCTCTGGAGACTACAGCAGTGAGTTATTGCAAGGTATATTTGGAGAACTGGAAGTCCACAGTATTATGAGCTGATCCTCTGGGAGCCTCCTGGGAGCTTCTGGAATTCATCAGAACAGCTCTGCTAGGAGAGATTTTAGTTCACAGATCACGAGCACGAGTGAATGTCTACCTCAAATGCCTACTTTCTTTTTATTTCAAAATACTAAAAAATAATGGGGCAGATTTATTTCAAACTAAGCAAGAATTGGGTGTGCTGAGCACAGAGATTCATCAAAAAATCACAGAATGGTCCATGTTGGAAGGGACCTTCAAAGGTCACCTAGTCCAAACCTCCTCTACAGTAAGCAGGGGCATCCTCAACCAGATCATGTTGGCCCTGATCAGCTCTGTCTTCATCAGGATTCCTATCTGTAGAATAGCCTCTGGACTACATGGGTAATGGACAAAGCTATTCCAGGTTTGCTTAAGGAAGGTAGTGCTGAATCATAGGGTTCAAATGTCTATGTCCAGCAGAAGCACCGAGACAGAGTCAATGTAAGGGCTAAAACCTTTCCACATCCAGTGGGTGTAATGTATTCCCACTTTGGTCATACAATGGGAAGCATTTTGTTACATCCCTTGAGAGACATACAACTTAGTGTGAGATCACACAACAGGGGAGCTTCTATCACACAAGCAGCAGTGCAGGCTGTGCTTGTGTGTACAGGAAGAATGCTGTATTTGCTTATTGGCCACATGTAAGCTCCCAGCATTACAGCACTGAAGCAAGTACTGGCATCTGACTGTCCCAAATAATTCCCTGCCTGCTTAATAGACTGTCTAAGCACCACAGAAGGACTGCAGCTTTTACTACTAGATAAGAAGAGCAGCTTACAGCAAGAATGGCAATAGGCTTAGGTAACGTAATCCACAGCCATGGCTGCAGCTGGACAGAGTTTTGTGAATTACATATAAACCTATCCTGGCCTCACAGAGGGTTCTTGCTATTCAAAACCATTTCAAAAATGCTTTTACATGTAGCACTGTCACCCTTTGTATGTCTGAACTATATCATCTTTTCTGCTACATTATATTATTCATCCAGGATTCCTGGTGTAGTTCTCCTCCTTGAATGGACAACAGAGTTTCAGCAGAGGACTTACCAGAGAAAAAGAGAAAAGACTAATGTTTCTCAGAAATAAAAGGGAGTATTCCTGTCAAAATTGATCCATAGCTTTTAGATTGAGCAATGTTTTCATGAGGAAAACAATGACTCTTAAAATACTAATATGTAACAAACAACAATAAATGAAAAGAGACTTAATGCAATCATTCACAAAAATATTCCTAACCATTTTTTATACCAAGGAATGCTCTATTTCACAGCTTTCTTGCATCTCATATTACAAAAGGGGAAATCCAGGGCATTTCCAGCAAGTGTAAGCAACCTGTATACTCTGGACTTAAGGACAACTGAGTCCTTGGAGAAATAATTTTCTCTTTTTGAAGCAGCAGGTGTTAGAAGGAGGCATGACCTTAATGCTATAGTTTCTGAAAGCAAGCATTTAAGAGGTTAATCAAATGTGCATCTAGTTAAAAATTCAGTAGTTAAATGAATTTTTTGTCTGTACCCACATACATGTCAGTGCTATGACAAACTCATACTGGGTGACTAGAGCTGCCAGGAGCTGGTATGTTCTAGGCTGAGGACTGATCCACTGTTCTGGCATTGATTTCTACCATATTTGGAAGACAGTAAAGCTTTGAGTAGTTATTGTTTTCCACAACTAGCAGTGTAGGGATGGTGGTTTACTGTTAAGACTGAATATGCAACCACCATGATATATTTGCTTAGGGTCTTCAGGGAGCCCTGGTTTTTACCCTCCTCTTGCCCTTATTCTGATATCTAGCAGGATACAGCTCACTTGTTGATTGTTGCCATGCTCTGTCCAGGATCTAACATCTTCAGATAAATTCTTCTAACTACATATGAATGCAGAAAGGAATTCCAAATTGATACACTTTTGGTGAGCGGTTAAAGCTTGGAGCATGTTGACTGCACGCTCAGAGGTCTAATTACATACATTTAATCTGAATCCTCATTCGATTCACCCATGAGAATTTTTTGTGACTGGAATATCTCCACATTTCAGTTCATACAACCAACTAGACCACTGCTGGAAGCTTTTTAGAAGATTTTAGTCTCCAATTTGTCTTACAGATTTTTGCTTCCTTTCTTTCTTATTCCTCCTCCCACCTTCTTTCCCGTTTCTGATCCTGAATCATACTGAGTTACCACTTGTAGCACAAGCTTCTCAGTCCTCTCCTAATTGGCAAAACCCTCCTGGAGGATGACTTTTTAGCATTTCAACATCTCATATTATTGCTGTGATCTTTTCTGCATAAGAGCTGCCAGACACAAGCGATTCACTTTCAGTTTGCAAATGAGATGACTAATGGGAGTGGACAATGAACCCGCAGATGGCCTTTTTCTTTCATTCTACCCCATGCATGTGCAGAAATATTACCATTTAGCTGACTGGCATTTTGTGGGGGTAGAAGGAGTTATTTACAACATTTTACACATTCAAACAAGAAAATAATCCTTCTATTTTCAAAACTGTTATCTCTCGGAGATTACATATCCTCAAAGTTATATTAATCCTAGAGTAGGATATAAAGGCTTTTCTAATTAATTCAATTTGGTTATGCAGATTTGGTTCTGTCTTCATAATTTTTTTTTTCTCACATAGCATTTTTTATATTATGCCTTGTACAAAGAGATTAAACTTCAGAACTTAAAATAAAAATCTATGCAAAAAATAGGATGATGTCGGTCTGGCATCTACTTCTCCTGTAAGCTAATAGCTGCTGAGCAGACTAAAGTTCTTAAGTTGAAATGTGACTGCATAAATCATGCAAAACAATTCAAAGTTTCTAGACATCAAGAGGCTTGCAGGGTTGAGGTGTGATTGAAGAATAATAATATACTTTTGTCAGTGAGTTAGCTTGGGTCTGAAAAATAGACTAGCTGATTGAAGTACTTGACCTAATGATCTCATTCTTTTATCTCTACTCTGTCCTTGTTTCCAGTCCACTCTAGACCTTTGTTCTCTGTTTCTTAGTAGAGAAAAATTTTCCCTCAATTCCACTTATGTAAATGAATTTCACTGAGCCTGCCAGCTTCGGTGAGATCACTTTTTATGGTACCCCATTTTCAGCCAGTCCAGGAGTCACCATCATTGGAGGTGTTCAAGAGGAGACTCGATAGGGGCTTGGTTGCATGGTCTAGTTGATTAGGTTGGTGAGGGGTTTGGAACACAAGCCCTATGAAGAGAGGCTGAGGGAGCTGGGGTTGCTTAGCCTGGAGAAGAGGAGACTCAGGGGTGACCTTATTGCTGTCTACAACTACCTGTGCTAGGGGAGGTTTAGGCTTGATGTTAGGAAGAAGTTCTTCATAGAAAGCGTGACTGGCTATTGGAATGGGCTGCCCACAGAGGTAGTGGAGTCACCATCACTGGAGGTGTTTAGGAAGAGACTTGATGGGGTGCTTGGTGCCATGGTTTAGTTGGTTTAGTGATTAGTTAGTGTTGGATGATAGGTCAGACTCGATGATCTCAAGGTCTCTTCAAGCTGGTTAATTCATTCAATTCTCAATGCAATGCAATGCAATGCAATGCAATGCAATGCAATTCTATTCTATTCTATTCTATCTATTCTATTCTATTCTATTCTATTCTATCTATTCTATTCTATTCTATTCTATTCCAAAACCTCCTTTCAGAGAGTTGTAGAGAGCAATGAGGTCTCCCATGAGTCTCCTCCAGACTAAACAACAGACTCTTTAGGTTTGTCTCATTGCATCATGTGGTAGAAAGTTTAGTGTTCTTTATACGTCTTAACTCATTCTCCACGAAGAAATGGTTGTTGTGGGTTTACCAGGACTATACTCTATTCAATATTTTTCAAAAGACCATTGTCATTATCTAAAACCTGTGCTAAAGAAGTACCTGAGATTTCTGTCCATGACCTACACCATGTTTTACTCATCTTGTTCCAGCACAGGTAATAAAAAAAATATCTGAGCCCAACCCCTGAAGCTAAAATTTTCTTCATTTCATCCAACATTCTGTCTATTTCTAATGAATGTAAAAAAACACATTCAACATCCTAATAAACACTGAGAATCAAAATTAATTTTAAGGAATCAAAAATGGTGTATACATTCTTACACCTTCTAAAGTTTACCTCATCCATGGTTGTCGTCTTTGTCATCAGAGCAGAAGGCTATTCTGATTTTAATAGAATTCTGCACACAGCATTAGAATAATTCACAGGTGAGCTCAGATTTTGGTGTTCTTGCAGAAAATGCAGGTTTAATTCTGAGCAGTTATCAGGGAAATTAATGAAGACACATGATTTAATTTAGATATAACTGGAAATGGCTGCTAACTATTAGGTACTTTCCAAAAGTGCATTCCTTCTAAGCTGTCCTATCACAGAAAATAAAGAGATCACTTTACAATATCGTTCCATTATCTGCATTATCAATCATTTACCATGTGCTTTAGCTGTTTAAGAGTCAAAACAAAATCACTGAGTTACTGTTGCTAAAGATAATGCTACTTGGAATTAAAGGAATAGTTTTTTCTCTACGCTGTCATCTTCAGGGTGCAACAGACAGGTGATTTATTTTAATATGCATCCATAAAGTACTGCTGTAATTTTGTAAATGATATTTCTCTATCACACACCTATCTGTCTGTGTTGCTTCCCACCCAAGAGGGCATCCATAAGGAAAAGAAAAAAAAAACCCAACCTGTCTTGCTTTACTATTTTTATCTGATTTATTGTTCCTAGGGATTTAATCAAAGTTTTCCCTCAGAAGCCTAATTTTGAAACCAAATTACAACTTACTAGCTATTCTAAAATACAATTAATCATCAGAAGACCCATTTTAATGTTTAGGGTTTTCAGCTGAGAAAGGGATTTTGCAAGGGGAAATTCATCCAGTACCAAAAAGGTTGCAAATATTCCATGCTTGTTATTTATGCCCTCTGCTCAGGCTCTAAGTGAAACTCTCAGTGCTGCCTGCTCAGGAGACTTTAACCCATTAAAAGTCCTTGACAAATAGGCTACTGCATTTCAAGCTCTGTTAGCCTCAGGAGAAAACATCAGGGGTAGAGACATGACAAACATGGTCAATTAACATGATTTCAGATATGTTAGCCCAGCTCTGCCACGGCATTAACTAAAGTCAAATGAACTAATACAATTAAACAGAAGAGTCTCTTTATCCATCCAAAACATACCCCAAAGACTAGGAAGGATGACCCAATGCCTGGCAGATCCTTTCAGGGAAGTCACAGTAAAAGCTCCCTCTGGAATACCATTGCATCCTTAGGTATAGTCATGTGTTCAAGTCAAGCTTGAAATGAGTCCTGAATGTTACTCTAAACCTTTGTGTCTCTTTTTCTCTTGCATAGCTGCTACCAAGTTTTCTGTTCTATATCAAACAGGTCAGCCCCTAAAAATAACAGGAACATAGAATCATAGAATCATTTTGATTGGAAAAGACTTTAAGATCATCAAGCCCAACTATTATCTCTCTCTGCCAAGCCTGGTACTAAATCATGTCCCTCAGCACCACATCTCTGCATTTTTTAGATACCTCCAGGGATGGGGATTCAACCACCTCTCTGGGCAGCCAGTTCCAGTGTTTGAGAAGTGGAGTTTCTTCTAATATCCAACCAAAACCTCCCCTGGTGTAACTTGAGGTCATTTCCTCTTATCTTTTCATTTGTTTTAGGTAGAAGAGACTGACACTCACCTCACTACAGCCTCCTTTCATGTCTGAAGCAAAGGCAGACTTCTGATTGTTTTGCTCATCCTAATAGCCTTCTCTGAACTTTTTCCAGTGCAATTTTGCCTTTCATGGACACAATTAACTGGTATTGTTTGATTTAGAGATACTTATTCTTCAGCGAGGTTTTTCTGTCTTTGGTGAGGTTACGAATTAGTATTGTGAATGTCCCAAAGTTCAACCTGTAGCAGACATCCCTAGTCTATCCATTCTTTGTCTGTATTCAGAAACACAGTCACCTTCAAAGTTCATTTGTATAGATTTCTTTAAAATATGCCCAAAAATCTTGTATACAAAATATTGCAAAGATCATACCCCCAAGTCACTAGAGGCTTTTTTTCACAACTGTGGTGCTACTTAGGGCAAAATATTTGTACTTCTCCAATTGATATCTAGGGATTAATCTATGGCTGCAACTGAAACTTTTCTCTTGTACAACATGCATTTATTCCATTTTGGAAATCATATTCAGTCATACAGGTCCAAATTCAGTCTTCTCCCAGAGGTTTTTTTAAGAAATAACAGCTGGAAACAATAGGCTGAAGGTATTAAAACACATGCTGACACTTCACACATGACAGTCTCCCAAGAACTGGTGTGATCAGAAGTCCTGTTCCGTCCAAAAGAAATTTTGCACCAAAAACACTAAGAGTTGGTCAAATCTGTGCAAGACCAGCACTTGCTAGGATCAACAACAGACAGGCGATGACTGCAAAGACTAGAGGGCTGTGCATATACCTCAGGAGGAAGGGACCTTGAGGGACTTTCTAAAACACCTATATTTATAAGCACTGGTCTAATGGATTTTAAGCTTTTTTAATAGATGGAGCCTACTACAGCAGGAGGCTAAAATCAGAGTACTGGCATGTTCTTCTATAAAAGCAAGAATGAAACTTAAAGATCTTGAATCCACTGTGATTGGTAATGTCTGAGACAACATTTATGGGACTCTTATGTTTGATCTGGATTTTCCTCATAGGTTTGTTAAACCTAACACACCAATAAAGAAGAAAACATTTTTCAGCATCTTAACATTGATGTGTCATGTTGTCTTGTCCTAGATGTCTCTCTTTACTTACTATTTCCTTAAACAGATGAGCTCTCCTGTCATTTAGAGAGGTTACAACTTTTAAGGTCCAAGGTAGGCACAAATAGCAATTTTGTTTTACTCAGTGATTTTATGTTACTGCTTTGATTTGTAATGTACTGCAATTTCATTTGCAGTCTGTGCTATCTTTCTAGGGAGATCAATTAAAGATAACTGGACAAATTCTTGATTATATTCAGAGTCAATTTAATATTACTTACAAGCTGGGGGTTGTAATTTTATCAAAGATGTAATCTCTCCAGTTTTGCTTCTGCTTACTGGGAGGTTTGAGCATGGCAATTCAAACCAATGTGGTATGGAATATGAGAAAAGTCCAACTTATCAGTGATCCATCATATAAACCAAACAAATAACAGCCTAATGAAGAAGAACCAAAGCTACAACAAATTATTTCATTAAGCCTCCCAGAAATAAAATGATATTTCTGACAGCCTATTATAAGAGGCAGTGAATCTCAAAGCCAATGCAGAGAGTGAGAAAGGAACTAAAATAATACTATTTCAGAAGAAAACAACCAATATCTGACTGGATTCAGAATGGCTTTATATTTCTTACATTCAAAAGACAACATAGTAGGCTTGTAAGAGAACAATGAGGTAACTTGACTCCATTAATGGTACCTTCAGTCAATATGGAGCTGTTAGGTACCTTCTTTTCATACAGCATTTCATGAGTGGTTAATATCAGTAACCTCCAACACTGGTTACAGGGTGGTGTGAGACCCTTGCTTTACTGAAATTTAGACCTGATATCAGAATGCATAATTTAAAAATATTATTAAGACTTGTGCAACTCAGCTGCTGAGATTTTATATTATAGATACATAGATCTAATACATGTAATTTTACATTTCTACCAAGCTTTCATTTTGCATACATGCCTTGGGGCACTGAAAATCCAAAGTGTTTGCTATTGAACAGATATAGGAATTTTAGGTCTGCTGAAATGACTCAAATCCTGCTGTAAACACCAACATACCTGGGGATAAATAGGATTCAGGTAATAATTTAGAAACTTTCAAAGTGCATTGCTAGCCATCATTTGCACAAGGTTTCTAGACAGATTTGTCTAAGCAGTTCTGTGATATCCAGGATCTATCACATAGAGGTTGTGGGAAGAGTGGGAGGAAGGAGTGGAAGGACTGAGTTCAATTTGATAGCACCAAACCAGTTAACTTTTTCCACTGTGGATCTCACATGAAATTAGGTTACTCAATCTCTCTTCTCATTTACAGTACCTCTTTCAGACACAGCTGGTGCCACTTGGCTGTTGTTTATGCAGATGTTCCAGCTGTTAGGGACTTTAATCTGTCCTTCTGCTACAGACCTTACAGGATAGAAAGCATTAGGCACTTTATGTGAATTGTATATCATTCATAACTAGATGTTCCTAGCCTCTGTAACAGTCCATCTTCAAGGCTGGAGCTAGTGCTCTGTGCAGCTAATCAGTAGGAAAGTTGCAGCAGTGCTTTGGCTGCTTTGAAACTGGCAGTTGCAAGAGACTATGCACAGAACTGAATGGACACCTGGGACGTTAGGCTGTAGTTATAACTGTGAAAACAGCAGCAGTGCCAGCACGATGACTCTAAGCACCAATCTGTTGTTTGGGGAACCTGAATTATTTTGAAAGCCCTAGTAAATGACTGTCAAGGAGACTTAAGGCTACAGCTATTGCTTGTGATGGGCTGTTTCACAGAGGTACTATCTCGGGGTCCTGAGGTGGAGCAGTCAAATCAGTTCAGGTGCACTCCCATAAGTGCATTTACCCTCTCAGAATGGGATGATTAGTTGGACTAAGAATTCTGCTGAGACTGTATAGCTGCCGAATGGGAGGCACTTTAATTAAGCAAGCTATCTTTGCTGCTCACAGCCCTGCAAGGTAGATATCCCTAACTCCTGTCTCTCAGTGACTTATGAAAACTGGACTTCTGGTTCACCAGTCATTTCAGAGTGGCAGTTCACTTACCTTTCTAAATACCTAGAACAAAAAAGAGTAGATAGCAATGGCAGAGTAAAATATGGTACACCTGGGACTTATATTCCTATAAGACATCTGTGACACAGCTAGACTATTTCTTTCTTCCCCAACAAAATCAGAAACACCTGATTTAAAGCAATGTAGAAAGACTGATTGGACATTGGAATGGGCTGCCCAGGGAGGTGGTGGAGTCACCATCATTGGGAGTGTTTAGGAGGAGACTTGATGGGGTGCTTGGTGCCATGGTTTAGTTGATTAGATGGTGTCGGATGATGGGTTGGATGCTATGATCTTGAAGGTCTCTTCCAACTTGGTCTATTCTATTCTATTCTATTCTATTCTATTCTATTCTATTCTATTCTATTCTATTCCATTCCATTCCATTCACATTCCATTCCATTCCACTCAATTCCATTCTATTCCATTCTATTCTATCACTACTGAAAAAAAAGGTTTTCTTATTAGTGTCAAATTTGACCTTCTGATACTTGTGTGTGTAAAACTCTGAGATGATGACCCCCAATATCAACTTTTCAAGTTGGAGCAGTATTTAATGAATAAAGTAGTCCAATGTTTTTCTAATCTACAATAAAAACAATTTCATTTACCTGCTTTCCATTTAGAGAATCTGGCATGTTTTAAAACTAGCCTCAAAGTAACTAAATGCCTCATATTTATTTTACGTTAAATAAAATTTGCCACTCAGCAGGACTGGCTACAAAACATAAGGCTTACTGACACTTTCTTCCTTCCTAAAATGAGACTTGTAATTCAATTATGTACTCATAGGAGGAGAAAACAGTGCGTGTTCCAGCCAGCAGCCCCCATTGTCCACATGTGCATTGTCAGATCAAACAGATCTAATAATTCCTTGTTAAAGTCATCATTTCCCATTAAATGAGCAACTGTGGCTGGTAAAAGGTAATGGTTACAGTGTGTTACACAATTAACACAGTGTGAAATGAACTGAAATATGTTTTCTAAAGATGATTTTCAATGGAAATGGAGTATTTAGACTCTTTGGGTCAAAATACTGATCCAAATGTGCACTGTGCTGAATTGTTTTTACAAAATTGACAGTGTGCTCACTCACAGCAGCTTTTACCATACATTAAAACCAGTGTGTTGTCAAAAGCATATCAACCACTGTTAAGGCTATGAAAAAGAAACTTGCATTAGAAGAGAATCACTTCAAGTTGTCTGGGTATACAAAATGGGAATGTTTTCAGCCTTTGTAATGGTTTCTGCCATGAAAGGTACTAAAAATTCAGATAATCACAAGGACTGCAATGGATAATAGACAGCAAGTTTAGTGTAAATAGAATGAATTCAGAAAAGAAAATTGCATTGCTCAAAAAAAAAAAACCCAAGAAAATAAAAAGGGAAAAAAAGAGATCCCACCTAGCAAAAGCACAAGCAAGCAGTTTACTGTGTTTTCTACATGATGTGTGCCAAATTACCCCAGTATAACTCAAATAGTCTGTGAACTGCAATACCCAGCAGTTCACAGATACAGAAGTTGCTTATCAATTCATGCAGCTTCTGTTTGTCAATAAAGAGAGCAGGTCTTAGCAGATATCTGATCTGGAAAAGAAAATAATAGTTCCACAAGTCTTTTCATGGAGAAGAGCTTTTTTTTCCCCCACCTATAGGCTAAATGCATTTGCAAAGATTTTAAGGCAATGAGACTGTTAAACTCCTCACCTGGGCGATGACACATAGTTGTGAGTTGATAGAAGGTGCTCCAAAAAATAGTGAAGCAAGCTTTGCTCTTCAAGTGCAGAAATCCTTAGGGCCAACTGTTTAAGATTTATGACCAGCCTCCATGGGCAGGCTGTGACTCTTAGACACCAGCTCCAAGCCAGAGACATCAAAACTAGGTGAGTCTCTAGAGACATTTAGACAAACCTGTATGTGGCTGTGTCTCTGTGACTGTGTTCCAATAAATCCTAAAATGGATTTAATGGTATGAGCCAGTCTGACCAGCTCAGAGCACTAGGAAGGGTTTTATATAAGTGGCAGCCTTTGACCATTTAAACAATTCCTGAGGTACTGCTGTGCTCAAGATAGATAACCTTGATAAGCCTTCAGGAGTCTCTGGTAGCAAAAAGACCCATGTGAGTCAGGTGCAAAACAGCTCAGAAAATGTTTCATAAGACTACAATATACTCAGGTAGAGTGAGTCAAGCACTGGTCTACAGTGTTCCTTACTGCAACAAACTAAGTTCAGCTTCCAATTAGGATGAGATTAGGCTATCCAGTAATTAAGTTACACAGGGGAAAAAAAAGAACAAAACCCAAAACAAAACAAAACAAAACAAAGTAGCATCCTCAGATGTTTCTTCCTTTTAGGACATGAAGATCTCTCAAGCAAGGGAGTACAGAAAATAGATGTGGAAACCAAAAGTAGCTCAAAACCAAGGATCTATCTAGACTATATAATGGAGCACAGTACAGAAATCCCCCCACACCCTTATAGCTACAGGAATGGGGTAGCAGGTTTTATTATCTCATTTTTGATGTTGCTGTCATGCAGGAATTTCCTCTCAGTTATTCTATTACTCTTCTCTTGAATGTTGCTTTACTGTGTAGCCCCTATGCTTGTCCTTAAGATTTGCATTTTATATGCCTACAAGGCATCAGGTGTTAGATGACAGCAGTTCAGTGCATACTTGATACATGTTTTGTCCTAGCAATAAGGTACAGCAGCACTTAGTTTTGAGGAACCAGTCAGTATCTCCAGGCCTCCTTTCCCTTCTCTTCTGCCCTAATCTTACCTTTTAGAGTCCATAAAACACATCTTTAAGCTCCCATTGCAGTTTAGCTAGTTTTTGAGGCAGGGACTGGCTGTACTTGTGAATACATAATGGCTGAGATCAGAAATCCAACTATGAAAACAATAAGTAATAAATAGTAAGTGATAAATATAAAACCATTACAAATGTCCAAAAAAAGAATAATAGTTTCATTCCTCTTGTTGTGGTTGTCTGAAGGAAGACAGAACCTTTTGTAGGACTGTTCCTGTTGCAGTGTCAAGACCAGTCTCTTTGTGTTCCCTGGGAGTGGGATGAAGAGGAAAACAACCACAAAGCAATCTATCTACTGAGTAGATCTTGCCTCTCAAAACCAGAGAAAGTAAAAACTGATTTGGCTCTCTCATCCCTCTCATTGAGAAGATTCAGCAATGTTAGTCTGTGAGACAAATAAACATTTATATAGCCTGTGATGTCTTTGGGTTGTGATAATACACACTTAAAGTCCTGGCAAAATCTCCAATGACTCCACTGTGAGCTGTCATAGGTTCAGTGGGCTTGAAGTTAAGTATTTATGAATAGTCATATATGTATCTGAGTCTGCTCAGACCAGAGTACTTCTAATTGCTACAATGTCTTGGTTTTAGCAAGGAATGAAGCCCCAAAACCACCTAATTGTGAATACTTAGGAGACTTGAACCCTCAAGGTGTAATTTGACCTTGTACCTATGACCTCTGTGGAAATGATGCGGTGTGACCTGCCTGGACTTCTAGGGGGGATATCTTGTTCTAGAGTTGAAAATTTCCACAAAAGAAATTATCAATACTTAGATCCAACATGCTATACACATTGCAGATGAAGTCTGGTTAGGTTACTTCAAATGACTGGCAGACAGAGCTTGCAGATAAATCTTTTATGACCACTCAGCTTAAGTGAACATTTGAACAATTATCCTAACGCCTAAGCCTGAGACATTTCTCTTCTTGAATCCTTGGAGTCATTCAATCTACTAGGCTTCCTGGAGAACATAAAACAGAAAGGAAGAGGAATTGTAGCCTTAGAAAATGCAGCCACAGTGGGGAAGTTGACAGAGTGAAGAACTGAATTCATGTCTTCCACTTTCTAGACAAGTGCTGTAACCAGATGATTCTCATGGGACTGGTGAGGATGAACCCTGCATACTTTGAAAGAGAAATCTTGTTCAGTTCTTTTTAGGAAACAAAGGTCTGAGGGCTGATTCAACTTGTAGTGCAGCTGTCACAAGATCTGATTCAGGGGGGAAAAAGAAAGGGAAAAAAAAGGATAAAACTGAGTATTTAGAGACAACAGGCCAGGAGAAGAGAAACAGAAAACTTCTTTACCAGCAATCTTCAGAAAAGAGACTGGTGTTAAACGAAATCATTCCTTGGTTCCAGTCCAGGCTCCATAAATTTGTTCATGCTTTTCAGTTGCCTTCTGGGGTTTTTTGAAACTGAATTCACTTATCCTGTGAACTTACCTCCTTCAGCCAGCAACCTTCTCACCTCAGTGACCTTCTCACATTTAGACCCATCACAGCAGGGTTTCAGCACAGGAAGGTGTGTTGTTGCGGGGCTTGCAAAGCCTACCTCCGCCTGCAGGTAACCAAAATGCCCTGCAGCTTTGTTTTCACTCCACGTGCTACAATGGCCAAATCAGAGTTAGAGAGCTGGTAGGTAATAATAAAACAGTGAGTAGCTGTGGGTGAATTTGTCTTCCAAGCATTTATAGTTAACATTTTATAACGAGGAATGAAATTTTCTTTAAAACTAAATGGCCAAAATTTAGTGAGGAATGGAATAATATTCATAAAGGTTAAAATCCTTGTTTTGATAAGGAAATATGAACATATAAGGCAACCTTGCATAGCTTCTCCTAGGCACATGGTACCCATTAAAATGTAGGAGCTTGTCTTAGTGTCATACAAAAGCCCTTTCTCCAGACTGGGACAACACTGCCTCTGATCCAAGAAAAGATCATCACACATACATACTAATGGGCCAGAGGTAACAGCTACTTCTAATCCATTAGGATCTGTAAGCATAAATCCCAAAGAAAATTCAAATGCCCTCCTCTGGAGAGTTACATCATTAATATGAGAAGGAATTAGAAATTTATTAGCTGTTTCTAGTTCCAAGAGAAACTTTCTCCTGCCTGAACACACACAACCACACAGAGAAAAAAAACCCTTACTTAAATTTTAAAGTTTATGACCTTCCTTCCTTTCAAATGCAGATAAATGTATCTCATTCTCTGAACACATGAATGTTACCTCTTCTGGTGAATAATCTGTTGAGTCTTCTGTTGAGTCCCCACTTAATTATCTGTTTAAATTTCTGTTATTTTAGTCTAAAAACTGTAACTGTAAAAATGTTACTTTGTTTATTCTGACAATGTTGAGGCCTCACCTGTGCCATCTTGCAGTCATAGAATCATAAGATCTGTAAGACTGTTGAGTCCAGCTGCCTACCCAAAATCACCATGCCCACATCAGCACGTCCTCAAGTGGAATTTCCATCTCTGGGACATTCAAAACCCTCCTGGATGTGTCCCTGTGTGACATTCTTTAGGTGAACCACCCTTGGCAAGAGGATCGATCTCCAATGATCTCCAGAGTTCCTTTCCAACCCCCACCCTTCTGTGATTCTGTGATGTGCCATGTCTACAATTTCTTTTAACATCTCCTGGCATGGTGACTCCACCACCTTCCTAGGCACCCTGTTCCAGTGTCTGACCACTCTTTCAGTAAAGACATTTTTTCTTAACATCCAATCTAATCCTACCTTGGCACAACTTGAAGCCAATATACATTGATTTACAATATCAATATTGATTTACAGTATCATTAAATACTATGAAGAGCTGATGTTGTAGCTCTGCAAGTGAAAAGGGAGGAGAGAGATACATGCTGATTACCAAAGTCATCTCGATAAGTAGGGGGAATGGTCTGAAATCCAACAGCAAATTCAACAGAGCCAAGTGCAGTATTACACTGGAGCTTGTCTGCACAAGCAAGTTAGCACAGCAAACTAAAACATGAATTTAGAGTGCACTTCCTGCTATGTACTAACTTTTCCTGCTGATACTTCTGCTAAGCAGTAAGTATAGCTCTGTGTGAAGTTGTCTACTCCACACATTGCATAGAGACAGGCTACAGCATCCACAGAGGATGGTGGCAGAGAGAAGCTAGTGTGCTGTAAATTTATACCCTAGCTTACTGGAATTTGCTAGTTTAAATATTCCTTAGGCAGGAAAAAAATCAAATGCAGAAAAAAACCCTTAAAAATGTAGAATTACAGGTCAGACAGCATTGCTGCATAAGCAAGTTGTAGGCAGCATATGCAGCATAGCTAGTGATAAATGATGAAAAACAACAATGACATTAGTATTGCATACAATTGTTACCACTATATAGAACAAAACAGAAATTATTGTTTATATTCTGCTTTACTCAGTGTTGGTAAGACACCAGCCAAGACAGTCTTTGAAGTTCCATACTTGAAAGCATAGACAAGTGTTACTCATAGAAATGCAGAACTGAGACTGCTTAGCCTGGGAAAAGTGTGACTGAGGATGAATCTGGTAACAGCTCTCAAGTATGCAAAAGAATGTAATGAAAAACAAACAAACACGCACACAAAATAGAAGTTTGTTTTTTCAGTCCAAAAGTATTTGGAAATAAATAGTTGGAGAAGGAGGAGGAGGAGAAGGGGGAAGGGGAAGGGAAGGGGAAGGGGAAGGGGAAGGGGAAGGGGAAGGGGAAGGGGAAGGAGAAGGGGAAGGGAAGGGAAGGAGAAGGAGAAGGAGAAGGAGAAGGAGAAGGAGAAGGAGAAGGAGAAGGAGAAGGAGAAGGAGAAGGAGAAGGAGAAGGAGAAGGAGAAGGAGAAGGAGAAGGAGAAGGAGAAGGAGAAGGAGAAGGAGAGGGAGAAGGAGAAGGAGAGAAGGAGAAGGAGGAGGAGGAGGAAAGAGACTACAAGAATATCTTCCCATGGAGAAAAGTCACAAAAATAAATGGCTTGAGAAACACTGGCCAATCTGGCATCAGATTAGCTTATGAAAAAATGATCAATAAGCACTGGAGAGTCTTAAAAACAATTTACAGTGTAGCAAGCATCTTTAAGTATGGTCTGAGTATTTTCAAACCTTCTTCTGGGCAGGAGCTCAGAATTAAACAGCTTTTAACTCACTTTTGTTTATTTCTTCACATCTATATCACTCTAAAACATAGATCTAGTGGCTTTGCTTGGCTAAATATATACTTTACAATTAACTGCAGAGCAGCAACATCTATTGATTGAAACCCTGAGAGGAAGTTAGTGGGACTCTAATTTTAGGTCTCAACATTTACCACCCAATTTCAGTGTGTCATCAAATATTTCCTCATCTTATTAATATGTGAAAGTATTATACTATCAAACTATAATAAATAATAATTAAGCAAAATATTACATTGATATGTAAAATTATACTGCTATTTACATGTGTTGGTTGGATTACCAATGACTTATATCTGAAGGGGGCTACAGAAGGATGGGGAGGGACTTTTCAGAATATCATGATAGGACTAAATGGGATGAAGCTGGATGATCAGGCTGGACATGAGGAAAGTTCTTATCATGAGGGTGGTTGAAGGCCTGGAATGGGTTGTCCAGGGAGGTGGTTGAGGCCCCGTCCTTGGGTGTTTAAGACTGGATGAGGCTCTGTCCGCCTGATCTAGGGTAGAGTGTCCCTGCCCATGGCAAGGGGTTGGAACTAGATGATCCTTGTGGTACTTCAACCCTACTGAAACTATGAAATATGAAACTATCTCCAGAGGTCCCTTCCATTCTATTATGGTCATTTGCATTTTTATTACTTGGTGTTCTACGTGCCTCCTGTTATCCATATATAATTTGCATCATTGAACAGGTTCTATAGTGAATTTACAGCTTTCATGTTACCATAAGTTCAATGCATCTTATATTACAACCCAACTATCCTAAAAAAACCCAGAATAAGTCTTTGAGTTGACTACATATTGCTTCCTCAAAGACAGCAGATCGAAAAGATCTAAACAGGGGAGATGAAAAATCAGTACCTGCTAGGGTAAGGGTGGAATGTAAATTTAAAGTATGCCGTAGATAAACTGAAAGTCCCAGAAATTTTGAAATCCAAAACATGAAAGGGATAATCCTGATAACAGAAAGTTAATCCCTTCTCTTGGGAACTACTCATATAAGAGCAGCAAAGGGAATACAGTGCAAAGCCTTTACTTAAAACTTGTTAATAATATTTGGAGGAGGAGTAGAAGGAATAGAGTAAGTCTAAAGACTGGCAATTGCTACTTTATATTGAAGTAGCCTGCCACCTAGAAACATACCAGAAATAGCAGGAAACAGATTGAAAGTAGTGTGCATTTGCTAGCAATGATGGGAAATTATTTTATTGATCTGCTGTACCTCCAAGCAAATCACTTTACCTTTTATATATTTAGACATTTATGGACAACAACTTTCTTTACATTAGTTTCCAGCCCTATGAATAAAGCAGTTGCTTGGTGGGTTGGTTTCATTTGGGGCATGAAATCTTTACTTGAGGATTAATTATAAGTACCACCACTGCTTGATACTTAGTATTTTTAGAGGAGTTAATTCAGTCATCTCATTAGCTCAGTTGTAGTAAAATACATACATATACACCTCACCTGCTCCTATGTGAAACACATATTAGTGTGGAGCATTACTTGAATGTGATCTGAAATAGGCAAAATTAGTCCAGACAAAAAGGGGAGTAAAAAGACACATCAGAAATCAGTCAAAAAGAAAAATAATCTATTTCTTGTATATGACATGACAGCAGCAATCTAGAACTATGTCTAAGTAATTTGCTAATGAAGTTCACAGGTGACTCTTACATCTGTGAAGTTAGAAATGTATTAAACATAGAATCATAGAATTGTTTCAGCTGGAAAACATCTCTAACATATCAACCCAACACTACCATGGCCATTAAACCATGGCCTAAAGCGTCACATCTACACATTTTTTGAACACCCCCAGGAATGGTGACTCCACCACCTCCCTGGGCAGCCTGTTCCAATGCCTGACCACTCTTTCAATATTTTTTTCCCCCTAATATCCATTGTAAACATCCCCTGGTGCAACTTGAGGCTGTTCTTTTCTTGTATCACTTGATTCCTCCTACAGCCTGTTTTCAGGTGGTTGTAAAGAGCAAAGAGGGTCTCCTCTCAGTCTCCTCTTCTCCAAACAAAAGTATGGTGTAGGAATGCAGCTATTATGATATCTGAAGACTGCTACTTCAAAACTCAAATGGTGAAGGAGAAAAAAATTCTGGAAAGCAGTATAATTAAAGTTTGCCATTTCTATTAGAAGTAGTAGTGGAGAGCTCATTAGAAGTAAATTTTTTGAAGCTTGAGATCTGCAAGAGACCTCTGTAACTATGAACATGGAGCAGTGTTGTTAGAGAAAGGTGCTGAGACACCTTATCACTGGGATTCCAACTAAAATATTCCATCCATTTATAGTGTTTGACTCTAAGTGTTTGAGGAAAAGAGAGTTTTCTGAAAAGACCAAGAGAGTTCCTCTGGAACAGTTAATGAAAAGCAACTTTACAGGTAACATCGTGCAATTACCAAAATGATCTAAATGGGAAAACAGTAATTGTAAGACTCTCATGAATAAATGAAAAGGATACTTTTATCTCAAAAAAGGAGGAAAAATTACAGGGTCTAAATTCAGCAACAGTGTGGGAGGGGGAAGTAGAAACAAAGATAGAAATGAAAAATTACTTAATAAAATGTTTCTCTTTTTAATAGTTTTGATTAAAAGAATGGTGGCCAAGGAATAAATCTCGGATGCACAGAGGAGATAGTACTGAAAGATACTGTGAGCCCTTGAGAAAACACATTCCAAAGTTTGAGTCAAATATCCAACAGAGATTATTACTTCTGTTTTCTGAAGGACTGCAGCCAACTTACTGAAGCTTATCAACTAAAAGTTTAATTAATTTTTTATATCATGGAAGATTCATTTGGAACCTCCTCGTTAAAGGCTTACTGACACACAGATGTGTTGCTGGTCTGCCCACATTATTAACTGGACAAACCTACAGGTCATTAGCTAAATAAAGACTAGTGCACTTAATGTCGCACTCATGTATCAGCTCATTCCGACTCTTTATGAAGGAACTCCACACATGAAGAGTTGAAATGAATGACTGCTAGGTAAATGCCTTTCCTATACCTCTAGATTTAAACAACAAAAATTAAACAAAAATTAAACAAACAAAGAAAGGAAACAGAACACAAACCCAAAAAACCACAACCAAAAAAACTGTTGTGAGCACAAGGTCCCTGCCAGCCAGGCTCTGTTTTTCTCTTCTGTTAACCATCAGCAATAACATTCTGGATTCTGACAGCAGTCAGTAAAATGGAGACCAGAATATTTGCCACTGGAGGGAGTATGTTGCAATTGTTGAAATTCCATGCAAAAAAATTCCACCTTTGTCTCCAAGATATCCCCATTCTATGATTACTCAAAATACTCTACCTCCATCCAAGAAATTAAAAGAAGCTTTGTAAATATGGCATAGTAGTTGTCACCACAACTATAGCTACTGCATACTCTAATAATTAATACAAGTTTTCATTCATGTTCCATGAGTAACCTCATTTTTCCTCAAGTTGCCTGTTTCTGAGTAGGTTTTTATTTATTTTAGATTTGCTGTGACCTAAACAATGAACTGAAGAGCTCATATTATTTATGCTCCTGCTAACTCTGGTTTTACTTATTTCCTATGATTATCAGATCTATATGTGCACTGGGCTTTTCCCAGGAGCTCAGTGGCCCTTCCATAAAATACTGGACAAAGTATCAGACTTATGTTTAGAAATCACTAATTTCCACATCACCACTGGTGTGTATAAACCGTTTCAACTCCAGAAAAAAATTAGTTTCCTCTAATTTCCTGTTAGCAAGAGTCCATTAAAGCCCTCCTTCATGGCAATATCTCTGTGTGCTATATGGTTGAGGTACATTGAACTAGGAATCAGTCTCACACATGCTCCATGGTCTCAAATCCTATCTTCACCAATAGGACAATAACTCTGTTAGAATTAAAGTTCAGGTGAGTCACTGCTTCTGGTTTAAAGCACCTACAAGAAAATTACATTTGTTTCTATATCCCAGATGCAAACTAAGATAAAGGATTTAAAATTATGGATACCATGCACAGGACATCAGTTGAAGCTGAGGCAGTGATCCATGACCTATGCCCTTCAAAACAAATTAAAATGATTAGATAGACATATTCCAATGAAAAAAATAAACTCTTGTGGAAAACAATGTGATCTCCTTTTAGTTTGGGTAATGATTATAGTTTAACTGATTAGCATGGAATACAGAAAACAATGAAAAGTTTTTCATTTTAAGCATTGGATGCATCAACCTTTTTGGACAGATCATGTTGCATGTCTTAGATCATATTATAAGGTGTCTATTACCCAAAGAAACACAACATTCCCACAGCCCTGTAATTTTAACTTTACAAACAGCAGTTTAACTTTACACAAGCAGCAAAAACCGTTAACCCTTTCAATAAGTACTGACTTTCTCAGATTTTATCCAGATAATCAATCAATCAGTGGATTTTGGCTTGTTCTTAAAGCAAACAAAAAACAAACAAAAAAAAAAAAGAAGAAAGGAAAGAGAGAAAAATTAAGAATAAAAAAGAAAAGAAAAAAACAGAGAGAGAAGGTAAAGAAAAAAGTTTTAGTCTGGCTTCCGCTGTCACAATATGTTGAAAACAATTTTCATTCTCACACATGACAGTGGTAACACGGCAACTCATCAAAGGACTATAGTATAAATGATAAGCAAAGTTTCCATTTTTTAATACACATGTAAAACTAATTGCCTCCCATCCTTTTTATGAACTCCAGACTGATACAATAGAGCTGGAGATTATTTTTTTAAAGGGTCAGGAATGTTTGTATTTCATTGATGTATGAGTACTTAAAAATGCTACTTTTTGAGAATCACAGAATATCAGGGACTGCAAGGATCTTGAAATATCATCCAGTCCAATCCCCTTGCCAGAGCAGGATCACCTCTTCCAGGTCACACAGGAATGCATCCACATGGGTTTTGAATATCTCCAGAGAGGGAAACTGCACAACCCCCGTGGGCAACATGTTTCAGTGTTCCATCACTCTCACAGTGGAAAAAATGTTTCCTCATTTTTCCATGGAACTTCCTATGCCTCAACTTCCACCATTGCCCCTTGTCCTGTCATTAGGCATCACCAAGAAGAGCCTGGCTCCATCCACTTGGCACTCAACTTTCCATATTAATAATCATTAATGAGGTCACCCTTAGACTCCTCTTCTCTAAGCTACAGAGCCCCAGCTCCCTCAGTCTCTCCTCATAAGATGTTCCACTCCCTTAATAATTTTTGTGGCTCTGCGCTGGCCTCTTTCAAGCAGTTCCCTGAAGTCCTTCTTGAATGGAGTGGCACAGAACTGGAAACAATATTCCAGATATGGCTTCACCAGGGAAGAGTAGAGGGGGAGGAGAACCTCCCTTGGCCTACTAATCACAACCCTTCCAATATATCCCAGAACAGCATTGGCTTCTTGGCCACAAGAGCACATTGCTGGCTCACGATAACCTTCTATCCACTAGGACCCCAGGTCTTTTTCCCCTGCACTGCTCTCCAACTGTCCTTATGTTTTTAAAAAAACTAGTTCATAAACAATATGCCTCAAGTTCATAAATACATGGTTGCAAGTATTCTGCAGTAACCTGCTTTGAAAACAGCTGGTTCTTGACATCAAATCTATTTCTGATTAGGTATTGTGTACATTTCTGCATCATGCAGCTCCTACCACAACAGGTCTTTGATACAGCCATTTGAGGTCTCTGGCAATGTCAGACACACAATTGAGCACAGATCACTAGTGACAAGATTCTCTTCCATTTCTAGCTGCAGTCAGATATGATTTGACCACCTCTGTCAAAGAAGGACTTAGAGGACCCACACAGTGCTGAGACTACAGTTCAGTGTCTTCTGTTGAAGAATAAATCTTCAGCTCAGATGCCTAAGCTTTAGGTTGGTGTTGCTGTAAAAGTAGCAGATATTTTGTAATCTGTTTTCCTCCACAATTCTATAACACATAATTTTCAGAGTAGTTTCTGATATTCCTACAGGATTCCAAGTTGCATCATAGGATTCAGAATGCTTGAGGATGCAATGATATAGTCACAGTTACAGTGCCCTCTGACTAAACCCCTTGAGTAGTATTATCTAAATCTCTAGGTTAACATGCAACAGGGCACTGCAAGACATCCATTCCATTCTACTGAGTTTGACTTTTTCTTACTTCATTGTAAATTAGTACTTTTCAACAGTTTCTGACATCATACTTTTAAAGTAAGGGATACTTTGAAAGACAAGATCTTTGCAAAGACGAATTTATTGGTTCACTTATTATCCATGCAATCTTGGGAAAGAGGAGAAAGGGATAAAACTTTATGAGTGACTTCACAAAGAGGGAAGAAGTATATTTTCTATCCCATGCTGAAGTATTTTGATAAAACTAACAATTGCAAGTCATTCATTTTCCCATCATCTTTAGAACTTTGATCAGTGATATTTATTTATTTTTTTAATAGTCTAGATATGTTTTCTATATTCTGGACTCCTTTTCTCAAAAGGACAGAAAATGGCACAGAAATTCCATCACTGACCCATCCAAAGCCAGTTTAATACATCAATCTTTACTCAAGCACATGATCTGTGTACTACTGTAATAAGAATATTTGTTTTTATAAAATCCTATCTGTGACTTCTCTGTGTAGTGAAAATAAGACACAAGGTATGCTTTAAATGTCTTTTTAAGTTAAAAAAAAAAAAAAAAGTGAACAAAATCAGTCTCTTCATCTTTTAAAATAAATAACTCAACCTTCTTTAATCCTAAAAATACACCTTTAGAGATATACATCTTTATTATGTCTAGAAGTAGTGAGTTGTAATGAGGCAATATTTGCCTGGCCTAGCACTCCATTAAGGCATTGTTCATGTCCAAGACCCACATAACCATACTACATTGCTAACTGAATTAACACATTCATGTTCATTAAATTCCTTCTTCAAGTGGTCAAACTAAAACCAGTCTTTAACCAAGTTAGCAAACACAAAATATTTCCCAAAGAGATTGGAGGAAATTAAATGCAATGAACTAGCACCTAAGTAAAATGTTATGTATTTTGCTATTAGATTGTAGTTTTACAACCAGGTCACCAAAAGGAGCTCTTCCAAGTTCAAACTCAAGAATACTTCTGAAGAAGAGAAAGTTCTTCAGAGGCTTAAAACTGAAATATAATATGACTGTTAGTGATAGAGGCAGATAAAGTACCCACTATCAAAATGAAAAGGATCAGAACCGTTGCGTGATAATTCCTTTTTGTCTTGGTGTAACTTGAGAAGTGGATAAATATATACACAAACAGAATGCATAAGCTTCTTATATTTATGGGAAGTTTATAAAAATAAAGAAAATAATGAAACTGTACCAGTAATAGCATTTCACATCCATTTTTTCAGAAATATAAGTGGCAACACAAAGCATGTAATGCTCAGTCATAATACAGATTGCTAAGGTTGCTGATCATATTTAACACTGGAATCCTGCATACTATTAGATGGAATTGTATTGAACTCAACAGCGAAATTCCCACTGACTTTAACAGAGCCAAAGATTTCACTTTTGGTCATTGCACAAATTATGTTTATATTCAGAGCAGTTACTTTCCATAGAGCATCAATGAAGAAACATTAGCAGCATAATCACGATTCCTGTCAAAGAAATATAACATTAAAAAAACAACCATCTCAGCATGTTTCTGAATGAGATCAGAATCGGACTGTATGGCTTGGACAATTTATTTCTCCAAATCTACACAGGGGCCAGAGTCTATTTGTCCTGGGAAATGTCACATATAATGAAGAAATTCCCACAAGAATATCTGTTTGAAGAAGCCAAAGCAATAATAACATGGAAGTCTCCTCTCCTATGCAAACATCAATGGGAAAACATTTACTTGTCAATAATGTTATCCATTTGCTTTGTTTTGTTCTCATTTAGGTTCTGCACATTTCAGCAACGAAGGTCCCAACTAGAAGTTGTTTCAAACTTTCCCCCTTGTTGAAACATCAGTGGAGTGTTTATTGGGATTTTGGAGAAGCTGTTTGTGCTGTCCATATTTGGAAGCTGACCCATATCTTCATTCACAGCTTGGACACAAGAGCACAGAACCTGGCAGTGAGGATGCAGCTGGAAAGAAAGCATTGCCAGGAATGATAATTCTGAAAGACATGACATTAAATACTGAGTTCTTCTTTGGGCAGCCTTCTCTTAGGCATTGACTTGTCATAGCTACTGGTTATCTGGATATTAAGAGTAAGGTATGGCACTGTACACACACACACAAGAGGGGGGAAAAAAAGAAAAAAAAAAAAAAAAAAGAAAGTATATAAAAGCTATGAGCTTTTTGTTCCTAGGAAGAAAATTCCCTTGTACACAAAAAGGGATCTCTTCATTCCATAAAGAGAGATCACTACCTCAGAGGAGGCTAGGATTAAGGCAAAGACAGGCCTGTGTATACAGAGTGGCTCCATGTTTCCCCACTTCTAAATAATGTATTAA
Organism: Colaptes auratus; assembly: GCA_015227895.2. NCBI lineage: Eukaryota > Metazoa > Chordata > Aves > Piciformes > Picidae > Colaptes > Colaptes auratus. The sequence continues at coordinate 39,535,180 of CM037637.1, forward strand.
ACAAAGCCCTGCTCCTCTAATTTCTTATCTGAGTTGGACCTTTCACTCAGCTTAGCAAGACCCTTCAGTAATAATTTCTGCTGGCTAAGAACAGGGCTTGAGTAATTTGTCTGTGTTCTACATATATGCCTATATGGATTTGCAGACACACACACATGTACCTATGCACACACAAACATGCACACACCCAGACTTATAAATAGATGCATCTAGATGTTCATCTACAAAGAGACAGGATCGAAAACCATGTCAACTTGGAACGGTATCCGCTGGTCAGGACCATTTAAACCACTATCTACACAGTACATATTTAAACTCAACTTTAAGATTTTTTATTTTATGTACAGTTCTCTTTTTTTTTTTTCTTTCTTTTTTTTCTCCTCTGGAAATAAAATAGCTAAATACAGACAGACTGTAATGTTGTATATGTATAGCTTTCAACAATACTTTAGCTGAATAAATGCTTTGTACATAGTTCTGTCTTTTAATGGAGTTTACAGCTACATTGATAAATGGATTCCTCATTTCCTTGATTGCTTTTAACCATAACAAGCAGAGAGACAATTACAAGTTAATATTAATAAGCAGCTCAAATAACACTGGTTAAATTATGTACAATACAAACCATTCATACAAATGAAGACTAGGATATTGAATTTGTTACAATATTCTGTAATAAAGATAAGACAGCCACTTATAACTTACATGTTCTCCACCAGGCATTTCCTTGTTAGAGATCAGTTGGGGAGGTTTTAAGTAGCTTAGGTGGCCTAAATTCAACCAGGTTTTAAAGAATCAGAGCTTAAAGAGTCAGAGAAACATGAAACCAGAATGTCTGCCCACATGTAAATTCCAATGTTTGCCCATCTTTACTAGTAACAGGATTGTTCCATGGAAAAAGAGCCACCTAACACCACCTCGAATGTGCCTACTGTATGCTGGAAAAAAGTCAATGCTTTGCTGTGTTTCATATAATAAGGAATACTGAACTCTAGACACCATTTTCCCCATTTTAAAGTACTTACCTACAGTATTATTTACCAGTACAGTTACTCCAAGCAGTATAATGTATGGTGGGGATTATTGATTGGCATGTACTCAAAGGACTTTCAAAGAGATTTCCAAACAGTCTGCGTTAGAAACCATTCTCTGTCTAGTTAATCCACTTTGTTTGATGATAGGTTATCTTGAAACTTTAGATACCAGACAACGAAAGCTCTCTTAACAGGAATCTCAATACATGTGAGCTGAAAAGAGTGTGTGTCTCTGTGTATGTGTATGGTTTTATTTCAAATCCATAGTGGTTTACAACTAGATTGATACATGGAGCTGACTGGGAAGAAAAAAACCCAAACCAAAGCAACAAACAAAAAAACCCCCAAAAAAATTACATTAGTTTTCCTCTAACATATTTGCAGCCATTTGACATCATCAGCAGCAGCAGGTAGACACATTCCAGGCAATAGATGTGGCCTTCCTCCTTGAGGTTACAGCCCTGTCATACACCTCTTTTATTCCCCAGGCTTCAGTCTCAGACACATGTTGGTCCTCACCCTGACGGGAAGTAGGGCGTGTCACTGTGGTAGTTGTAATCAGGACACACCTTCTGTACTAGTTTATAATCTGTACTATAAAACGAAATGTAAATACAGATTACTTTAAAGGGCTTGGAGCAGAGCCATGACACGTGGCTCTGGGTCTGCTCCTGATAACAGGTTTTTGAAGGATCATAGTTGCAGAGTGTGTTCTTGGTAGCCTTGTCAACCTTTTCATACTCGATTCGACAGTTAAAGGACTTGGAATCTTTGGCATCAATCACCGTCTGTTGTGCCAAGTCAAATTCCACTATTTTTGTAGGGGGCACTAGGCTCACAGATACATTCCCTTGACCAGTGGAGTTATGCTGAAGTAAACGCTAACGTCCCATTGCCGTGGTCAACGATTTTCCCCGTTATTAACAGATTGAGCTTCACAGTTTGATGTGGAATGAAAATCGCCCCAGCCAAACATTTTCTTAAATTTCCCAGTCTTGACGATGGGCCGTCTCTTTGCTCTGGGCCGAGGCTCTTGCAGGTCTGTGGAGTTCCTCAGCCAGTCCCAGAGATCTTGCTCGGAATAAGTTTCTGGGGCATCGTATCGCAGGTCCAAATCTGTATCGTTTTCCTTTCCGCGAAAAGTCTGTGACAGCAGTCGGCTGATGGACAAGTCCTTGCTACTTTCTGTCCATATATGCTTTAGTGTGGATTTGGAGCTCCCTGATTTTAGGAGTTCTGTTTTTCCTCCATTTGTTAAATTGCACAGGTAACCTGGGGGAGCGGGGGGAGGGGAGGAAAGGAAGAAGAAAGAAAGGATATATTGAGATATATAATACAAAGCCATCGTTCCCACCTGAGAACAAAAGATCATGTTTCAGAATCATAGGGATTGGATTTTTTTTTTGTCTTGGAGAAAATCAAATTATCTCTCTCTATGCAGTATACAAACCAGAAACATCTACTTTCCTCTTCTTTCCAAGTAATTCTTACTTAATTCTCCTTTCCAGTCTTTTACACCAGCCTTCAGATTAATCCCAGCCAATCACATTATTGTCACCCTGAAATCTACTTCTGTTGTGATGCCTGTAAGTGAGGAGTATGTAACGAAGTACTGCAAAGACTAAAGTACACAACCATGTCATCCTTCAGTCCATATGTAAGGTTTTCACTGGCCATTTCTCACCTGGGAGTGAAGTACTCTGGCTCGAATGTTCTCTCTGAAGTAACAGCCTTCCACCATCAGTACATTCGTTTATTTTTGCCTCCCTGAAGGCTGCTCTCAGGATGCTGTCTTAGTGGTGCCAGCCTGACCATACCCAAAGTCCCTGTCATTTAAATCTGATAGTAATAATAAAATTTCCTGCTCCTTTTATGAGTACACATTGTCTGTGTTCTTGACTGGGACCTTCAGTCACAACTATAGATAATAGAATAATGACAATTTTTAATGAGCTTGGTGTCGACAGCTGTACATACTGTTTGCTGTACCTCAATTAATGCAAGGGAGTCAGTCACAATCTTTTCATGTAGCCCCTTACAGATTAGCTACTGATTTGCCATGCCTGTATCTAGTATGACACACATTTCTCCTTTCTCACTTCACTTCTTTATTCACATCTTCTTTCCAGGGCAAAATGAGATCTGTGCAAGACAGAAAGACACTTAACCATTTACATGCAAAATAGGGCCACCAATTAAAGGTAGTAATAACAAACCCCCTGCAAAATCTCATCTTTAGAAAAGACAAAATTGTGCACCAAGGTCCTCAAAAATCATAAACTTCAGACATAGTAGCTTCACATAATTTAATGTCAGAGCAATTTGTTTTTTATATAATTTTTTCTCTTTGCTTTAATTATGTGGAAAACAGGGAACAGATGCAGCCTCACAGCTGTCTAACGTGCAGCACTGGTAGAGAGCTCTGACAGCATAGCAGGGAGGGCTGCAACTGGCAGGGGGCAGCGGCTGGGTGGAAAGGGAGCAACACCACCCTTAGTCCCATTCCCCCTAAAAATTCACAGCAGGCACACTGCCACATCCTTTAACATTTTAACTGCTCTGAAGAGTCATCAATTTCTTATTTCCCTTTTCATGGCTAGACAGGAGATTCTGAATATGCCCATTTTATTCCTCTGTGTTCTGGCTTCTATCATGATTATGTGCTTCTATCGTACTTGCAGTATATCTTCTCCTCACTTAAAAATGAACTGAGTGTATTCTCAACCAGGAAATCCATTGGAAACCAGCTAGTATTTAAATCATGTCCCTCCCTACTGTACACTGGAGGAATATGTCACGGAGGATATCTATCACAGCATGGCCTTATTCATCAACAAATGGAATTGAAGCATGCTTTCATTAACTCCAGTACTTTTTCAAGGTCAGTTGAAGCCTCAGACATAAAATCAGTCTAAATTGTCTTAATACACTGATCAGGTAGGAGGTATGCCCCCAGCCTTTTACAATAAACAAATAGGTAAATAAATCTGTCACATCCCACACTATAACTCCCCAGTGCATTCCAGGCTGGTGGGCCACTTAGGGTAATAGATAAAATGGGGTTTATTAGGATTTGCCAAGGAGATTACTTCCACTTCTTTTCACTAGAAAGAAGGATTAAAACACAGACTAACATTTTGAGAGCCAATTTGTAGCTGCATCTTAGCATCAACACAGTGAGCCAGGAGAGAAGCTGTAATGAAATGCACTGATGGTGTACTGGTTAATGAAGCAGCAATGAAGATGTCACAGGGAGAGAGGAAGAGACTCAGAAATAATTTTGCTGTGGCATATGGGAAGGAGTGCAAAATAAGAGAAGAAATGTGGTTAAAAGGAAAATGTGCCTGTCTAGCATGAATCTGTCAACCTGCTATGAATCTAAGCAGTTAGCTAGCAGAGTTACTATACCTGCAATCTGTAGGTAGGATACAGATTGCTTACCACTGTATTTTTCTTTGCTCACAGCTTGTTTTTCCTTTGTTTTCCTTCCTGCACCCAGTGATTTACATTTCACAGGATTACACTACAAGTTCTATGTAACAAGATGCAGCAGTATAAAAACTTTTAAAGAGAAGGTGTCTGGTTTTTGCAGATGTACAAAACTGAACACCCAGAAAAGGAAGGAGGTATTTTTTTTTTAATGGTTGCTGACAGATTCAATACATGTGGTTTCTGAAAGTCAGTATATTTCATGGAAATGGATCATTCAGGATTCTGTGCATACACACCGCTTCACACCTGATCTAACAATAAATTGACTGCTACTGTCATCACTTCTGTAATACCTGAAAGACTTGTGGTCATGCCATTAGTCCCTAGACCTCTGCTTGTGAGTTTCAGTCTGGGTAACTGGCTGTAATAGTGATTAAAGGTCTGAGCCTACCCTCACCTAGTCAAGTGTCTGTGTAAGCATCAGTGATTCTCAGTGTTCCCAGTAAATCCTCTCAGCACTCAATAAACTGCCAGTGCACCCAGAAGCCTCCCAAGAGTCGCCCAGTGAGGCCCACTGTAGTAGCTACCTCTACAAGGTGTAATCAATACAATAAACAAACAAATAAATAAAACCAAGAGCCCACAAGGGTTCATTTTAAAAGGTCTAGAATTCATTGATCTTCACCAATGTGAAACCAGCTAAATGTTTTTTAAATATACTGTTAGCATACTCCATACATAGAAAGCAGCATCTCCTCAGACACACACCTAATAACACAGAGCATTGCTGTGCAAGGCAATTTGTGCAACTGCAGCAGCTATTTTCACGTGAAATAATCCACTATTTGCTTCCACTTCTCTTCTTTCCATCACAAGGCTGCAATAAAATGCAGGATAACTCAATGCAAATCCATGAGATTTTGCACTTAGTGTAAAAACTGAGGCATACTATTGCATGGAAGAAAAAGGAAAGAAAGGGGAAAAAAA